>CM077158.1:132824425-133139348 GCA_039583875.1 Platanthera guangdongensis
ATAAAAGCTGAAAATTGCATAATTGAAATTACAAGTCCCACTCAAACGAGTGGGGGCGGAAAATGAAAGCTGAAAATTGCAAGACCTACTCAAATGAGTAGGACTGAAATGATAGCGAGTCCTACTCAAACGAGTAGGAGAAAATAAATGCGATTACAGGGCTTTCTTAAATATTTACATCAAAATAAGGTCCGACCATTTAACTCCTAGCGAGTAGGCGGAAAATCAAATCCAGCCATTTAACTCAAATGAGTAGGCGAAAAAATAAAGAATGAAAATTACAAGTCCTACACAAACGAGTAGGACTGAAAATACAGACCAGCCATTTAACTCAAATGAGTAGACGGAAAAATAAAAACAACACACGCACTCTACTTGAATAAAATCCAGCCAATTAACTCAAATGAGTAGGCGGAAAAATAAAAACAACATACGCACTCTACTTAAATAAACACACACACACACTTGCATAATTTAACTTAGGAGCTGAAAAATATCTCATACACGCACACACTCGGGCGAGAAATAAGAAAAAACAAAGTTATTGAAAAACTAAAATGACTGCATTTCTACCGCTGAAATGCAGTAGAAATGCATAAAAAGACGAAATAAAAATTGTTTGAGCCAAAAGTTTTCAAATTAAAGTGAGAAAGGCAAGTTCCCGAAAAATTAAAACATTTACATTTTTACCGTTAGATTTTGATAGAAATGCATAAAAAGTGAAAATAAAAATTGTTCGAGCGAAAATATTTTTTGTAATTACTTAAAATGAAAGTTGATGAAAAATAAAAATAACAATTTATACATTCTTATAGCCTTGTAAAATGGTTTAAAAAGTGGGAGTAAGCTAAAAAGAAGCAATAGTTTTATAATTAAAACAAAGTAAAAGCTAAGTTAAGAGGGATGAAAACCACCTTTTTAACGTTTTACAAGTTCATAAGAACGTATTAGGAAACAAAATTCTAAGTCTAATTACTTTTAAAGAATGTGATAAGGAAAAAACAGCTATAGTAACGGCTAGAAAGTTTTGTTATTATGATAGTAAAAGAAATTGTTTTTTTCATTTTAAAACATAAAGTTTGCAATTTTAAGCTCATACACACACACACGCATATGAAAATGAAATTAAAAGTACTTAGGATTGATGAAAAGGAGGCCTTCAGAGATTTTTCAAAGCATTAAAAGGATGAAAAGAAAAGATTTTATTAACAAAAAAAAGGTTGATTACAATGCTTAAAACAACTTGAAAAGGAGGGGGAAGATCCTTACATAGCCCCCAAACTAGCTCCAAACGGCAGCCCCTAGCATCAAAACGGTTCAAAAATTAGGAACCCTGAACTCATACAGTAGCTGCCTTTTTATAGGCAAAAATTTCCAAGTACACGCCCTCCAACACGGGCATGTCGGGGGGGCGTGTCCGCACTATTTTACAGCAGAATTCGGCGATCTGACGGATTTGACGGCGATTTGACTTTGCGGCCGAAAACGCGGCGGTCACGCCCCAAGTCACGAGCGTGACGGTGGGCGTGTCGTTCGGCGCTTAAAGGCGTTGTTGACTTCGGGATTCGCCAGCGGCAGTTTGTCGGGCGAGGTGGAGTAGTCACGCCCAAGGTCACGGGCGTGACGTGGGGCATGTCGGGTTGATTCGACACTCGACAAACGTCAAGCGGAAATTGTCGAGAGATGGTCATGGGCTTCGGCACGGGGCGTGTCGGGCTGACACGGGCGTGGCGCTCATCGGACACGGGCGTGTCCCTCTTGGGTCGACGAATATCGAGTTGAAATCGTCGAGCGGGATAAACACGGTCTTGGTCATGCCCCGTGTCGGATGGACATGGGTGTGTGGTCGGGCGTGTTAGGCTTTTCTCATCATAATTGGCTGCTTCACGGGATTTTGAGCTGTCACGCCCTGGTCACGGGCGTGACCAATATGTCACGGGCATGACATGACATTTTTTTGCAGATTTTGATTTTTTCCTGAAAAATAAAATAAAACAAGTTAGTATAATATTTACAAAAATAGGAGCATTTTATTGAATAAAAACAAGTAGAAATGACAAAAATAAATGAAAACGACTTAAGTAATGTACATAAAAATAGATATATTTACAATTCATCAAAACTCCTGACTTCGGCTACAGAAGACAACACCGGCCACTCCAATATTACTACTATCTTTGGCGAATCCACCGCAATGCCTTCTCCACTCACTATATGGCCAAGAAAAGCCACTGACAATAGCCAGAACTCTCACTTTGAGAACATGGCATAGAGCTTGTTCCTCCTCAAGGTATGCAACACAATCCGTAAATGGTTCGCATGATCTTCTTCAGACTGAGAGGACACAAGAATGTCGTCAATAAAGATGATTATAAACAGGTCCAAGTACTCTCGAAATGTTCTGTCATTAGGTCCATGAACATCGATGGCACATTTGTTAGCCCAAACGATATTAATGTGAACTCATAATGACCATAACATATTCCAAACGCTGTCTTGGGAATGCCACCTTCCTGAATCCTCAACTGGTAATAACCAGACTTTAAATCCAGTTAGAATATATAGTTGATCCCACTAGCTGATCGAACAAGTCATCAATTTGTGATATCGGATATTTGTTCTTCTCCATCAGCTGACTCAATTCTCGATAGTCGATGCACAAAAGCAGACTACTGTCCCTCTTTTTCACAAAGAGAATAGGTGCGCTCCAAGGTGACATACTTGTGCATATATATCCCTGTTCCAGCAACTCTTGTAGTTGAACTTTTAGTTCTGCCATTTCCTTTGGCGCTACACGATATGGCGAACAAGCCATAGGTTTTACACTTGACACCAATGATGCGTGTAAATCGGCAAGCGCACCGGTCGCACAAGTAATAAAGTTTTGGGAATAAATCCCCGAGTGTCGGTCTCTTGAGGAATGCAATTAGCGTAGAATGGAAATAGTACCGAGAATATCGTTATGAGAGTTATAAATAGAACAAAAAGGAAATACAGGACTTGAGAGATTGTGGATGTTTGATCTACTGAACTAGTAAAAGCTATGCGGGTTGAAGGCACCGCTTCGCAAGGTGGAGAGGGTTTGTCAGCCGCGATGCCGAACTTCAGTTGGGCGAGTGGAAGGGAAGCTAATGGATTGCAGTGTTCTTGTGTGGAGTGCAATCGGATAAGACACGGGATGGAGTGGATGTGGGGTGAGCGAGGCACATTCACAGACAATACTCACAAGCAGAAGAAAATACTAACATTCCATTAGCTATAAAATAAACTTGATGTTCATGGATGGAAATGTTCATTACACTGCTCAAAACATTCATACTACAGAGGAAGGGGAAGAGGAGTAAACCAAAAGAGAGTGAAGATCCACTGCGTGTCGTGGCCGGAGTAGCGAGTTGTCAATCCTCTTCCGGGCTCAGTCCAAGGAGGCTTCTAGTACCAACGAGCTGTCACCTCGAAGGCCTTTAAGTCTGTTCTCTAGGTTATCTACTTCACCAACTCCGCAGGAAAGCTTGGAGTTGAAGTCATCAATGGCCGAGGGCTTCGCCGGAGAGTTGAAAAGCTTCGGAGTAGTTGGAAATGGCTTCCCGACGAAGGTGGAGGTGATGGAGCAGCTGGAGAAGTGAAATGGCGATTCCCGCGCACTCTCCGATCGCAGCAAATGACAGGCGTTGACCTAAATCGCGGAGCAGGGCCTTAAATACAGAGGCAGCAGAAGTAGTGCGCACGATCAGTGGCGCACGACCAGTGGTCGTGCGCACTGTAGGTCCATGATCGTGCTACTTTTCCAAATAAACCAGCAACCTGGACAAGAAGCATCAGCATATATGCGCACGAGCAGCGGCGCACGACCAGTGGTCGTGCGCACTATGGCCAGTGCTCGTGCGATTACCGAGACAGGATTAGGAAAAAGGGAATGTAATGCGCACGATCAGTGGCGCACGACCAGTGGTCGTGCGCAATAAGTCCAGTGGTCGTGCGCAGTATTCCTGCAACGTCGGTGTCTCCCGAGCGGTTCCGGAGCACGCACACGACCCCTGTACCAGCAGAAGGGGCAGATAGGCCACCAGAACGTGCACACCACATCCCCGAGATAGGGCTAAAGAATAACAACAAAATAGAAACACAGAAAGCACACAGAAATGGGCCTACAGTGCACTTAATCGTGAAATAGGTACATAAGCACATATAAGCAATAAAGGCTCTCAAGTGTAGTGCTAAGACGATAAAACTAGCCCAGATGAGTCCAAAAATCAGTGTAAAATGTAACACCCCCTATCCGTCGCATAGCATATAGCAGTAGGTCCGGCCGGGGCCCGACGCCATATACCACAGACAGACCGGGTGGTTACGTATGGAAACCATCCAACCAATCTCAACGTCCTACACAGAGCATTCTAGCGGAAGCAATTTATTAAAGTTGCAAAACAAGAACCCAGCACAAGCATGAATGTCCACTAGCAAGATAATAGGAATGTTATTACAAAATACTCAAAAGTCGGCCTTAAGGCCTTACAAAATGTTTCACTTGTCTTTTACATGATTTCCAAACCTCGGCACGCAGGCCGGCCATACATGAACAAAACATAAAACATTTCCATTCGGGCCTTCGAGGGCCAGCTTCGCAAAATGGGCTTTAGCCCGCTATTGACCGCTTGGTCCAGCTGCACCTGCAAGCAAACAAACCACCGCACGGTGGCAAACAAAGCAACGGTCAGCAATGCTGACCAAATTATAACGATCCCGCCCCCAACTCGGGGCGGCGATGCTCCTTCCCTGCATTTCATTAGCACAAGCGAGCAATGCATATAATCATAGCCATTTCATCACAGACGTTGGCTCGTACGGCCACACGTCCCGTGCACTCAGGGCACATTCTCGGTGAACCGGTCGATGTTACGTCAAATAAAGCCATGAACATTCCGGACTCACCACCGCCTCTTGGACGGCCATTCCTATGAGCAATTTGTCTTCATGGTATTGGTCACGTCAAATTAAGCCATGGACCACCGAAGACCCCCATTTATGCCAACGGCGAGTCCCATGTAACCTTAGGTCGCTCTAACCGGATGACATAAAGCGGGTACGGCTCCATCTAACCCGTGCTCACGTCGCAACGACAATTTAAGCCATATGCGCGGGTCAAACTTTCACCGAGTCCCATTCTACCGCAAGTCACATAACCTCGTTATGTTCAAGTTGGCTTCCAAGCCACCAAGTTGGCAAGACCTCGTGTCCCCCAGTTTTCCGGGTGCACCTTTGGGTTAGTCCCCAAGGCTCCCTGCTGCAATCTACCGCGTAGAAAACCCGAAAACACCAAATAGCACGGAGTCTTCTCCGGCCTTATGCAATGCAACATCACCGATCCGGACTAACATGTCCGGGTAGGCTTCAACCAAAATGCCTAAGTCCGTTCTCGCATACGGACGCTAAACAACGGGGACTTTACATATCTACCCGAAGGAACGCCTCCAACTCTTCGCAAACTCGCGAGAGGGGGCTTCCTATGCTAAGAAAGAGAGCTATCATGCTCAAAAGTGAGGATCGTTACCCTTGCGTTCCTCTTCGGCGCCATCGAAAAGTAATCGGATGGAATTGACCGCACTAGCGTTGCCTCCGCGGATCCGGAGTCGGCTTGCGATTCGGAGCTCCGAAGCTCCTCCAATGGCGGATCTAGCTCCTCTTCTTCTTGCCTTAGCTTTTCTTTCTCCAAGGGTTTGGAGAGAGATCAAGTGGAAAAAGTGAGGGTTTTCTAAGTCAAAACCCGGGTATATCCCTTCAGGAACAACCCCCAGCCATTGGATCCTCAGTCAAAGAAATGAACGGCTTCGATTCGGGACTGAAATGCCCAATCTGGGCCGAACACGGCCTGGCACACGCCCGTGTCCAGGGCCGTGTGCCTCATTCGCCGTCAAAATCGAATCACCTGGAACCTCACACGGGCATCGAACACGCCCGTGTTCGATCTGACACGCCCGTGTTCCAACTGACACGGCCGTGTATCTGGCCGTGTACCCCATCAATTTCTCCCGTTTCCAACCCGAGCGCTGACACGGGTTCGGACACGCCCGTGTCCTTGCCCGTGTCACCTTGACACGCCTGGGCTCCAGGCCGTGTACAAGGTCTCGGCACTTCACGGCTAAGTGTCGACACGGGTCGACACGCCCTGCGACACGCCCGTGTCGCAGGCCGTGTGCCATGTCTCGACACACTGTCGACACCAAAGTGTCGACTTCGCGGGACGAGTGTCGACACGGGTTGACACGCCCTGCGACACGCCCGTGTCGCAGGCCGTGTGCCGTGTCTCGACACAACGTCGAAGCACTGTGTCGACTTCACGGCTAAGTGTCGACACGGGTCGACACGCCCTGCGACACGCCCGTGTCGCAGGCCGTGTGCCCAGTCTCGACACAATGTCGAGACCAAAGTGTCGACTTCACGCCTTAGTATCGACACAGGCTTGACACGCCCTGGGACACGCCCGTGTCCCAGGCCGTGTGCCTGCAGCCAGAACTCAAACTTGCCCAAATTATTCCCCTTTTGCTCCTTTGAGTTTCGGGGCGTTACAACTCTACCCCTCTTAAAAGAATTTCGCCCACGAAATTACATAAAGGGAAAAACATGTACAAAACTAAAATTTGTACCTGAGCGGAACAACACCGGATATTCGTCAAGCATCGTCTGCTCTCGCTCCCAAGAGAGCTCCTCACGACCGCAATTGTCCCACCGGACTTTGACCATCCTGATCTCTTTATTGCGTAGCCGCTTGACCTCCGAGTCCTCAATCCGCACGGGCTTGACTTTTGTCGTTAGCCCACTATCCACCGGCACTTGATTGGCCGCGATCACTTGCGTAGGCTCTTGCACCGCCTTCCGAAGCACCGAAATATGGAATACATCATGTAAACCACTTAGCTCCACTGAAAGCTTCAGCCGATAGGCCGCTTCTCCTACTCGCTCCAGAACCTCGAACGGTCCAAGGTACCTCGGGCTTAGCTTTTTCAACCGTCGCACCCGCGAGACACCCTTGAACGGCTTGATCTTCAAGTATACATAATCGCCCACAGCGAACTCCACGTTCCTGTGCTTGGCATTATAGTACTTTGCTTGCCGGTCCTGAGCGATAAGCAACCTCTCCTGAATGGTTCTTACCAAGGAAGTAGCATCCTCCACTTCCGATCGCTTATACAACTTTGACTCGCCCGTTTCTAACCAAGACAACGGCGTGCGACATCTTCTACCGTATAGGGCCTCGAAAGGTGCCATCTGAATACTTGCTTGGTAGCTGTTGTTGTATGCGAACTCCACCAAATAGAGGTGGTCCTCCCATTGCTTTCCGAAGTCCAAGACACACATGCGAAGCATGTCTTCCATCGTTCTATTGACCCTCTCGGTCTGCCCATCCGTTTGCGGATGGAAGGCTGTGCTAAACTTCAGCTTTGTTCCCAACATTTGCTGCACCAGCCTCCAATCATTGGACGTGAACCGCCCATCTCGGTCACTCACGATGCTGCGGGGCACACCATGAAGCCGCACTATGTTATCCACATAAAGCTTCGCCAGCTTCTCCACCGGATCATCCTTCCTATGCGGAATAAAATGCGACACCTTTGTTAATCGATCGACCACCACCCAAATGGCGTCGTTCCCCTTTTGCGACCTTGGCAAACCATGCACAAAATCCATAGAGATGTCGTCGAATTTCCACTCCGGAATAGGCAAGGACTTAAGAAATCCTCCCGGCTTTTGGCACTCCGCCTTTACCAAGGCGCAGGTTTGGCACTTCGCTACATATAGCGCCACATCCTTTTTCAAACCCGGCCACCAAAATAGTTTCTTAACATCACGGTACATCTTCGTGCTCCCCGGGTGAATCGAGTACTTGGTATGATGCGCCTCGTACAACAATTCCACCCGTAAATTGCCCACGCTTGGGACGCACAAACGACCGTCTTTCCACAACAATCCGTCCTCCACAACGAATTGGGAATTTGACCCATCCAGAGCCTCTATCATGATCTGCTTCATATTAGCATCCATATCCAAAGCCTGCCGAATCCGATCAGCCAGGTCATATTGGACTTCAGTCCAATTCAGCACTGCTTCAGCACTAGATTGTCTATCCACACAAACAATCTCCAACGCCTCCAGCTCCTGCACCAACTGCTCATCATGCACTGATAGCCAATTCGCTTGAGCTGGGGCTCGGCGACTCAACGCGTCCGCAACCGCATTCCCTTTGCCAGGCACGTAGTGGATCTTGAAAGTATAGTCCCCCAGGAACTCCATCCACCTACGCTGCCGCATATTCAGATCTTTCTGATCAATCAAATACTTTAGGCTCTTGTGATCGGTGTAGATATCAATCTTCACACCGTACAAATAGTGTCTCCACAGCTTCAAGGCAAAAATCACGGCCGCCAACTCCAAGTCGTGGACCGGATAATTCCTCTCGTGCACTTTTAGCTGTCTCGAGCCATAAGCTATCACGCTGCCGTGCTGCAGTAGCACGCAACCCAAACCACTGCCCGAAGCATCGCTATATATCTCATAGCCTTCGGTCCCAACCGGCGAACTCAACACAGGCGCCGTGGTCAACCGACACTTCAAATCCTCAAAAGCTCGCGCGCACTCCGGCGTCCAAACGAACTTATGCTCCTTCCTCGTCAAAGTAGTGAGAGGTAGCGCTATCCGCGAGAAGTTCTCTACGAAGCGCCTATAATAACCGGCAAGCCCCAAAAAGCTCCGGACTTCTGCTACCGTAGCAAGCTCAGGCCACTCCCGTATCGCAACAATCTTCGCCGGATCCACCGCAATACCCTCTCCACTCACTATATGCCCGAGGAACGCCACTGAGGATAGCCAAAACTCGCACTTCGAGAACTTGGCATACAACTGGTTTCTCCTGAGTGTCTCCAACACCAAATGGAGATGCTTGAAGTGATCTTCCTCACTTTGCGAGTACACCAAAATATCGTCGATGAAGACGATCACAAAATGGTCTAGGTACTCCCTGAACGTCCTGTTCATCAAATCCATAAATACTGACGGCGCATTAGTCAGCCCAAACGGCATGACCGTAAACTCATAATGCCCGTATCTCGTACTAAACGCTGTCTTTGGGATATCACTCTCCCTTATCCGCAGCTGATAGTACCCAGACTTGAGATCTAACTTCGAGTACACCGTCGACCCGACTAACTGATCAAAGAGATCATCAATCCGGGGGATCGGGTACTTGTTCTTCTCAGTCAGCTTGTTTAGCTCCCGATAATCAATACACAACCTCAAGCTTCCGTCCTTCTTCTTAACAAAGAGGACCGGTGCGCTCCAAGGCGAAGAACTCGGGCGCACATACCCTTGCTCCAACAACTCTTGCAGTTGAACTTTCAGCTCCGCCATTTCCTTAGGCGCTAGCCGATACGGAGATCGTGACACAGGCTTTGCACCTGGCACTAGCTCGATCGTAAAATCTATCTCCCGTTGAGGCGGGGCTCCAGGAAGATCTGCGGGGAACACATCAGGGTATTCTGATACCACTGAAATACAATCCATCGCGGGCTTCGGCTTTGCAACCTCCACTAGTGTAAAGAACAGTTCTGCTCCAGCACGAACCGCCTTCACCACCTGAAGAGCAGACATCAACGTCTTGCTCGACCCCTTTAAGCCCGTAAACGTCGTCTCACGACTTTCTCCCAGCTTTACTTCCTTGCTACCGCAATCTATATGGGCCTGCTGCTCCGAGAGCCAGTCCATTCCAAATATGACGTCGAACTCCACCAACGGAAGTAAGGACGCCCGCAGGTCAAACTCCTGCTCTCCAATACGAACTTTAACTTCGCAGATCCTAACCGCTCGCATCGAACACCCATTGGGCAACAACACATCCAACTTATCCTTCGCCATCGAAGAAGGGACTCCGATGCGTGATATAAATCCTTCGGACAAGAAGGAGTGTGAAGCTCCCGTATCAAAGAGTGCTCGTGCCGGGTTTTCACAAATCAACACAAATCCTAACAAGCAGTGGTAAGGTAACATATACATAACAAGCATATAAAGGAATTGACTTGCTATAAATTAAACCGTACCTGTCACCACGTCAGCTTGTTTAATGGCCTCCTGTTGGCCAAGATTGTAGACCCTGGGTTGGGCCGGAGCATAGTGGGATGCGGTCGACTCCACCGCCTTTCCCTTCTCTTCATAAGTGGCTCCCGGCCTCCTCTCGGACTTAGGACGTCCGCTCCAACAATCACGGGCGAAATGCCCCGTCTTGCCACAAGTAAAGCACGCGCCCGGGGTCCGACCCATAGTCGCCCCAGAAGCGCCAGAAGGAGCTGGACCCGAAGTCCTATGCTTCTTGAAAGCCCTTCGATAGCCGGACTTTGAATTAGTCGGCACTCTGAACTCAGATTTCTTTTCACCCAAGCCTTTCTTCGCTTGTACATTCTTCATGTCCTTTTCCAAGGACCGGGCCGTATTGACCAAGGTTAAGAAACCCTGCGTCATTGGCCCCGACAGTAACAACCTCAGCTCATCCCTTAAGCCTTCATAAAAACGATTAGTCTTGCGCTCCTCATCCATGATGGTGGATCTAGCATAACGACTCAACCGCGTAAACTCGTGGAGATATTCATCCACGTTCCTCTCACCCTGTACCAACCTCAGGAACTCATTCTCCATTGAAATCCTCTGAGTAGAAGGGAGGTATCTTGCTAAGAACAATTCCGAGAACTCTTCCATCGGAACGTCTATCAGTTGTCTACCTCGCAGATGATGCAGCTCCAAACCTTCCCACCACATCCTCGCTTCACCGTCCAGCAGGAACGTAGCAATGGTGGTCATCTGCCACTCCTCCGTCTCCGTCGCTGTCATGACTCTCTTCACCCTAGAGAGCCAGTCTTCAGCCTGAGATGGGGTTCCCAACCCCGAGAATAACGGAGGGTTAAAGCTCATTACATGCTTCAACTGCCTCTCAGTCGCCCTCCTTGGCACTATTGGTTCTACAACCACTTGCTCCATCCTCCTCGGCTCCGCCTCTTGAAGAGGTACTTGCTCCATCACAGGAGCTGGCTGCTGCGCTTGCCTCCCAGGCTGCGCATTTATCACGGCTAACACCGCTTCAGCCACCAATCTTATATTTTCAGCCGACAAAGGTGTTGCGGGAGCAACTTCTGGTGCACTACTAGCCTCAGAACCTCGGCGTTCTGACGGCCCAACACCACTTCGGGTCACCTATAGTGGTACAAAACACCGTTAAGCGACCAAATAACATTGCAAACAGCAATTATAGGAACACGCAGGTTCCTCAAACACGAGTATTTTCAATCCTAAGTGGACATTCATGGGTTCTTTTTACTGTTATAACGATGACGCACACAATGTGCTCACCACCCCTTAAAAAGAATTCGCCCACGAATTCACTTTAAGCCCGACCAAAACCAGTAGTCTGATACCAAATTGTAACACCCCCTATCCGTCGCATAGCATATAGCAGTAGGTCCGGCCGGGGCCCGACGCCATATACCACAGACAGACCGGGTGGTTACGTATGGAAACCATCCAACCAATCTCAACGTCCTACACAGAGCATTCTAGCGGAAGCAATTTATTAAAGTTGCAAAACAAGAACCCAGCACAAGCATGAATGTCCACTAGCAAGATAATAGGAATGTTATTACAAAATACTCAAAAGTCGGCCTTAAGGCCTTACAAAATGTTTCACTTGTCTTTTACATGATTTCCAAACCTCGGCACGCAGGCCGGCCATACATGAACAAAACATAAAACATTTCCATTCGGGCCTTCGAGGGCCAGCTTCGCAAAATGGGCTTTAGCCCGCTATTGACCGCTTGGTCCAGCTGCACCTGCAAGCAAACAAACCACCGCACGGTGGCAAACAAAGCAACGGTCAGCAATGCTGACCAAATTATAACGATCCCGCCCCCAACTCGGGGCGGCGATGCTCCTTCCCTGCATTTCATTAGCACAAGCGAGCAATGCATATAATCATAGCCATTTCATCACAGACGTTGGCTCGTACGGCCACACGTCCCGTGCACTCAGGGCACATTCTCGGTGAACCGGTCGATGTTACGTCAAATAAAGCCATGAACATTCCGGACTCACCACCGCCTCTTGGACGGCCATTCCTATGAGCAATTTGTCTTCATGGTATTGGTCACGTCAAATTAAGCCATGGACCACCGAAGACCCCCATTTATGCCAACGGCGAGTCCCATGTAACCTTAGGTCGCTCTAACCGGACGACATAAAGCGGGTACGGCTCCATCTAACCCGTGCTCACGTCGCAACGACAATTTAAGCCATATGCGCGGGTCAAACTTTCACCGAGTCCCATTCTACCGCAAGTCACATAACCTCGTTATGTTCAAGTTGGCTTCCAAGCCACCAAGTTGGCAAGACCTCGTGTCCGCCCAGTTTTCCGGGTGCACCTTTGGGTTAGTCCCCAAGGCTCCCTGCTGCAATCTACCGCGTAGAAAACCCGAAAACACCAAATAGCACGGAGTCTTCTCCGGCCTTATGCAATGCAACATCACCGATCCGGACTAACATGTCCGGGTAGGCTTCAACCAAAATGCCTAAGTCCGTTCTCGCATACGGACGCTAAACAACGGGGACTTTACATATCTACCCGAAGGAACGCCTCCAACTCTTCGCAAACTCGCGAGAGGGGGCTTCCTATGCTAAGAAAGAGAGCTATCATGCTCAAAAGTGAGGATCGTTACCCTTGCGTTCCTCTTCGGCGCCATCGAAAAGTAATCGGATGGAATTGACCGCACTAGCGTTGCCTCCGCGGATCCGGAGTCGGCTTGCGATTCGGAGCTCCGAAGCTCCTCCAATGGCGGATCTAGCTCCTCTTCTTCTTGCCTTAGCTTTTCTTTCTCCAAGGGTTTGGAGAGAGATCAAGTGGAAAAAGTGAGGGTTTTCTAAGTCAAAACCCGGGTATATCCCTTCAGGAACAACCCCCAGCCATTGGATCCTCAGTCAAAGAAATGAACGGCTTCGATTCGGGACTGAAATGCCCAATATGGGCCGAACACGGCCTGGCACACGCCCGTGTCCAGGGCCGTGTGCCTCATTCGCCGTCAAAATCGAATCACCTGGAACCTCACACGGGCATCGAACACGCCCGTGTTCGATCTGACACGCCCGTGTTCCAACTGACACGGCCGTGTATCTGGCCGTGTACCCCATCAATTTCTCCCGTTTCCAACCCGAGCGCTGACACGGGTTCGGACACGCCCGTGTCCTTGCCCGTGTCACCTTGACACGCCTGGGCTCCAGGCCGTGTACAAGGTCTCGGCACTTCACGGCTAAGTGTCGACACGGGTCGACACGCCCTGCGACACGCCCGTGTCGCAGGCCGTGTGCCATGTCTCGACACACTGTCGACACCAAAGTGTCGACTTCGCGGGACGAGTGTCGACACGGGTTGACACGCCCTGCGACACGCCCGTGTCGCAGGCCGTGTGCCGTGTCTCGACACAACGTCGAAGCACTGTGTCGACTTCACGGCTAAGTGTCGACACGGGTCGACACGCCCTGCGACACGCCCGTGTCGCAGGCCGTGTGCCCAGTCTCGACACAATGTCGAGACCAAAGTGTCGACTTCACGCCTTAGTGTCGACACAGGCTTGACACGCCCTGGGACACGCCCGTGTCCCAGGCCGTGTGCCTGCAGCCAGAACTCAAACTGGCCCAAATTATTCCCCTTTTGCTCCTTTGAGTTTCGGGGCGTTACATAAAATGTGGACTCATCACACCCCCAGACTTAACCATTTGCACGTCCCGAGCAAATCATTACTCCGTGTACTAGAAGATAGCTAACTGGCTCAGAAATTTCAAAAAGAAGTAAGACGAGAAATCAAATATATCATGGGTATAGAAGATATAATAGAAAAACTTTTTAATTATACAATGTAGTTTAAACTATTCGACAGACGTAAAGAAATATTGTAATTGCTCAAAATTAGAATTTTGGAGAATCTTGCGATCATGTGGAGGAAGAAAGTAGGCAGGCCACTAAGGTGAGCATTGCCAAAGTTCGGGACTCAGGATCACCTCCAAAGGAATCCACCAATGTCGGGGACCATACGCTTGCACGTTCACACTCTCTCCACGGCGCGGGTTAGACGCAAGCGTGAATCAGTAGGACTTGTAGGAGGAAATGGGGCTTAGGCGACGGCTTGGTAGTCAAAGATAAACATGAAGGCTTTATGCAACCAAAGCGAGCGAAAACAACCCAAACCAAAACAGCCACTGAGAAATGAATGGGGCACACGCCCCCAGACTTATCTTGAAATCCGGGTGTGAACACGGCTGAACCCGACCAAAATCAAAAAGGAGGATGGGGATCGAAATCTCAAAGCAATTCTTTCATATTTTTCTCTCTTTTGCGCGAATCAGCTTTTTTTTCGTAAATTTTGTTTTCTTTTCTGCGCTAGCAATCCCCAAACGGAGCAATCAAAATGTGAATTAATTCAGCACCCCCAAAAACAATGTCCACTTATCACAACCTCGGCAAAACAGTAAATACAAATCAGCTCAAGCATTTGATTGCGATGGTGGGTATAGCTTCAGGCCTTGGTGAAAGTGAGTGGAGCTGGATCAAAGGAAGGGTAGGCACAAATTTGGCATGCAACGGTTAACAGGTAGGAACGGCTAAACAAGGCTCAAACTAGCCAAAATGAAGGCCTACGTCATGCTCACGCTTGACTAACCGTGCACCAATGCTTCGAGAGTAGCTTAGGGCAAGTTCTTAACCACCGAGAAAGATGATCCTTCCTCCCGACTCGAGCAATACGAGTCTAGTGGCGGCTACACACATTCCTACACTATCGTTCGATTATCCCAGATTCAGATTTTGAGCAGTACAAACAATATTTACGTGTGCAGAAAAAAAAAATCTACGAGCATAAAGAAAAATTAATTCTATCCTAACTCTACGCAAACCATGACTATTCGATTAGGAGCACTGCATGAGTTTCGAACTACTCAATCCTGAAATACTAAGCCAGTACCACTATTTTAAAGTTTACACAAAAGAAATAAATTTGACTCGGGTTGTGCGCGTGGGTAAGAGCGCACTCGTGTGGGTGATACAGTGTGTGCAACATAAAGCAAGAAATAAGTAAACAAGAAACTTGAATGCAACAGAAAGTGTGGTGTAGTGACCACATGCATGCTTCCCCCCCAGACTTAAACTCAACAACTAGTAAAAATCAGCAGTCATATTTGATAAACAGCTAGGGTAGGAAGTACCTATGCTCAAAATTGAGCATACCAGTCGTGCAATGAGATGTCCAAGTGCGGCCAAGTTACCGCGCCTCAAATATTCCTGCACCTGCGATTAAAGGATGCCAGCCAAACAAAATATGGAAACAGGAATATATGAATATATAAAAAGAAATCAAAACACAGCATATGACCAAACGGTCCAACTTGCGTTGTCTCCCGAAAGCCCTTTTGTTTACCGTCCTTAAGGTGGACCAAATACCTGTATTAGCAGTTCAAATAGAGAGTTCTTGGCAGTAGCAAAAGGAAACAAAATTAAAAGAAGAGAAACCAGCATTCAATAAGTAGCAAGAAAGAGGATGGAAAGAGGAATGAGAGATATGAAGTTGAGGGATCCTACCGGAGGAGAGAGAGCCGAACCACCGGAGTGGAATCAGAAGAGGATGAGCGCCGACAACGCACGTGCAGCGGACCAAGCGGGAGATTAGGGCGCACGCACAGTGGACAGCGGATGGAAATAAAAATAAAAAGAAACCGGGCATGCGCACGACCAGTGGTCGTGCGATTATAAGTAGTGCGCACGACCAGTGGTCGTGCGCAGTGAAATTTTTCACACGCCTGAGTTTTCAATCTATTTCACACTGCTGACCACGTGGTGCAACAGAGAGCTCAACACACAGCTGGGCTACCACACCCAAATAATGAAATACAAACAAAAATGTAACAAAAGAAACATTATCCTAGATAACGGTTGGGCTTATTGTCTCCCAACAGGACTTATTCAAAATCTGAGCATTTCCTAACTGATGGGCGAATGAAACTGGAAATGCTCAGGCAGAGGTTCATGGTCACGCTGCGGTAGCGGGTACCGGAACGGAGATAGAACATAAGCCCCAATACCTGTATACGTATACCTATCGGAAGTTTCAGGCATGGGCAGAAAGTAACTTGGGAAGCTCATCGGCTCCAACTCCATCTGCATCTGGTTACAATAAGTCCTAGGCCGCATTACAGGCCCTTGTACTGATTGGACCAATTCCACAATGTGGTCCTGCATGGAAGTAGTCACGAGAGCAGGGTCAAGAAATAAACTAGAAGAATAACATAAACGGACCTCGATCTTGGGGATGATCCCGGAGTCATCCCCCGTCGGCGGAATTGTGGGTGCTTCCAAACAGCTGTCTAAGCTAGTGCATGAATGTTCTGAAGCTGCATCTGCCTCGCCCATGCCTCGGGCATCCTCACATGGGGTGGAGGTTGCAACCTCTGCCACGGAGTCGTCCTCCTCGACTGGATCTAACAGAATGCGGGAAATGCTAATTTCCACCTGCGATTCAATCTCAACAGCACTGTCAGAAGAAGAAAGAATGCTATGAAAAGAAGAAGGTGAAGGCACGAAGCTCGGTAGAATGTTGAGCGCTGGCTCTTCACAACTAAAAGATTCTATGCTAGGTGAAGTATGCACTTCAGGAGTATAAATAGCAGTGTCGGAATGGGGATAAGAACATGTATCGGTGCACATACCTAGGATGTCTTCTCCATAACATAGAGATGGCAATGGTACATACCCCGATACAGAAGGGATGCTGTCAATGGAGGCACACGGCCGTATCAGTGGCGACACGGGCGTGTCGGATCGAACACGGGCGTGTCGGATGCCCGTGTGCTATTCCAGGCACGTCGATTTGAGATGGCGAATGAGGCACACGGCCCTGGACACGGGCGTGTGCCAGGCCGTGTTCGGCCCAGGTCTTTTATTTTTCTGTCAGATTGTGGCCTTTTCTTTCCCTGGTTTTAGGATCTGATGGCTCAGATCATTTCTTTAGGAGTTAAGCCTGAGAATAGGGTTGAAAACCCTCATTCTCCTCCAAGCATTCTCTTTCTAAAGATCTAGAGAGAAGTGAGAACAAGGAAGAAGTAGAAGGAGAGTTTGGGCTGTAGGAGAGGTTTTAGTGCTCCAAATCGCGAGCCGAGTCCAGATCCGTGGAGGTTAGATCGTTGCGAAGGTTTTCATCCGGCTATTTAGCCATGGAAAGGAAGAGGAGTCGGAAGGTAACGACACTTCTCCTCTCGGTCTTAGGATGCATGTCTTTAGCATCTTTTCTTTCTAGCTTTTGGGCACCAAACTCTCAAATGAGAGGGGTTTTGGTTTGCCAAGGTTCAAGAGGAACCTCCGGGTTGATTGAGTCCGTCCCCGGCATATTTTGCATTAGAGATCCGCTCCGTTAGTGGATTAGGCATGGTGGGTGAAGCCGTAGTCGCGACCGTTAGTCCGACTCGGTGATGTTGCATACGAACGTTAAGGATTCGTAGAGATTCCGTTGCGGCAAGACGTCGTTTGTGATGTGGTGATGTTTTCCCCCTTTTCTCGAGTGAGTACGTGTAGTTGGAACCGGACAAGGTTAGCTCCTCGTGGCAGTAGATGTTTTCCTTGGTGGACAAGGTTAGATCCGCATGAGTTGGAGATGGTTTCCTTGGTGCGCGGGAACGCTGCAGTACAAATGAGGGACTAGGGTGGATGTGTCTTGGTTTGTGTTGTGCCAAGGCGTGGCTATGTCTCCGTGGTCGGCTGGCTATCCCGTGACGTTCACGTCATGTGCGGAGAGTGTCCCAGCGAGACTAGTCCCCTTCTGTGAGACTAACAAGAACGCCAAGCATGGGGACAAGCCCGGGCAATGAGGCCATGAGCGGGTGGGGTCCGACAAGGCTTCTTAGAATCGGTCAGTTGTGTGTTTGTTGGAATCCTGACATGAGACGTCAGAGCTTGTAGGCAAGCCCGGGGCTAAGACCTTGAGCCGGAGGGACCTTGACAAGAATTCCATGAGGCGGCCTGTGAGCCGTTGGGGGGAAATGGTGACCCCCCTTGTTTGCGGCTTTATGCCAATGGGGAATCGATGAGTACCCATATGATGTGATGATGTGCTAGATGCATACGAGTTAGGGTGCCTTGGGTGAAACCCAGGTTATTGCATACATGATTGCATAAGTAGGCTCTTTTATTATATGCTCAACCAGTAGAGAATATGTATGATGTGTGTGACATCCAAGCCTGTTTTTGTAGTCGCTTTTCTTGCTTATGATTATTGCATATGAAGTGCTAACTTGTAGGTTGGAGGGGTACCCCGGGGTCCGTTAGGGGCGGCCGGGAGGAGATGTGTTGTTGCACAGTTTGAGGTCAGCCTTTGCTGACCCACGTTACTAATAAATTTTACAGGGCAAGGATCGCATGCAGGAGCTAGCTCACCGGCCAGAAAGGCCTAAGCCTCATGAAGTGCTTTTCTTTTTGTAACTCTACTTATGTGATGTTGTATGTTTGAGATTCATGTTATCCGGCTTGCATGCTGAGGTAGTCTAGGAGTGCTAGGCACATTCATGACTGTTGTATTATTTGATTTTGGACACTTGTTGTAAGGCCATTTGTTTTACTCTTCTAGTGGTGGATAACTTCTTGTCTTGCTTGTGTTTCCGCTGTGTTGTGCAAAGTGTTTTGAGTGTGGGTAGCTATATCAACTTTTAATACTAAAGCTGCGGCGTCCGTATGTTGTGGGGCCCCGGCCGGACCCATATTATACGTTCACTACAGGGGAGGTGTTACACTGGTAGGGTCGGGATCCTCGTGTGATGTCTTTATGACCCTGGAGGGCTGAGACCGGTTGATGCTCTACACCCATCGTCAGGCTCTCACCTAGCTGATTGGGCCGGTGGTAGCGCCCGAAGGTTGATGGATGACAAGTATTCTCGCTCTGGGGTTATGTCTCGAGATGCCCCCACAGCCAGGATTCCACCTAGCTGGCAGGGCCAGGATCCTCGAGTGACGTCATTATGACCCTGGAGGGCTGAGATCGGTTGATGCTCAACACCCACCATTAGGCTCTCACCTAGCTGATTAGGCCAGCGGTAGCACTAGGAGGTCGATGGATGGTACTTTTCTCGCTCTGGGGTTATGTCCCGAGATGCTCAGGATCATTGAGTGATGTCATTATGACCCTGGAGTGATGAGACTGTTTGATGCTCAACACCCACCGTTAGGCTCTCACCTAGCTGATTGGGCAGGTGGTAGTGCCCGGAGGTTGATGGATGGCAAGTATTCTTGCTCTGGGGTTAGGTCCCGAGATGCTCCCACTGCCAGGCTTCCAACTAGCTGGCAGGGCTAGGATCCTCGAGTGAAGTCATAATGACCTTAGAGTGCTGAGACTGGTTGATGCTCAACACCCACCGTTACGCTCTTAACTAGCTTATTGTGCCGGTGGTAGCGCCTAGTGGTTTATGGATGTCAAGTTTTCTCGCCCTGGGATAGGTGTCGAGATGCTACCACTGTCAGGCTTCTATCTAACTAGCAGGGCTGGGGTTCTCGGTGGATGTGATGATATCTAAGGTTGTGACCCAGGTATTCAATTTTGGAGACAAAGATCACAGGGACAATAAGGGGTTGAGCTCGGCAATCCCCTGGCGTGCCGGGTAGGGATAGCTGAGACCCTGGCAGGCCGGCGAGCCGGGACTATCATCATCAGTTACACTCGAGCCCGCCAAAATTTTACTTGGAAGATTCTGGAAGATACTTGGATTTTTACAAAGTCTCAGAGAAGAAGAGATGCCGCAAGCAAGCCGAGCCTTAGTGGATCTAGCTCGGCAAGTGACTAGCCTGAACGTCATGGGGTGCATATCTAAATGCAGAGCAAAGGGGATGGCGAGTTGAAGTCTCAGCATCTACTAAGGAATGCGAGAGGAGGCGGTCCTCGATAGTATATTTCTACCATCCTAAAATTTAACTTGTGAATTCTAATGACTTCAGCTTGATGTTGGCAAGAAAGAAGGGAGCCCGTGGGCGAGCTGGACAGTCACGAGCCTAGCATGGCGAGTAGTCCATCGGTTGACTGTCCGGGGTTGGCGAGCTCACAAGGTCTCTCTGCAAGTACGTGTCCTAACTCAATCGCATTCGAACGGCTCGTTCCATTCCGGTGAGGTCACCCTATGGGAAAGGGCAGCTCATAGGCGAGTACATCACAATGAGTTAAGTTAAAAAAAGAAGAGAGTTCGGGCCATGCTTTTTTTATTAACATATATAAATTTACAAAAAGTGGAGATCGCCTCTTCAAGATTACAAAAAAGTGGGGTGGAAGTATTCACAGCAAAAAAAAGACAAGGGGGCGAGCCAGCTCTCGTCCTCCCATCCCAAAGAATGGCCCTTGCTCTCCTCATCTCCGGATGTGCGGCCGTCCTTATAGCCCATGACATCATTGAAGAGGGACTGGAAGCTTTCCTCCTTCTTCCTGGGAGGGGTGGCCGGCGGGAAAGGTTCGACACGTGATCCCTCTCTGTGATCTCGTTGCATTCCTCCACCAACACCTACATGTCTTTCATCATCTGGAGGGTATAGTCAGCGGTGCTGATGGAGTTGATCCGCAGCTTATCGGCAACCTCAGCCTTGGCATAGACCTTCATCCACTTAGGGGGGATGCCCGGATCGCCGTCGTCCTGTGGCAGGAAGATATCCTTCAGGAGGATGAGATCGCCATGGAGACCCTCATTCCACCGCTTCAGCTTCGCATTCTCCTTATCCAGCTCGCCGGCGTGAACCTACAACTTGGCGGCGCAAGCCCGCAGCTTACTAGCAGCTTCACATCCTATAAAAAGGGCAAGGTAAGATTTATATTCATGAAAAATCCGAAGTAAAAAAGGAAGGGTATGTCCGGCGCTTACCATCCCGCCGGAAGCTTTTGCGAGTAAATTCTCAACGACCTGCAGCCGCTTCTCCAAACTGGTGGTGTTATCCTTGGTGATGTCCTGCTCCTGCTCGGCTTTCAACAGGAGGTTGTTGAGGTTGAAGCCTCGACGGACCACTATGTGGTGCATCTCCAGGGCTCGCATTTGGGCCTGCAAGCCCCCGTGGCTGAGCTGGCATATGGTCATGCCATTGTAGTCCCCGACTTCCACTACAGTAGGGGGAGAGGGCTCGCCACCCTCCTAGCCTTTTTCTGGCAGGCCCTTCAGCGAGCTCTTTGGCGATCCTTCGGGGGTGGACTCCTTCGAGCTTATATAAATTTGATGTTGTTGTTGTCTTCCCCTAACTTGTTGTTGTTGTAGTCCCCCCCCCCCCGGAGACCAATATCGCCTTCATCTTATTTAGCGGCGGGGGAGTCAAAGCGAGATGGACTCTTCGAGGCCAGGTTGTTTCCGGCTTGAGGAGGGTCCACCTAAATCCAGCTCGCCTCGGTAGGCCACCGCTGCTGCTCGCTCGTCCACGAGTGGGTCCGGGCTTGGTCCTGAGCCCGCATGAGGCAGATTCTCCAGAATTGTTCGCTCCCCTATAGGAAATGACTTAGAGTTAGAAAAGCAATTATCGTACGCGAGCCTGTCAAAAATAGTGGGTGAAAGTGTACCTTCATCGGGGAGGGCAGGGAGGAGCGAGTCGAGGCCCCTTTGAAGGAAGGCGACCTAGAAGTACTTCTCCACGAAGAACCTGTATAGCTCGATATTGTTGCCGGATAGCGTGGGATGACGGTATACCACCTCACTCTTCTGCTGGGGGAGAATGGTATGTTGCCCAAGTCACCCTTGATGAAGACAACCTTGGAGACCCAGTTATGATTTTTGTTGGCGGTCTCGCAGATCTTGATGTGCGAGCCCATCAAGAAGACGACACCATCGCTGACCGCACGGTAGGTGAAGAGTTTGCGGAAGACGGCGAGGTTGAATTTGATCCGCTCCTGCCGGAGGAATCCGGTGAACGCAACCTGATGAGTGATATTATATAAGTCATTTTTGCTATCATATTTGTAATCATGTCCACTATTATCTACCTCCATTCGTTATAATTGCACGAAAATAGTTAAGAACTTGAATTATCATGAATAGAAGAGTGCAATTTAAAGTTTCCTTCATTTTCCTTATTAAGTTATTAATTTATTTGTTTATTCATTAATATTCTTAATGCAGGTATTGCATGTCCTAGGAACTAAAATTCTTTGAGCAAGAAGAGGTGTTCACGGATCCAAGATGACTGGTGGCCGGGCTTTGGATTGGGCACCACACGAGTAATGACACGCCCGTATCACTACCCGTGTCCTTATCAGGAAGGATCAGACTTGGCGCCATGATAAACACACGTCAGTGCTACCAACCGTGAAGAACACACGGCCGTGTTCCTAGCCGTGTAAAATGACACGGCACACTACTAGGCATGCCTTTTCAGTTCAAAAATGCCCAGATGCACCGTTTACACTCTACACGACCTGTGACATGGCCGTGTTGGAACCCGTGTCCGACAACTGTTTGCTTGAAGACTATAAAAACCTGCAAAAAGAATTAGAATGCACTTTTTTGGATTGAAGGACATGGAGAACTACTGGCGGATGAAAGTGGAGCACTCAAGTGAAGGGGAATCTAAGGAGATAATCCGTATGGTTTTAATCTTCATGTATCTCTTTTAATCTCCCACTTTTCTTAGTGGATCCGAACTTTATTTTTACATTTTGCATGAGACTTGTTCTTTGAAATGATTCAGTAATCATGTATTGTGGTTTTTATATCAAATTTGTGGTATTTTATCTGTATGCATGGTTTTAAATAAATAGATTAATCCTAGATCTGAAGTTATTATTTGTTTTATATGAATCCTAAACTTCTAGATTGAGAAATTTGAATTTTGTGATGATGACTTATAATTTCATTCTCTGGTGTTCTCTCTCTTTGTATTTCAAATTTCATGATTGAGAAATATGTTGTTTGGATAATGGCATTACGGATAATGAGATTCATGGTATCTTAGAAATAGTATTTCATGGATTTTTGTATTAGACATGGTTATTTTATTAATGCAAATTTGAGTGTTGTGAATTGTTGGAGAGAAAATTCACTCAACTTAGGTTTAGGTATTGGATTGCTTGAGAGAGAATTCGATGAAGATTGAACCCTTACAATACAATGAATTTGATAATATTGTTAATACGTGACTACATAGAGTTGAATTAATGAGTGAATATTCTCATGTGATTTCTCTTATACTATCTACTTTTAATCACCCTTAATTCTCCAGTGTCACTTTATCCAATTTGTCCTAGTAATGCTAGATTAGATTAAACATAAAATTTTAAATATAGGTATGATAATAGAGCAAGAGTGAGTACGAGTACTTGAAAAGACACTAAGGAATACGACAGGAGATGTAGAATTCTCCTATACTATGATTGATAGGTGCACTTGCCTGAGAGTAAAATCAATCTAGCTTATGCCTATCTACATAGTTGATACTAGAGTGTAGAAAGAATCTGCATCAAGTTATATTTTTAAAACAATCAAGTTTTCGGCGTCGTTGTCGGGGAACTCGTTTTCAATATTTTGAAAGCTTAAACTCTATTAATCTACCAATTTTTGATTACTAACATATAATTGTAAATTAGTTTCTTGCATATAATTGTAAATTACTAACACGTAATTGTAAATTAGTTTATTGCACAATTATATCGCTTAATCTCTATTTTGTAGTATGTTAGTCTATGACCAGGGGAGAAATTCTGGGCTAACAACATTTCATCCTGATCCAGAACGGATTATTCACAACACTGGCCAAAGGGATTTGGGAACTGATAACACAGATAATTCAAATGAACTTTCAGAAGAGGAAACAGTAAACTTAGGAGATCATCATCCGGATAATCCAGATAACATGATAAAGTAGAACGAACAAACCATATATGGCTTTGCTAGACCTAATCTCCAGGTTACTGGGTTAAGCATCGTTAGACCACCAATTGTCTCCAACAATTTCGAATTGAAGCCGAGTATTATTCACATGGTTCAACAGTATGTCCAATATGATGGTCTGCAAGATGAAGATCCCAACACACACTTAGTCGGATTCTTGGAGATATATGATACATTTAATATCAATGGCGTTACCAATGATGCCATTCGATTGAGGTTGTTTCCGTTCTCAATAAGGCACAAGGCGAAGCAGTGGTTAAACTCATTACCTAGAGGGTCGATTACTAAATGGGATATGATGGTTGAGAAATTCTTGATAAAGTATTTTCCACCGGCGAAGACTGCAAAGCTAAGGAATGACATTTCTACATATGCTCAACTAGAATATGAATCGTTGTACGACACATGGGAATGATTCAAGGAACAATTAAGGAAGTGTCCCCATCATGCATTACCTTCCTGGCTTCGGATTCAGACCTTCTACAATGGTCTCAATCCAGCCACTAAACAGATGATCGATGCAGCTAGTGGGGGCACCTTGAACAATAAGACAACTGAAGCAGCTCAACATTTGATAGAAGACATGATAATGAACAACTATCAATGGACTACCGTGAGACAAAAGCCTAATAAGCCTACAAGAATCTATGAAGTGGATGTCGTCACTGGCTTAGCTATTCAAGTGGGGAAGCTTCACTATAAGATCGATAACCTATCTATAGCATCACCCTCCATGGTATCTCAACAATGGGACCCTTCATTTGGTGGAATGTCTGGTTGTGAACCTCAAGTGCATGAACATGTTGCCTATATGGGAAATAATACCAGACCTCCCTTCAACCAAGCAAACAACGCATATAGTTCTACATACAATCCGGGATGGAGGAACCACCCCAATTTCTCTTGGGGAGGATAAGGAAATCAAGACAATCAACCTGTGTTTGGACAACCACAACAAACGGAGAAAAGGAAGCCATCTTTAGAAGATGTACTCACCAAGTTCATGCAAACAACTGATGTAGATTTCCGGAATAAACATGGCTCTATTTGGAATTTGGAGAATCAAATAGGTCAGCTTACAAGGATGGTATCTGAAAGGAAACAAGGAACACTTCCTGGTAATACCGAAACAAAACCGAAGGAGCATGCAAAAGCAATACAATTGAGGAGTGGAAAGTAATTACAAGACCAAAGGCTTACAAAGAAAGCACCCAAAGAGGAGTCTAGTGGCGAATGATAGAACGAGATGAATTCAAAATCAAAGGAGTATCAACCAACAATACCATATCCAGCGAAGCTGAACAAGGAGCGCATGGAAGCGCAATATGGTAAATTCTTATCTATGTTTAAACAATTACATGTTAATTTACCTTTTTCTGAAGTCATTCAAATGTCGAAGTATTCTAAATTTCTAAAGGACTTAATTTAGAATAAAAATAAAATAGAAGAAATATCTTTGGTAACACTTAGTGAAGAATGTTTCGCCATTTTACAGAACAAATTACCCCCAAAAACTTAAGGATACCGGTTCATTTTCAATTCCATGTTTAATCAGTGATTTACAAGTGAATAAAGCTTTAGAGGACTTAGGAGCAAGTATAAACTTAATACCTTATAAACTATATTTGAAACTAGGTCTAGGAGAACTTAGCCCTACTAGAATGAGTATTCAATTAACAGATCGTTCGGTTAAGTATCCTAGAGGAATAGTAGAGGATGTATTGGTTAAGGTAGATAAGTTTATATTTCTCGCCGATTTTGTTATTTTAGATATGGACGAAAATATAGAAGTGCCACTCATTTTACGTCGTCCATTCTTTGCCACATCTAGAGCTCTTATTGACGTTTTTGAAGGTAAATTAGTTTTGCGAGTAGGGGAGGATGAAGTTACTTTTCAAATTGGCAATACAATAAAGCAATCTTTGGATAATGATGATCGTTGCGACTTTTGCCATGGTGTTGATAATATTATGATTTCTATGAATTATGAATTATATTATAGGGATCCTTTAGAGATTTGCATCACTAACAGTTATCTAGAAGAATACAAAAATCAAGATATTGTCGAACATTTATATTATCTAGATAACTCCGTTTCGGTGAATAGGAAGATTGAGTATAGTTTGATTACACAAGGAGATCTTGAAGTTCTTAAGAATAATACTAAGGATCCACTAATAGTAGAACTTAAAAAATTACCGGATCATCTTGTGTATGCATTCTTAGGATCTGATTCTACTTACCCAGCTATTATTTTTCCTGATCTTTCTGAAACTGAAAAACAAATGTTAATAACTGTGTTAAGGAAGTATAAAGGTGCAATAGCATGACAAATAACTGATATAAAAGGTATCAACACTAGTTTCTGTACCCATAAGATCCTTTTGGAAGAAAACTATAAGCCATCTATTCAACCGCAACGTAGGCTAAATCCAATTATGGAGGAGGTAGTGAAAGTTGAGATTGTTAAGTTGTTGGATGCTGGAATGATATACCCTATTTCGGATAGTTCATGGGTTAGACCTGTACAAGTCGTTACTAATGGTTTAACTGTAGTAGCAAATGATAAGAATGAATTGATTCCAATGCGAACAATAACAGGTTGGCGTCTCTGTATTTATTATCGGAAGTTAAATGATGCTACTAGGAAAGACCACTTCCCTCTACCATTCAATGATCAAATATTAGAATGATTATCAGGTTATTCTTATAATTGTTTTCAAGATAGACTTTCTAGATATTTCCAAATCCCTATAGCACCAGAAGACCAGGAGAAGACAACATTCACTTGCCCATTTGGTAGCTTTGCCTATAGACATATGCAATTTGGTTTATGTAATGCACCCGCCACTTTCCAAAGGTGCATATTAGTTATATTTAATGAGTATGTTGAAGATATTATGGAAATGTTTATGGCTGATTTCTCTGTGTTTGGTGATTCTTTTGATTTGTGTTTGAACAATTTTGAAAAAGTTCCGAGGAGGTGTGAGGAAACAAATCTAATACTTAGTTGGGAGTAGTGTCATTTCATGGTGCAAGAAGGGTTAGTACTTGCCCATAAGATCTCAAACCAAGAAATTGAAGTAGATAGAGCGAAGATTGAAACCATAGAAAAGTTGCCACCACCAACCTCCGTTATGGTAGTGAGAAGCTTTTTAGGTCATGTCAGATTCTATCACCGGTTCATTAAAGACTTCTCTAAAATATCTAAACCACTTACTAGGATTTTAGAAGAAGACACACTTTTTATTTTTAATCAAGCGTGTCTGCAAGCCTTTGAGTTCTTGAAAGAAAGATTAATTAATTCCCCTATTATGATCACAACTGATTTTGCACAACCTTTCGAGATCATGTGTGACGCTAGCAGTTTGGCGGTAGGAGCTGTTTTAGGACAACGTCGAAACAAACACTTTCACCCTATATATTATACTAGCAAAACACTTAATAATGCACATGAGAACTATACAACTACGGAAAAAAACTCCTAGCTGTGGTATTTGCCTTCGATAAATTTAGATACTATTTAACAATGTATAAGGTGGTAGTATACACAGATCACTCTGCCCTAAGATATTTACTTGCCAAAGCGGAAGCAAAGCCTCATTTAATCCGTTGGGTTCTTTTAATGCAAGAATTTAAGTTGGAAATTAGGGATAAACGAGGAGCAGAAAACTTAGTGGCAGATCATCTCTCATGTTTAGAAAATCCACTACGAATAATGTTAGATGAGTCTGAGATTAGTGATACATTTTCGGAGGAATCACTGTTTGCATTATCTACAGATATAAATATTGATTATACGCGGTTTGCCGACTATGCAAACTATATTGTGGCTAAGGTCCTTCCAAAAGATTTTTCATATCAGCAGAAAAGGAAATTTTTCTCTGAATTGAAACATTCTTTTGGGAGGACCCCTATCTTTTTTGGATTTGTGCAGATTCCATTATACGTAGATGTGTATCAGAGGAGGAGGGCTGGAAAATCTTGGAGCAGTGTCATTCAGTCCCTATTGGTGGTTACTTTGGAGCAAATTGTTTAGCTAAAAAGGTTCTTGATTCCGATTTTTATTGGCCCCTTCTAGTCAGGGATGCCCAAAGGTATGTACTTTGATGAGTCCGGTTTATATAGAGTTTTTTGGACTCATCTGGGCTTGTTTTCTCACTCGTGCACTGCATTTCAACCAGTTATTGGTTATATTTGCATCGTTCGGTCATTGACCATATTGTGCACTATTTTGGCCCAACTGTGTGCAATTGCGCATTTTGTTCTTGGGGTAAGCACAAGGTGCTCCCCAAGGGCTCTTTCCAGATGTTTTTCATTGCATTTCTGTGATGTTGGAGGGCTCTCTTTAGTTTTATTGTTTTGTATGCAGGTGGTGTGTTTTCCCTAAGTCTGGAATGCAGGTTTGAGAAAAACGCATCATCATGTGTTTTCTTAGCACACGGTCCTTTGTGATCATGCGTTTTGTTTGTGCAGGAGAAACATCGAGCTGAGCTCGATAAATTGAGCACGACGAATTTCTTAACGCACGGTTGACGCACGGTTTCTTCGAAACCGTGCGCGAAGGAAACATACGGTTTTCCTGTAGCTTTTTGGATGGTTCTTTCTGTGGCTAATCATGCGTTTTGTTCACGCACGGGTGGCGTCGCCCGTGCGCAGGTAAAACGCACAGTTCCACCATATTTTCTTATTTTCCTGCTTTCTGCCACTACCCGTGCAATTTCCTTCATGTACGGGCGGAATCTCCCGTGCGCGAAGTAAAACGCACAGGTCAACACTTCATCATCTACAAGCTTGGCCTGCAAGTTAATAACGCACGGTTAGCACACGGTCGTGCACAGAACCGTGCGTGCCTAATTTTCTGACCTGCTTCTATTTAAAGCGCATATTTCCTGCCATTTGGGGATCCATATTTCGGCCATTCTAGCCGCCTTTTAGAGCAAAGTTCCGCCCTTCCACCTTCCCCCTTCATCTTCCACCAAGGAAAGAAGCTCCAGTCATGCTCGCGAAGCCTACATCTTGCCGGCGCTTGCTCTCGGCCTTCTCCTTCATCTTTTAAGCCCCATTTCAAGCTTGATGGAATAGCCAACAAGCAAAGGGAATCTTGCAACTTTCTTCTTGATCATGACACGAAGAAGACGGGTCCATTGGAAGGTAGTGACAGCCTTCTCTACCCCGAACACAGTTGAGGACCGAGCTAGGACGCGGATTGACAACCCGGCGATTCCTTCCGCGACCCCTCGACGAGCCTTCGGATTGGGTCGATCTTTTGACTTGTTCTTGCTTTCTTGTTGTATATGTGTGTTAAAACTTTATTTGTAGATGTTGTTGCTCTTTAGTTGTATGCTATATTAGATTCATGTCTTTGTTATTCTGTATTACTTTACTTCTTTAGTTTCTTGAGAAGCGCCTTATTTTCATCCGCACCCACATCTGGTTCTTGCCGCACTAGCAATTGCTAGTGGCGTGCGTAGCGAAGAGGTGCTCTCAACCCTCATTCCATCATTCTAACCACCTCATCCGTAAGCCTACTCGTCCATCCGCCAAGCGATTAGGTGCATAGCGGCCCGTGTAGTCTTCCATCCTGCCTGGCGAAGCATCACATAGCGGCGTTGCATAGGAGTAGTTGTTAGTGTTTTATTTTCTGTTTCCGTAATCATCAAATCCCCCTTAGTTAACTCCGACCTAAGGACTTCAATCTCAAGTCCTCCTCGAAATTAACTCCCCCTTACTGTGTTCCTTGAAGAGATCAATACTTGGGAAAATTCACCCATTTTATATTACTTGTGTGACCGGTACACTTGCCGTCCAACGCAGCATACTTTCATGTGATTCTTTTCAAAAATCAGGTTACATCTCTAAATTACATGAAATACCACACAAAATTATCCTTGAATGTGAAGTGTTTGATGTGTGGGGGATTGACTTTATGAGACCGTTTCCACTTTCTTACGGGAACAAATATATTTTGGCAGTTGTAGATTATTTATCAAAGTGGGTAGAGGCGCAAGCTTTTCCTACTAATGATCGTAGAGTAGTAATTCAATTTCTGAAATCGTTATTTGCACAATTTGGCACACCACGTGCGCTTATTAGCAATAGGGGTACACACTTTTGTAATCTACAGTTAGATAAAGTATTACAAAAATATGGGGTCACACATAGGATAACCACTCCTTATCATCCACAAACTAGTGGTCAGGTTGAAGTTTCAAATAGAGAGCTCAAGAGAATCATAGAAAAATCTATAGAAGGGAATAGGAAACAATAGTCTAAGAAACTAAACGAATGTTTGTGGGCATATAGGACCGCCTACAAAACACCCATAGGGACCACTCCCTTTAGACTAGTCAATGGTAAATCATGTCACCTGCTTATAGAATTAGAACATTAATCGTATTTGGCAATACGGTCTCTGAATTTTGACACCAATTCTGTCGGGGAGAAATGAAAACTTCAACTTAACGAATTAGATGAGTGGAGAACCATGGCTTATGAGAATTCTCGGATATATAAGGAGAAGACTAAATTGTTCCATGACTGTCACCTTCAAAAACCGAAGACATTCCAAAAAGGTGACCAAGTCCTCCTTTATAATTCCCGTCTTAGATTGTTCCCAGGGAAGTTAAGGTCTTAGTGGTCCGGAGCTTTCCAAGTCAAAGAGGTTTTTCCCTATGGCACCATTGAACTAACTCACCCTGAGAAGGGAGATTTTAAAGTCCACGGGCACCGGTTAAAATATTGTTATGGAGAGTTTCCTCAAGATTTTACTCGCCAGGAATCTTGCCTCTGACTAGACATAGATTAAGTGTAATTCAGTAGATTTTCTAAGTTTTCATTATCGTTAGTAAAACTTTAGTTCAATTTTAGAATAAAAATCATTATAAAATCATTTAGAAAGTAATTCGATTTCCGAGGAGCACACGGGTTTGCATTCGCCTGTGTTCCAAGCCGCGTTCATGGAAATTATTTTTCTGGAGCACCACACGGGTGGACACCCACACGTGTGCTTGGCCGTATCGCCCTCCATTTCCCTCGTATTCATCCAGAGCACTACACGGGTGGACACACACCCGTGTGTATGAAGCCGTGTCAATTGAGCTCGACGATACCATTACCCGAGCAGGACACGGGTAGCTACCCAGCCATATATATAAAGTCATGTTAAATGAGCTCGACGATGCAATGTTGTCGCCCGAGTAGGACACTGGTGGACACCCTCCCGTGTCATTGGCCATGTCAGAGTTCGACGCAAACAAGCCGTGTAGGAGTTCAACGAAAGAGCCGTGTAAGCAAGTGTTGAAGATGGTGACCGGGCGGTCTGGCGGTCTGTCTTGGCGGGTTGAAGACCGCGCGGTCTGGCGGTTTGTCTCAGCCGGCTTGGAGACCGGGCGGTCTGGCGGTCTACCCTGGCAGTCTCTCTTTCTCTCTGATGGTAGCCGTGCGGTTAGCACTTCTGTCTAACCGCGCGGCTTGTGCGGTTTGTTTTGTATAGTCCGCTTAGTCCTGTAAATTTTTAGTCCCACATGTCTTATTTGTATTCTCTCTTCTCTCCTCCATTCTATATAAGGGATGGCATACCTTTGTAATACATACCTTTTTCAGATAATAAAGTTTCTGTTAAAACCTCTTCTGGTTTGTTTTAGCTCCACTTTCGGCTTGTTTTTGTTCATTTCTAACTTGGTATCAGAGCGGGTTGTCCTGCTGCGGTGGTGTGTTGAGATTATATTAGCCAGCAGGACACGTGTGTGTGAGACCGCGTGTTTGGCTTCCCCATTGCGTTCCAGGTCTGGGTGTTGACCCCGGTGGGCCCCTTGTGGCGGAATATCCCTGCGGTTCTGTGTTTGTGGTTAATCCCACACCGCCTGCTGTCTTCTCCCCTTTGTGTTCAAGTACCCTGCCACCCTTCATCTCAACACCTGGGTTTTGAGATGAACTAATGGGTTGGCGGGTTCTAACTTGGTATCAGAGGAAACGATCTTTTCCTCCTGATTCAGCTTCTTCATCTGTTCGCGCGGGCTACCTTCTAGCCGCTCGACTTCTTTCCCTCCGCTTGATTCTCGTCTTCCCGCGACCTGTCTTCGCAGCTTGCCTTCTCTTTTGACCGCTGCCCTGTTCGTGCGGCTTGTTTCTCCTTGCTTCTCTTCTCGCTGCTCCTCTTAGTCGCTGCGGCCTGTTTACTAGTCGCTTCGACCTGTTTCCTTCTACCCGCTCCAGCTTGCTTGTCGCCCCGGCCTCATCTTTAGCCGTGCGACTTGTTCTCCTCTGTTCGCCCGACTTTTTCAAGTCGTGCGACTTCTTTCCCTTTGCTTTGCTTCTTGGTAGCGGCCTTCCTAGCCGCACGACCTGTTTTCTGTTCGCCCGACTTGGTGCTCTTTTCTCTTCTTCGCTTCACCGTTCGGCTTCTTCCTCTTCTCGCGGCTTGTTCTTATCGTCGCAGTTTGCTCCTCTCTTGCTTCCATGGCTTTCCCCTCCTCCAGTCTGTCCGCCTCGGTGGTCACCTCTTCTGGTAGTGCTCACGTTGTTACCCGCGGAAGATGGCTAATCGACTCTGGTGCAACAAATCATATGACAGTCAATCCTCAATGTTTCTCTCTTCTTGAAACACATGCTTAATTGCCCCCGGTCATTGTTGCGGATGGATCTCCCTCACCGGTCCATGGGACGGGCATGGTTCAAGTCACTCCATCTCTGTGCCTGGCTGATACCCTCTATGTGCCCAAGTTTCCGTGCAATTTACTATCGGTTACTTCTTTATGCAAGCAACTACGGTGTTCTGTCTTATTCACCCCTGCCTCTTGTGCTTTTCAGGATCTCGACTCCCAACGGACGATTGCTATCGGGACTGAGAGTGGTGGCCTCTACTTCCTCGACAATGTCTCTGCTTTATCCGCCTTCTCCTCCTCCTCTACAGATCTTCTCCAATGGCATCTTCGTCTTGGACATGCTCCTCCCAGAATTCTGCGCCAGCTCCTGCCGCACCTCCCTCCTCATCATCCTCCTCTAAACTGTGATGCATGTTAACTTGGCAAACATCACCGCTCATCCTTCCCTCCAACGCAAAGTCGGGGCTCTTCCCGTCCGTTCGACCTCGTTCACTCTGACATATGGGGTCCCGCTCCTAACCTCACCTTCATTGATGATTTCTCTCGGTGTACGTGGGTGTATCTTCTCAAAGATCGCTCCGAGCTGTTCTCTGTTTGGACCTTATTTTATTCTATGGTTAAGACTCAGTTTGATACGTCTATTAAGATCCTTCGTTCTGACAATGCTAAGGAATATCTTAGCCAGGACTTCTCCTCTTTTTGTCTTCACCATGGTGTTATTCGTCAAACAAGCTGTGTCTACACCTCACAACAAAATGGGGTGGCGGAACGCAAAAACCGTCACCTCCTTGACGTCGCTCGCACTATGATGACTCAAATGCATGTTCCTCGCTCCTATTGGGGCTATGCTGTCCTCCTCTCCTGCTATCTCATCAATCGCCTTCCCTCCACAGTTCTCCACGGTGCTACCCCCTTCTCCATTCTTTATCCGGACAAGGATCCCTTTCCTCTTCCTCTGCACATTTTTGGGTGCACTGCCTTTGTGCACTCTCCCACTGTCACCCGTGATAAACTCTCACCACGTGCCACTAAATGTGTCTTTCTGGGGTACTCTCCCACTCAAAAAGGTTATTGTTGCTTTGACCCCGTTACCCGCAAGCAATTTGTCTCTGCGGATGTCACATTCTTTGCCAATGCATCTTACTTCTCTCCCGCTTCCTCCTCTCCTCCTCCTGATCCTACTTTTCCTACCAACCCATCCCTTCCCTCTGCTCCCACTGATGTTCCGCCATCTCCACCCTCTCCACCCTCTTCCCCATCACCATCATCTCCACCCTCTACTCCGCTTTCTCCCTCCACTCCGCTGCCATCTCTCTCTACTCCCGGGCCAGCTCTCTCCACCACGGATACTCCGGATACTGAGGCACCTGCTGACCTGGATCTCCCGATTGCTCTTCGCAAAGGGGTTCGGGCATGTACCCAACACCCGCTTGCTGCAGTTGTTTTCTACAATCGTCTTACCCCTTCTCGCTGAGCTTTTGCACTGGCTATCTCGGCCACTGCCATCCCCCGTTCCTACCAGGAGGCCCTTACTATTCCTCATTGGAAAGTTGCCATGGATGAGGAGATTGCTACTCTAACTGAACGGGGTACCTGGACCCTTGTTCCTCCTCCTTTCGGCACGGATGTTGTTGGTTGTCGATGGGTCTTCGTGGTGAAGTTTCTCCCGGATGGCAGTGTGGATCGTTATAAGGCTCGCCTGGTTGCCAAGGGTTTTACCCAAACTTATGGCATAGATTACTTTGATACTTTCTCTCCAGTGGCTCGTCTCAGCACTATTAGGGTTCTTCTCTCTGTGGCTGTCAACAGGGATTGGCCCATCTCGCAGCTCGATGTTAAGAATGCCTTCCTCTATGGTGATCTGCAGGAAGATGTTTACATGGAGCAACCTCCTGGGTATGTTGCTCAGGGGGAGACACGGGTATGCCGACTAAAGAAGGCTATCTATGGCCTCAAGCAGAGTCCTCGTGCCTGGTTTGACAAGTTCAGTGGCATTGTTGCGGCCATTGGTTTTATAAGAAGCTCAGCAGATCACTCCTTGTTTGTTCGGAAAACCGCCTCTGGTCTTGTTGTTCTTGCGGTTTATGTTGATGACATTCTTCTTACTGGCGATGACCAGGATGGGGTATTGATGACCAAGAAACACCTTCGTCAACATCTGGTCACAAAGGATATGGGCTCCCCGAAATACTTTCTGGGGACTGAAATCTCTAGAAAGCCCAACTCCATGGTCCTTTCCCAACGGAAGTATGCTCTTGATCTTTTAAAGGAGGCAGGACTCACTGGTGCTAAACCTGCACGTTGTCCTATGGCTGCTGGAGAAGACAAAACTTGGACAGATGACTCGCCTCTTCTCTCCGATCTTACGAGATACCGGCGTCTGGTGGGCAAACTCATATATCTCACGGTAACCAGACCCGACATCTCTTATGTTGTTGGCAAGGTGAGCCAGTTCATGCAAGCTCCGAGGGAGTGTCATCTACAATCTGCTCTGAGGATATTAGAGTATATTAAAGCTGCTCCAGGAAAAGGACTCCTATTTCAGAAGAATGGTCACCTAAGGGTTGAAGCTTACTCTGATTCAAGCTATGCGGATGACAAAGGGGACCGCAAATCGACATCAGGTTTCTGCACATATGTTGGAGGCAATCTTGTGAGTTGGAAGAGCAAGAAACAGTCTGTATTTTCCAGGTCTAGTGCAGAGGCGGAATATCGCAGCATGGCATCGACTACATGTGAGTTGAAGTGTTTGCGGGCTCTCATGCTTGACTTAGGAGAGGTTTACAACTATCCTCTTCCTATGTTCTGTGACAATAAGGCCGCGATATACATTTCCAAAAATCCGGTCTTTCATGAGAGAACAAAACACATAGAAGTCGACTGTCATTTTATTCGGGAAGAAATATTGAAGAAACAGATTTGCACTCCATTTGTCACTTCCGACAACGAGTTGGCAGATGTCTTCACCAAGCCGGTGTCCGCTTCCTTTTTCCACATCTGCGACAAGCTGGGCATGATCGATATATATGCTCCAGCTTGAGGGGGAGTTTTGAAGATGGTGACCGGGCGGTCTGGCGGTCTGTCTTGGCGGGTTGAAGACCGCGCGGTCTGGCGGTTTGTCTCAGCCGGCTTGGAGACCGGGCGGTCTGGCGGTCTACCCTGGCAGTCTCTCTTTCTCTCTGATGGTAGCCGTGCGGTTAGCCCTTCTGTCTAACCGCGCGGCTTGTGCGGTTTGTTTTGTATAGTCCGCTTAGTCCTGTAAATTTTTAGTCCCACATCTTTTATTTGTATTCTCTCATCTCTCCTCCATTCTATATAAGGGAGGGCATACCTTTGTAATACATACCTTTTTCAGATAATAAAGTTTCTGTTAAAACCTCTTCCGGTTTGTTTTAGCTCCACTTTCGGCTTGTTTTTGTTCATTTCTAACAGCAAGTGAGTTCGACGACGCAACACACGGGTAGTTACCCAGCCATGTGCGCACCCGTGTCAGAGTTTGACGAAAGCATGCCGGGTAATGAGTTCGACGATGCTGTCCCCGAGAAGGACATGGGTTTTACACACACCCATGTGATAGGTCATGTTCTCCCCACTGTTTCACCATGAGTTTGACCACACGGGTCCACCCACACCCGTGTTGTTGACCGTGTTCGCCTGGTGTGCTCCTTTCCCATCAGTTTGACCACACGTCATCTTTAAACCCCTGTACTGAGCTGTTTAAATTTAGTGAACATGGGTACACACATGCCCGTGTGGAAACCCGTGTTTTACATATTATATAAGGCCATGTGCTACTGGTTCTATTCTTCCTCCTCTCCAATCCCTGGTTAAATCCCTAGCTTCCAGCACTCCTTCACTCCACGAACTCAGTTGGGAAATCTTTGCCTTCAAACTTCGCAGATCCGTCTCCTCTAATCTCGATCTACTTTCCTAGGTAAAATTTCTCTCATTTTTTTTGTTTTTCAATTCCTATTTTCTTCTTCTTCTTCTTCATTCTCTTCTTCTTGTTCTTCTAAATCTAAATATCAATCTTTATTCTTTTTCCTTCTTCTTCATTCTCTTCTCATTCATCTCCTTCTCACTCTTCTAAATTTTATTTCTCTTCTCATTTCTCTCTTTCTCGTTCTTCCTCGACAGATCATGTCGATGGGACGACCACAAGGGGGACGTCGTCATCTGAATCTCACCACATTATCTACCTAGGTGCTCAGCGATGCTACACACCTGGCGTTTACGGATCTGGCCCACATTAATCGCATCAATCGCCTCCAATCCAAAAAATTTCAAGATATTCGTACTATCGATTGAAGCGTTTTAGAGGAGATCAATTTGGCTGTTGAAGTACGAGCGATAGTGTCTATAGAGGGGTGGGCGCAATTTTTTAATATTAATGAGTTGGGATTTAAGGAACTTACGCTAGAGTTTATTTCAACTTTCTACCTAAATCTCGGGTCGTCCTTCACCGAGACGACCAACTCGCAGAAAGGACTTATTTCGTTTCGAGTCGCGGGCACCACCTATACTCTTTCTCTTATACAGTCCACACAGTATTTAGGGGTGTATGCAGACTCTTTCCTCTACAGTTCTGCATATTCCGAGCTTCACCTTGATCTCCCCTCTCATGACCACGCCGCCAATATCTGGTCTCGGCTTGCATTCGATCTATCCCCATATGAGGCCAAGAGGTATAAGGCCTCTTAGTTGTATTCTCCCGCTCTTTATTACATCCATCACCTACTGTGTCATACATTGAGTGGTCGGGGCGAAAGCTCTGGTGTTGTGAGTAGACAGGATATTCTTTACCTCTACAACATGTATTCGCGATATCACATTCACTTGGGATATATGTTAGCACATTTCTTTCTTCATCAGGCTGACAATTCCCGTATTGGGTCTATCTGTGTAGCACCCTACATCACTCGCTCGACAAAGAACATGAATATCTTTGATTCCCTCTCCTCGATGATAGTGGTAGTGAGGACAGTTCCTATCATCATGGCTAGTCTTTGATCCCTCCGCCTCGTCACTGCACGTCAGTGTTAGGGTGGCCCTGTTTATTCTATTGCGAGGCGCGAACCACGTTTTTCTTTTGATTCCGACGATGACAACCATGACCTCGATGAGCCTCTGATTCCTCCATCCTAGTCTACTCATCGTCATGGAGAGTCTTCTGTACCTCCCCCTCGATTGCGCTCTCAGTATTCATGTGATTTCTATCACCTTTATGAGACCGTGATCTCACCGCGCTTGCAAAGTATATAGAGGAATCACAGCAGCGGACAGAGGCCGCCATAACTGAGATCAGGGATCACTTACAGATCTCTTATCCACGACCGGCAGCTCCATGCCCCCCTCACATCCCCGACGATCCTTCAGATGCTGCTGACCCAACATTTTATTTTTGATTTCTCTGTAGTATTCCAGACATTATATGCTCTCGTTATTGCTCATGTTATACTATTTATGCTCTTTTATTTCATTGATGTTCAGTTCTTTACATTACTTGCTTCATCAATCCTTTATGTTGCATTGAGGACACTAAAAAATTTAAGTCTGGGGGTGGATATTCTTAAATTCTAATATTTAACTACTGTATATGGTTACAATTTGTTAAGAAACAGGTAAAAATCAAAAACAAAAAAAACGTAGACTCATTAACCCCCCCCCCCCCCGAATAAAATTGTTTTTTGCTTTTTTTCTAAGATTTCATTAGTTTACTCACTTGGGATTATAACTATTTAATTTGCTTTAGCAAGCTGATTAAAATGAATTGAAGTAGTCTCATTGAGTATAGAAATTTGTTGATAGTAATTATGTATAGAAATTCATTAGCTTAGTTTTTTCTATATAACTTATTTTTAAGATTAGTCCTCTCTATTATTAACTAACGATCACCCTATTTTTGAAAATATAATTATCTATAATAAAGCGAGTCGAAGAGTGTAACATTTTGATAATTGTGTATTAGGGAATCAAAATGGAGAGTACTCTTTATTGGTATCTAGAACTTGCCCCTAGCGATCCTCAAAACATTCACATAAGTTAATTAGTTAGGGCGGAAATGACTTAGGCCTCCCTTTGGATAGCTTGAGCCTTGCAAGACCAAAACCCTAAACATTATACCCTTGCACACCCAAATTGGACCTAATCCCTATTTCTTTTGATACACCACTACTAAAATTCACCAAGGCCAAAAATCCTTACCTATTAGCACATCTATCATTGAGTTTACACGTTTTGCTCTGAGAATTACAAAATTTAAACAGATGGTGTAAGGCACTTTGATAAGATATTTTTTGGTGAAGAAAAAAAAGAGAAAATAATATGAATATGCATCAAAAGATTGAATAAAGAAAAAAAATAAAATAATACAAAAAAGGGGAAGTATAATAATTGTGAAGTCTGGGGTGCCTTTATAATGTTGATGTATGTTAGGGTAATTACATAGCAAGAGGATCAATCATGATCTAGGTATGATAAGAACTATCGAGTTTATCTTTGATTACCCCACCTATAATCTTTTATCCTAAGCCAAAAAGTTACATCCTAATACAAGTCCTAAGGATCCATCCTTGCTAATCCTAACTAGTGTCATGGAGAGGGTGTGAAACGGCAAGCTTACGACTATCAATATTGATACTTTTAAGTTTTGAAACACTAATGCCTACCCTATTAAGATTGTTATTTTCTCCTCACATTTGTTATGGATGATTGTAATTTTATTTCTAGGAAAGAGTGAAAGATAGTTAAGAGATATATGGGAGGAATTTTAAGATAAAGTTATATTTAGAAAAGTCTGCTATACTATTTCCTATACAATTACATCATCAAATTTTTCTTTGAATTCATAGCAACCAGCTTGTGGAAGAAAAAATTAATTATTAGTAACGCAAGTGTTTGTATTAGTTTGCTTAGGGACAAGCAAACACTTAAGTCTGGGGGTATTTGATGAGTGCAATTATATAAGTCCTTTTTGTTATCATATTTGCAATAATATCCACTATTATCTACCTTCATTCATTATAATTGTACGAAAATAGTTAAGAACTTGAATTATCATGAATAGAAGAGTGCAAATTAAATTGTCCTTCATTTTCCGTATTAAGTTATTTATTTATTTATTTATTCATTAATATTCTTAATGCAGGTATTGCAAGTCCTTAGAACTAAAAGTCTTTGAGCAAGTAGAGGTGTTCACAGATCCAAGACGACTGGTAGCCAGGCTTTGGATTGGGCACCACACGGGTAGTGACACGCCCGTGTCACTACTCATGTCCTTATCGGGAAGGATCAGACTTGGCGGCATGATAAACACACGGTCGTGCTACCAGCCATGAAGAACACGGTGCCGTGTTCCTAGCCGTGTCAAATGACACAACACACTACCAGGCGAGCCTTTTCATTTCAAAAATGCCCAGACGCACCGTTTACACTCTACACGGCCTGTGACACGTCCGTGTTGGAACCCGTGTCCGACATCTATTTGCTTGAAGACTGTAAAAACCTACAAAAAAAATTAGAAAGCACTTTTTTGGACTGAAGGACTTGGAGAACTCTGGAGGACGAAAGTGGAGCACTCAAGTGAAGGGGAATCAAAGGAGATAATCTGTATGGTTTTAATCTTCATGTATCTCTTTTAATCTCCCACTTTTCTTAGTGGATCCAATCTTTATTTTTACATTTTGCATGAGATTTGTTCATTGAAACAATTCAGTAATCATGTATTGTGGTTTGTATATCAGATTTGTGGTATTTTATCTGTATGCGTGTTTTCAAATAAAGAGATTAATCATAGATCTGAAGTTATTATTTGTTTTATATGAATCTCAAACTTCTAGATTGAGAAATTGGAAGGTTGTGATGATGACTTATAATTTCATTCTCTGGTGTTCTCTCTCTTTGTATTTCAATTTTCATGATCGATAGATATGTTGTTTGGATAATGGCATTACGGATTTCATGGATTTTTGTATTAAATAGGATTATTTTATTAATGCAAATTTGAGTGTTGTGAATTATTCGAGAGAAAATTCACTCAACTTAGGTTTAGGTATTGGATTACTCGAGAGAGAATTCGATGAAGATCGACCCTTATAATATAATGAATTTATTAATATTGTTAATACGTGACTACATAGAGTTGAATTAATGAGTGAATATTCTCATGTGATTTCACTTAGACTATCTGCTTTTAATCATCCTTAATTCTTCAGTGTCACTTTATCCAATTAGTCCTAGTAATGCTAGTTTAGATTAAATAACCAATTTTAAATATAGGTAAGACAATAGAGCGAGAGTGAGTACGGGTACTTGAAAAGTCCCTGAGGAATACGACATGAGATGTAGAATTCTCATATACTATGATTGATAGGTGCACTTGCCTGAGATTAAAATCAATCTAACTTATGCCTATCTACATAGTTGATACTAGAGTGTAGAAAGAATCTGCATCAAGTTATATTTTTTTAAAAAAAAATCAGAATCATCATCGCTATCGCATTCAGGTTTAGCTGCGCGAGCACCGCGCCGAAGTACTTGAGAATCTGGCGGAGTTCCGACCGGGGGGGAGCGCAACACCACCTCGAAGTGCGAGATGAGGAAGGTGAGCTCGTCCCAGTAGAAGGTATTGATGGCCTCACCGTCTACAGGTCGGCGCGCCTCGTAGCCGGGGGGCAGGTACTCTGTTTTGAAGGCGGTGAGCTCGCACTCAGTGGTGTTTCCATCGAAGAAACAATAATCTGTGAACTGACGAGCACATTTAGATCGCCTATCGGCATCAAGTTGTGCTTTGCCCATGCTCATGAAATGGGTTGGGGTGCGTTTTGCCTATTTATAAAAAACTGAATTTATTGCCGAGCTGACAAGTCAGTATAGCTCGCTAGCCCCATCTCTCCAATTCGGTGACCTGACTTATCCTAGTGCGAGCAGAGATCTAGTTGGCACATCCTATTATTTCTAATAGCATACAGAATTCTAAAAATTGTTTTAAGTTATTACAGACAGGTACTATCGCAGCCTCGAAAATAAAAAAGTTCTTAACGAGCAGAAGTAGTTCAGCCAGCCCATACAACATGGGGTGCTGGGGGGCGAGGGTCGGTAGGCTCAACTAGGGAGCCATTTCCATCTACCCCAGCCTCGCGCCCCCATCCCTATAGGCCGGCGCGGGCTGAGGAACTCGTGGACCAGGCCAACATCCCGGATGAAGGCCTGCAGGTTCTCATTGATCCTATCCATGACTGGGGTGGGGGACATCATCTCGCACGTCGAGCTGTGCTCCATTATATCAGCAAGTAGCACATAGTCCCGCTCCAGCACTTGCATCCTCTGCTCATGGTAGGCATCGTCCGCTCAAATTTGGCGCATGGCAGCATCCTCCTTCAGCACCTCTACCATTCGATGTCTCAGCTCGGCAGGATCCAGTGAGTTATCAAAGAAGCTTTCCATCCCGGGGTTAGGGGGTGGCGAGTGGCGAGTTTTTTCAGAAGATTCCCCGACTTCAGATGGGGTAGGGAAAACTACAAGGATAATCAACTGATATAGAGGTGCGAGTGCAGCAAAGGTGGCGAGGAAAAATATTCTAGTAAAAATGGGGCTTACAGGATGAGCTCGACAATTCCTGGAAAGTATGCGAAGGTGGTAAAGCCAAGTTCTTACCGCGACCAGGGGGTGGACCCACTGGGAAATTAGGTTGAAGCTTGATCCGGGATGCCCCAGGCCCTTTCCCCCGTGAGCGTAGTAGCAGGTGCGGGATTCTGAGAAGGAGTACGAGCCGGCGACTTGGACTTCAGCGAGTCCAGCCCCATGGTCCCTAAGGGAGGTTATTTGCTCCACAGGCGAGCGTCGGGGGGAGTCTGAGGCAGTGGGTCATCGAGCGGAGTCTGGACTCGTGGTATGGAGTTATCGGCATGGGTCTAGCGGCATTCAAGGTCAGCGGGAATGCCGATGGACATTTTCCCCTTGGGGTCGGCAGCTAGTTTCGAGGAGGCGAACCTGGGAGTCAAGGTGGATTCCAGGTCGTGGTAGATGGAATCAGTGTCCTTCGGGATGGACTTGGCCTTATTGGAAGGATTGGGCTTGGATTGCTCATGCAGTGAAGCATTGAGGGACAAGGTGACTTGTACATGAGCGCGAGCGGCGTTGAGCACGCGGGCTTGGCTAATCTTCTCCGGGAGCTCTTTGTAGAGAGGCATCTCGGCAGGATCATATAATGGGAAGGGCAAACTTCGCCCAGGTACGCAAACATATATATAGCCGTCGGTTGGCCCGTAAAAAGATTCCCCCTCCTATCGCACTCGCCATATATTGTGGGGTTGGATGATTCTTTCCGAGCTTGGGCCAACCTCCCAAAGAGCGGAGATTGTATACAACACCATATCCGGTGATTTGTGGTCGACAAGAGTGCGATTGGCCAAGCTTCAACAATACAAGCCCTATGAGATCCGGTAGGAGGCGAGGGCTCGGCAGTCACCTCAGCTTGCCCTAGCAGGTTGGAGCAAGTGGGGGGGGAGTGGAGTAGGTTAGCTCGCACTCGCCCCAAGAAGATTGGCAAGTAGCGGGTGAGTGGAGCATGTCGGGACCGCACTCGCCCAGGGCCGGGGGTGAGGTGGCGAGTGCCAGCTCCACCGAGCACTCGCCATCCCCAGCGAGTGGAGGTTCCATAGGGTCACTTGCCTAATCTCATATGATGTGTTTTTACCACTCCACCCCCATTGGCCTGCCTACAGCCTGTTAGAACAGTGCAGGTTGGATATTTGCAGGACATTTTTAGAAATCTATAAATAGACAGAAGGGGGTACCTCAGAAGGCATGCTCACTTGTGCCCCGGTCTTTTGCGCTTTCTGAGGTATCCTTTGTTCGACATTTTTTCTTTGGAGGGGAAGAGCTCTAAGATCTTTCGAGTGTATGGTGGGACCTCCACAATGGGCCCTTGGGTATGTCCGTTGTTCTTTTTTCCTTTGTGGTTTAGCTCGCAGGAGGGAAGTAAGTGCGTGATCACCCCTTCCCCAAGTGTATAACTCTACAAAGACTAAGTTTTCAGTTTCAACATCGGGTGATCTGCAACGACACTACCAGAGGGCTCAGCTCCTTCAAGGGAATGGTGGAAACGACTGCTCTCGATCTGGGGAAGCTTTTAAAAGAATCAAATGTGGGAGAAGGGTCTAAGCTTCAATGGTCATTAAAGGCCATGGGGAAGAAATTTCGGCCACTCATATATCCACTGGATTCAGCCTCTAATCAGCCCTGAGAGGCTCTTGATCTTCTCAAAATTGAAGGGGTAATGAATTCTCAGCAATTGGGCAGGCCCTTGGCCTCCCTTGGCCATCAATGGAATTTACTTCTTCACTTTCTCTCTCCTCCATTAAAGGGGAAACTTGGTTTCTCTCTCCTATTCATCCCCTCCATACTTTTAGTGGCATTTTAGGTAAATATCAGCCTCATAAAGCTTATAGACCACTCAAATTGGGCTTAGGCCAAGTGGATTGGGCTAGCTTAGGTCAACTTGAGTTAATTTGAACCATTTTAGGGTTGAGTTGCCTTTGGTCAATTTGACCTTTTAAATTGACCCCAATGGGTCCTTAGTGACCCATTGGCCTCTCCTAAGGTCTAGGGGGACTTCGGTAGGGTTGGTTTGGAACCTTGGAAGTCACTTGACCCATAATAGGGCACTTTATCACTTTAGGGTTAGGGTATACTTTGATCAACTTGACCACTTGGGTTGCCCCCAATGGGTCCTTAGTGACATAATAGACCTCTTAAAGGGTTAGGACTGCTATGGTGGGGTCATGGAGTCAAGTTAAAGCCCTAAAGTCAAATCCTAGGATTGGTATTTGAATTGTGCTATTTGCAGACCAAGGTGATTTATACCTTTATGTCCTAGTTCACCTGGTCTTCTTGAGCTTCCTAAGGTTTTGTCATGACCTAGTCATGACAAAACCACTCTTAGGGGTCTAGTGGTTTGAGGGATGTTACAAACTGCCCGAACAATGGTTTCAACACCGTAGAGCATGCTTCAAACCGTAAAGGGCCTTCCAGAGCTTGCAAACGTATCCTGGATGATCTTCAGACAGGTATCCTGGTGGCTTAACCATGAAGATGTCCTTATCATTTTCCACGTAAAGAAAAGCATTCTTTATGTCCAGTTGTGACATCTTCCAACCATGGCAAGCTCTCAAGGCCATCACCACCCATACTGAAGTCATTTTTGCAACATGACTAAACGTATCTTCATAGTCTTCTCTGTACTGCTAAGAGAACCCTCAAGCTATAAATAGATACTTGTACCGCTCGATACTCCCATCCACCTTCTTCTTATACAACCACTTGTACGTCACAAGAGTAACACCATCGGCCTTGGGCGCAAGGTCCTAGTTATCTGTTTTTCTGAGGGTAGCTATCTCCTCATCCATGACACTATCTCACTCCTTGACTCTAATGCGGTCTTCAAAGCTAGAAGGCTCTCGCTCGTCTAGAGGGCCTGCGAAGAAATAAGATATCAAGCTCATCGCGTTTCCTTTGCTATAACAAGTTGGTGGTTTGACGGTCCTCTTCATTCTCCGAAGAGTCAGACTCTTACTGACTACCTCCACTACTTCTTCTGAACCAGCTCCGTTCCCGAGTAAACATGGAGCATCGCTCCCCCTGCTTCCTGAACCAAAAAACTCTGCCCCGAATCTAGATGCTCCTGGCGATATAGGCAGCACCACCAAAAGATCCTTAGCAGCCTCCTCCTACCCACCATCCAACCTGCTTTCCTGCAGCTCCATATATGAGCTACCTCTATAAGACATCAGTTCGTTGAAGAAAACATCTTTGGACATGACAAACATCCTTGTCGCATGATCCACACACTTCCATCCCTTCTTCCTCTTATCATAGCCCATGAAGACAAGCTTCCTTGCCTTCGCATCTAACATTGTCGTGAGAGCATCTGGGACGTGTGCATAGTAGATAGACCCAAGCACCTGAAGGTGTTCAAAGCTGGGCTTCTCCTTCAACGTCATCTCATGAGTAAAATTCATGTTGATCGGACTTTAAGGCATCTGATTGATGACATAGGTTGCACAGGACATCCCTTCCACCTAGAAGGGCCTCAGAATGCCTTTGGCATGAAGCCAATACTTGTAGGTCTCTGTCAAATGATGGATCTTCCACTCTGCTACTCCATTTTGTTGTGAAGTATGAGCACAAGTGAGCTCTCCCTCAATGTCGTGTTTCCTATTAAAGTTAAAGAACACATTTGAAACAAACTCACCTTCATTATTTGTTCTCAACTTCTTAATACGCAGGCCAATTCGGCCATCCACTAGCACCTTGAACTCCACAAACAAATGGAATGTGTTCGACTTCTCCTTTATAAAGTACACCCAAGTGTATCTCGTGTAGTCATCAATCAATACCAGCATGTATCTGCTGCCTCTATGGCTGGCGCTGATGGTTGGCTCCACCAGATCACCTTTGATGCACTCCAATGGTGCTTTACACCTGGTCTGCAACTTGTCAAACGGAAGGCATTAGCCTTTCCAGATTAACACCTCGCGCAGACATGATCATCGCCGAAGGATGACAACCTAGACAAGCCTTTCACAAGGCTCCTTGAAAGAATTGGTTTCAAGATAACCTAAACACCTAGAGGGGGGTGAATAGGTTCAATTCCTATTTACTCTAATTAATTCAGTTAATCAAATAGAATCAAACAGTTCTACAGCTACCACATCACAGAAATCACAATATCACACACAATCACAGATGGCACACAGTTTTATAGTGGTTCCCCAAATGATGGGTACATCCACTTTCCCCATTCGCATATCTAGCAGTGTGCTAGATTCAGCCTAACTTCTTCCTTCCTTCTCAGATCTACAGATCTTATAGCTCAGAACCCAGTCAAGGTTCCTACAACTCAGAGTGAGTCCACACTCCTACAACTTAGGCAATTAAGCCCTACCTCAGCCTTCACCCAGGCCTACAACTCAGAGAATTAAATCTCTTACCTCAGGCACACAACCCTACCTCAGCCTTCCCAAGGCCTACAACTCAGAGATGTAAATCTCCTATCTCAGGCACTCAGCCCTACCTCAACCTTTATAAATTAGGCTTACAACTCAGATCAATAATGATCTTACACCAAAATGATAAAAAATAAGTTTTATCTTTCACCCAAGTTGAGAGAGAATGGGTAGAAAGATTTCTTGATCAGTTCTTGAAGAATCTGATTACACAGAAATCAACCTGACTTTGGTTTTCTTCAAAGCTTCTTGAATATGAACACAGTAAGGTTGAATTTCTTGAAGATGATCTTCAATCAGCTTCCTTCTTAAAATCCAGAAATTAATCTGAATTCTTCTTTGCAGATTAGTTCAGGATCTGCACTTAAGAGACTAGTTGATGATAGTCTCTTTCTTCACTTGAATTGTTGGAGCTCTCTCTCCCTACAAATTCTTCTGAAGATATTTTGAAATTCTTCACTTAGATCCACTTGAAATCTCTGACTGGATTTTCTTGTGTATGTTGGATCTTCTGTTGTAATTGTGTTTCGTGTACTTCTTCATCTTCAATTTAATAGAATCTGTCTTTATATAGACTTAATCCAAGGTTACTGGCTGATCCGGTTTCTAACCAACTTCTGACAGATCTGACAGTTGCAGTAGACTTGTTGGTTATGACAGCTGTCAAGTCTTCCAGTCACTTCTTGAAACTTTGTCTCTGTCAGCAAAGTGTCGAGTCTGAACTTCACATGTGTCGATATAAGTAGACTAAGTGTCGACACAATCTTTGGTGGTGTCGACACAGCTCTCATGGTGTCGACACTGCTTCTTGACATAGCTTCTGTAAGAATGTGTCGACACAAGTCCTGTGTGTCGACACAGTCACTTCTTGTCTTGACACAATTGACTTTGAAGAAATTCTGGTGTGTGTGTCGACACAAGTCCTCTGTGTCGACACAGTTGATGTCAACAGAACTTTCTGTGTGTCGACACAAGTCCTGTGTGTCGACACAGTTGATGTCGACTGAACTTTCAGTGTGTCGACACAAGTCCTGTGTGTCGACACAGTTGATGTCGACTGTACTTTCCCTGTGTCGACACAAGTCCTGTGTGTCGACACAATTTCTTCTGGTGTCGACACAGCTTTTCCAAGTGTCGACACAATTGACTTCAGGTGTCGACACAGCTTTTCCAAGTGTCGACACAATTGACTCCAGGTGTCGACACAACTTTTCTCAAGTGTCGACACAAGTCTTCATAAGTGTCGACACAGCTTCTTCTGGTGTCGACTCATGGACTTAGAAACTTTTCCTGCATATTCTTAACCTGCACATATAAACTCAAAACAACATCAAATACACCTTGATGAATATCATTGAGCTAAGTGAGGCTTCTCCAAATCTGGTACATATTTTCCAATGTACCCAACAATCTCCCCCTATTTGGAGAAGTCATAACCCTTAGTCAATGATATACACCATTTATAACAAACACACATACGATGTATATAAACATTACATGACAGGGTAACATATAAACAAAACATGTATAATATGTCATTTTAGAATGATGCAAACACAGTGAGCATGAATCATTGTTCTGTTTAAACTAGCAAAAGTTTGTCAACAACTAGTTTACATAGATTTTTTTTAACAACTAAAGATTTCATTGTTGTAAAATCTAGTTAATCTATTCTAAGGCTGATCTGGGTCCTTGATGACTATGCCTTTTCCTGGTTTGACCTAAGCCTGCACAGTAGGTTCGGCATTATCAGCAGGTTTCTTCCCTTTCAGATCTTTCCTTTTATGTTCTTCAGCCCTTATCTTTTTTCCTCTCAAAATAATGAAAAGGCTTTGGGAAGTACTTGCTGGGCTCCAGTGCATTAGCAGGTAACTTCCCAGCTTTTGCTTTCCTTCTGTATTGAAGAATGGCTTCCTGCCTAGCTTCATACTTGTTCCATTCTTGCTTAGTGTACCATTTACCCCTTTCATGGGTCTTGTCATTCACAGCTTTCCAGGTAGTCAATATAATGTTCCTGGAAGTAGAACTCCATTGCTCAAAATCAGGCTTCAACTCTGCCTGTTCTCTAAACCTTTTCTTTGACAGTTGAGCTTCTTGCTCTTTATGCAAAGCTGCTTCTGACATTTCTACTTTCTTAATGATAACATTCTTAGTAGCCTCTATAGGGCTGTACATCTGATTAACCAGGTGTTGAATTTACTCAAAGTTAGAAGGGGGATATATGATTTGAGCTACTTCCTGCTTACCCCCTTCAATTCCTGCAGCTTGAATTCCTGACTCAGCTGTGTTGTCATCATCACATAGGGGTGGATATCCCAGAGTTGCTCTAACAGCATTTGTTATCCATTTGGCATGCTCTGAGCTAGCATTGACTATCAACTTCTCCCCCTTTATGACTTCTCTTTCAATATGATCCCTGAGATCATTCTTTTGGAACCTGATTTGAGTATCCAGATTATTTGTTCCCTCTGTATAATAGGCTTTAAACTTTTGCAGCTGAGCAGATATAATCTTCTGAGAGGCTTGAAGTGAATATTGGAAAGTGGCTAAATCCTCTTGAAGTTTCTTATCAAACTCTGATTTCTCTTTAGCCCTTGCCTCAGTCAGGGTAGTTGTAGTATTCTTTAATTCTGTAACAATCACATTATGTGATTGAGTAAGATTGTCATTCATTCTAATTTGATTTTCAAGGATACACCCTTGCTTGACCACTATATCATCAATTTGTGTCCTTGCCTCTTGTTGCTGTTTTGCCAGAAAAACTACAGCATTACCTCCTTTATTAAAGCAATCTGTCATCTCCTTTTTATTCTGGTTTACCTCAAATCTTATTGATTTTATATCTTGAGCCAAGGAGAATTGCAAATCTTTATGAGTTTCATCCATATATTTCTCCATGGCTATTCTTTGTTCATCTAATTTTACTTGCAAAGATACCAGTAAGGAGCTATAATCATGTGCAGGAACTGGTTGTGGAGCAGTTTGCAATGCCCTTTTATATCTTTAGCTTCTTCTTCTGAAAACCATCAGCTTTCTCTTCTTTGCTTGAGATTCTGCTTCATCTTCAGAAGCTGAGGTACTTGCTATATCAACTCTTTCCTGAGGACTAGGAGGCAGTTCCTTTTCAGTCCTATTTTGCTCCCCTCAATTCCAACTTGCTCCCCCTCAGTCCTGGCTTGCTCTATATCAGGGAACAACTCTTCAAGAGTAAACTCTTGTTGAGTTTGTACTGGAGGCACCACTAACTCTGGAGCATCAGCAGTTGTAGATGTATCCTCCATGATAATATCCTGTGCTTGATTGTTGAGTTGAGTGGTCTGGTCAACATCAATCGAGGGCACAGTTAGTGTTTCATTCTCATTATTGAAAATTGTTTGATTAACTTCTTGGATTACCTCAAGAATAGTTTGATTAGCCATTTCACTTTCTAAGTGTGTTGGCTCTTCCTCAAGATGAGGCTCCCCTTCCATCTGATCATCATGTCTAATGTCGTGAGCAGGTGATTTCTCAGTATTCTCTGGCCTCTCTTCTTCAGCCATGTCTTTTATCAGCACTCTATCCCATCTAGAGATTATCCTTAGATCCATTCTCCTCATGTGATTGATCTTGGATCCAGCAGCCTGTTGCCTCACTTATGGAATTGCTCCAGCCAAGTATAAACTTAATATCCTTCCCAGATTAGGTTTCGTGATGCTTTCTCTTATCGTTTCATATATGACTGCAGACCAATTGGTGTTGATTTTATAGATGATCCTGGTCATGAGGCTGAACATGTAGGCTGAGACCCTATCATGTCCACCTAGTTTGCATAAGATTACTTTGCCAATTACTTCAGAAAGGAATTTTCCTTGTGCATTCATTCCTTTTCTATTAATGGATGATCCAATTTTCATGGTAAAATCTAATCCACACCACTGGAGTGCTTCCCTGGTCTTGGAAGATGTAACTTCTTCGTCTTCTTGAGTTTTGGGCAGATGAAGAATTTTTCGTATGCTCTTCATGGTGAGTTTGATTTTATTACCCTGGACTGAAGACCTAATCTTTAGTCCAGTTGAATCCGGAGTGGAAGCTCCATAGAACTCAAGGATTTCCTTCTTCCATATCTTTGTAGGTTCTGATGTCAAATACTCCAAGCCATTTTCTGCAATTAGAGCCATCACAGCTTAATCGCTGGTTCATCATCGTCAAAGGCATTCCGTACCAGTTCATATCCCTCGTTCATTTTTCGTCAAGTTTCGACGCCATTGGGATGGTGAGAAATCTTGAATGGAGAAGAGAGAGTTTGTCGACACAAGAATCTAGTCTCAAAAATCTGGAGAGCGTGTCGACAGGGTATGTTCTTGACCTATTTATATGTGTCTAAACATTGAAGGTCAAAAGGCGCGTCAGAATTTACTTAGTGTGTCGACACTGTTAAGATGGTGTCGACACATACTTCTAATGTCTCGATAGAAGTGTTGACTCCTATGTGTCGACACCAATTGATGATGTGTTGACACAGATATACTTATTAGTTCAACAGAAATTCTGTGTCGACTCTAATTCTAAGTGTCGACACAACTTCTCTGAAGTGTCGACACAACTCCTCTGAAGTGTCGACACCAATTTTCTAGATGTGTCGACACAACTTCTCTGTGTCGACATAGACCTCTTTTTGTGACGACACAAAATTACTTAGACAAATTTGTCAATCTATTCTATGTTAAGCATACCTAATTCAATTTTAAAATTATTGAATTTAGTTTCATCCAATGGCTTAGTGAACATGTCAGCAATTTGAAAACTTGTATTGACAAATTCTAAACATATATTCTCTTTTTCTACATGATCCCTAAGAAAATGATATCTTATTTCTATATGCTTTGTTCTACTATGAGAAACAAGATTATAAGCAATAGAAATAGCACTTGTAGAATCACAGAATAATGTGGTTCTACTTACCTGGATACCATAATCTTTAAGCTGATGTTGTATCCACAACAACTGTGCACATCAGCTCCCTGCAGCTACATACTCAGAATCAGCTGTGGAGATTGACACACTACTCTGCTTCTTACAGCTCCATGACACCAATCTTCCTCCTAGAAATTGACAGGTGACAGTTGTGCTTTTTATATCTTATTTGCATCCTGCAAAGTCTGCATCTGAATATCCAGTCAGTAGAAAATCTCTATTCTTAGGGTACCAAAGGCCTAGATTAGGTGTGCCCTTAAGATATCTCAAAATCCTTTTAACAGCAGTATAATGAGATTCTTTTGGGCAGGATTGGTACCTAGCACAAACACATGTAGCATACATGATGTCAGGTCTACTAGCAGTCAGATAAAGGAGGGAGTCAACTATCCCTCTATAAAAAGACTCATCTACAGGTTTTCCTGCATCATATTTGCTTATAGGCATACTTGTCCCCATTGGAGTTCTCATGGTAGTGGATGACTCCATACCATACTTCTTAATTAACTCCTGGGTGAACATAGACTGGGATATGGACATGCCATCATCAGTCTGTCTTACTTGGAGTCTCAAGAAGAACTTAAGTTCTCCCATGCTGCTCATCTCAAACTTCCCTTGCATAAGTTTAGCAAACTTCCTACAAAGGTTGTTTTCAGTAGAACTAAATATTATGTCATCAACATATATCTGGACTAGGATTATCTTCCCTTTGGATTCCCTAAGGAATAGAGTTTTGTCTATTTTCCCCCTTGAGAATTTGTTCTCAATGAGGAAAGTAGACAAGGTTTCATACCAAGCCCTTGGGGATTGTTTCAAACCATATAGGGCTTTCCTAAGCCTATACACATAATTAGGATAGAGTGGATCAATAAAACCCGATGGCTGTTCTACATAGACTCCCTCCTTTAAGTCTCCATTTAGGAATGCTGACTTAACATCCATTTGGAACACTTTGAAACCCTGATAGGCTGTATAGGCTAGGAATAGCCTTATTGCTTCCAACCTTGCCACAGGGGCAAATGTTTAATCAAAGTCTATGCCCTCTTCCTGCCTGTATCCTTTGGCTACAAGCCTTGCCTTGTTCTTAATTATGATCCCACTCTCATCTAGCTTGTTCCTGTAGATCCACTTAGTCCCTATGACATTGTGGTCTTTTGGTTTAGGAACTAACTTCCAGACCTTGCATCTCCTGAATTGATTCAACTCCTCCTACATAGCATCAATCCAGTGTGGGTCTTGTATAGCTTCTTCAAATCTTTTAGGTTCCTGTTGAGACAAGAAGCTTGAGCATAGTACAGTGTTCAAGCTCCTGCTTCTAGTTTGAACCCCTTGAATAGGATCACCAATAATCTAGTATATAGGATGATCCTTTAAATGTCTAACTGCTGGAGTAAGTCTGTCTACAGTTTGACTTTCTCCATTTTCTTCATTCTGTTGTACTTCATGGTCTTCATCAGCATCTTGTGAGTCTTGTACTTCCCTGGGATAGCAATAATCATTTTCCTCTTCCTGCCTTGTAGTTGGATCTTCTTTGATAGTCAGCATGCCCATCTTCTCTTTTATACCTGTAGAGCTACAAGAACTACTTGGCAACTCACTGTTAATAAGTCTTGATTCATCAAATATAACATGAACAGACTCTTCTACAACTTGTGTAGTCAAGTTATAGACTCTATATGCCTTACTATTGTTGTTGTACCCAACAAATATCCCATCTTGGGATTTGGCAGCAAACTTTGTCAGGTAAGACTTATCATTGTTAAGCACATAGCACTTGCAACCAAAGATCCTAAAATAAGATAAGTTTGGTTTTCTGCCTTTCATAACCTCATAGGGTGTCTTTTTGTGATTTTTAGTGATGGAAGCCCTATTGAGCACATGACATGCAGTGTTTACTACCGAAGCCCAGAAATATTCTGGGAGAGAAGTGTCACTCAATAGAGTTCTACCTGCCTCAATGAGAGTCCTATTCTTTCTTTCAGCAATTCCATTTTGCTGAGGAGTTCTAGGTGAGGAGAATTCCTGATGAATCCCAAATTCTTCACACAACTTTATCATATTTTCAGATTGAAATTCAGTTCCATGGTCACTTCTGATTTTGACCACTGAATTGTTTAGTTTATTCTGAATTTGCTTAACAAAGTTGCAGAAAACAGTTGGGGTTTCAGATCTCTGCCTCAGAAAAAAAAACCCATGAAAATCTAGAATAGTCATCGACAACCACAAATGTGTAGACTTTCCTACCTAGACTCTGAACTGGCATTGGACCAAATAAATCCATATACAAGAGGTATAAACACCTCACTGAGTCTTTGGTTTTTAGGCTATGAAAGGAGGATCTGGTCTGCTTGCCTTTTTGACAAGCTGAGCATATTCCATCCTTAATGCACTTAACTTGAGGACCATTCCTCACTAACTCTTTATTAAAGAGTTGACCAATAGTCTTGTAGTTTAGATGAGCTAGCTTCTTGTGCCATTTGACACAATGAGAGGCTTTCTCATCAGCTACCAGACAAATAGGAGAATCTTTATTCTCACTCACAAATTTTAGGCAATACATATTTCCTTTCCTATAACCAGTCAACATGATCTTCTGATCACTTGACCTTTTAATATGACAACCATTCTTAATGAATGAAATGTCATATCCAAGATCACTCAGTTGACTTATGCTTATCAAGTTATGTTTCAAACCCTTCACATAAGCCACTTGAGTGATAGTAATTGAGCTGTTAGAAATGTTACCAAACCCTTTGATGACTCCTTTTTCAGAACCACCAAAGATTACTTTAGGTCCATTCAATATGGGTGAGTAGTCCTTCAACAATCCTCATGTTCCAGTCATATGTCTGAAACATCCACTGTCCAAGTACCATAAAGGGGCATGGCCACTTGGACTTATATGCAACAAATAATTACTTAACCTTAGAACCTCAATTGTTATTGGGTCCTTGGTTCAGGTTAGACTGAAATTTAGCATAATTTGTAGCAGCCCTTCTTCCAGGTAAGCTGGCATTCATCCTGACACTAGTGTTGTGCTAACAGTCAATGGCAAAGTGTCCCACCTTGCCACAACACCAGCACTCATATCTATTATACCTCTTTTTAGGTACAGTTTTAACAGCTTTGATGTCAGTTGTTCTTTGCTTGAGTGCTAGATATCTCTTGTCATTCAGAATATCAGGCTTACCATGACCATTTATGATATCTTGATCATATCTATTGGTAGGATGTTGCACTTTTCTGAGAGCAATGGGGGGATTGAAGACAAGTGCCTTAACTTGGGCTTTCCTTTTATTAGCTGCCCTAGTATTTCCCTTAAAACCCAATCCTGTCTTACCCTTTTGAGATACAAAGTCATCAATTAAGGGTAGGATAGATTTTGGCTTAGAGAAACTAGCCACTAGATCCTTTTCCTTCTGAAGTCTGACTTCCAGACTTTTTATTTGATCACTCTTGAATGTGATTGTTCCCATCTGAATAACAGTTATGTTTTTCAGCTTGGTAATCTCATTCATCTTCTGATCCAGCAGCTTTTCTGAATCAGATGCAGCCAACTTAAGAGCTGCAATTTCCTTAGCCTGAATTTTAGTCAGGTTTTTTCATCTCTTAAGTGTCTGCAGCAAGTCACCATATTCATCTATAAGTTGATGAATATCTCCTTCAGATTCAGATCCATCCACATCTCTTGATGCAGATGCTTCTGATTCTGAGCCAGTGTAATAATCAGAATCTTCAGATAAGCTTTTTACCATACTGGGACCAGGCTGATCCTGGCAGTGATCTTCATCAGTTAGGGCCATCAGCCCTTTGCACTGATGATCTGCAGTTCCATTTATTGAGTCCAGCAATTGCAAGAACTCATTCTCTTCTTCTGTTGCAAACAGACCAATATAAGCTTCAACAACAGATTCAGAATCTGAAGATTATGGATCTGTCCAGCTTTTCTCTATCTTTGCTACAAAGGATTTCTCCTTCTTGTTCTTATACTGAGACTTCTTCTTATCTGCAGATTCCTTTCTTTTGTCTGGACAATCAGCTACTACATGTCCAGGTCTGTTGCAGCAATAGCACATAATCTTTGTACTTGTTGATTTGCTAGGTTTTGACCTACTCTTATCCTTTCTAGATGACTTTCTTTTCTGATAATATTCATCCTTGGACTGAGAGGAGGATGGCTTAGTTCTCCACTGCCCTTCTTCAAAAATCTCTGAAACTGCCTTGTGAAGACAGCAAAGTCCTCATCAGAATGATTGTTGTCTGAGGTGTGACTATCAGAACTTTCAGAGATCACTTCTGCAGCTTTCTTAGGAGGAGATGGAGACATCCTCCTGCCCTTTCTTGTGGCTTCTGCCTTGAAGGCCACTAACTTTTCTCTATGGTCAACTTTAGTACTTTTCTCTTCCTCCTTTCTGGCCATGAGTTGCATTTCATAAGAAAGCAATTTGGCAAATAGTGTTGGAGGAGAGATTTCTGCCAGTCTGTCCACTTCCCTGATGGCACAGATCTTGGTGTCCCAATCCTTAGTCAAAGATCTAAGGAATTTATCATTCAACTCATATGTACTAAAGACCCTTCCATATGACATTAGTTCATTCACAATTCTGAATAACTTCTTGTAACATTCAGTGATGCTATTTGATTTGCTTTGTCTGAAGCTCTCATATTCCTGATTAAGCATTGACTTTCTATCTTGTCTAACTTCTTCTGATCCCTCCATATAGACTATCAATGTGTCACACATCTCCTTGGAGGTTTTACAGTGAATCAGATTTTGGAATGTTGAGTCATCTATGACACTCACTATAATATTCTGAGCTCTCTTGTCCATAGTAGCCAAGATAATCGCATCCTTAGTCATTTCTGAAAAGTCTTTTGGTGTCCTCTGATTAGCATCAAGAGCTGAGACTTTCATTGGAATATAAGGCCCTTCCTTAACAGTTATATATATTCTTGGATCAGATGCTTCCATAAACAATCTGACCCTTTCTTTCCATATTCCAAAGATTTCTTTCCTGCATATGGGCAACATCATGGAACCAAGTTCCTTATGATTTTCTCCTGAACCCATCTTTTCTAATTTATTCTGCCTCACAGATCTTACTCAGACTGTTAAGTCTATCTTTGAGCAACCTGGCTCTGATACCACTTGAAAGAATTGGTTTCAAGATAACCTAAACAGCTAGGGGGGGTGAATAGGTTCAATTCCTTTTTACTCTAAGGCAGAATATTAATTCATTTAATCAAATAGAATTAAACAGTTCTACAGCTACCACATCACAGAAATCACAATATCACACAATTACAGATGACACACAGTTTTATAGTGGTTCCCCAAATGATGGGTACATCCACTTTCCCCATTCGCATATCTAGCAGTGTGCTAGATTCAGCCTAACTTCTTCCTTCCTTCTCAGATCTACAGATCTTACAGCTCAGAACACAGTCAAGGTTCCTACAACTCAGAGTGAGTCCACACTCCTACAACTCAGGCAATTAAGCCCTACCTCAGCCTTCACCTAGGCCTACAACTTAGAGAATTAAATCTCCTACCTCAGGCACACAGCCCTACCTCAGCCTTCCCAAGGCCTACAACTCATAGATGTAAATCTCCTACCTCAGGTACTCAGCCCTACCTCGACCTTTATAAATTAGGCTTACAACTCAGATCAATAATGATCTTACAGAAAAATGATAAAAAATAAGTTTTATCTTTCACCCAAGTTGAGAGAGAATGGGTAGAAAGATTTCTTGATCAGTTCTTGAAAAATCTGATTACACAGAAATCAACCTGTCTTTTGCTTTCTTCAAAGCTTCTTGAATCTGAACACAGTAAGGTTGAATTTCTTGAAGATGATCTTCAATCAGCTTCCTTCTTAAAATCAAGAAATTAATCTGAATTGTTCTTTGCAGATTAGTTCAGGATCTGCACTTAAGAGACTAGTTGATGATAGTCTATTTCTTCACTTGAATTGTTAGAGCTCTCTCTCTACAAATTCTTCTGAAGATATTTTGAAATTCTTCACTTAGATCCACTTGAAATCTATGACTGGATTTTCTTGTGTATGTTGGATCTTCTGTTGTAATTGTTTTTCGTGTACTTCTTCGTCTTTAATTTGATAGAATCTATCTTTATATAGACTTCATCCAAGGTTACCGGCTGATCCGGTTGCTAACCAACTTCTGACAGATCTGACAGTTGCAGCAGACTTGTTGGTTATGACAGCTGTCAAGTCTTCCAGTCACTTCTTGAAACTTTATCTCTGTCAGCAAAGTGTCGAGTCTGAACTTCACATGTGTCGACACAAGTAGACTAAGTGTCGACACAATCTTTGGTGGTGTCGACACAGCTCTCATGGTGTCGACACTGCTTCTCTACATAGCTTCTGTAAGAATGTGTCGACATAAGTCCTGTGTGTCGACACAGTCACTTTTTGTCTTGACACAATTGACTTAGAAGAAATTCTGGTGTGTGTGTCGACACAAGTCCTGTGTGTCGACACAGTTGATGTCGACTGAACTTTTTGTGTGTCGAGACAAGTCCTGTGTGTCGACACAGTTGATGTCGACTGAACTTTCTGTGTGTCGACACAAGTCTTGTGTGTCGACACAGTTGATGTCGACTCTACTTTTCGTGTGTCGACACAAGTCCTGTGTATCGACATAATTTCTTCTGGTGTCGACACAGCTTTTTCAAGTGTCGACACAATTGACTCCATGTGTCGACACAACTTTTCTCAAGTGTCGACACAAGTCTTCACAAGTGTCGACACAGCTTCTTCTAGTGTCGACTCATGGACTTAGAAACTTTTCCTGCATATTCTTAACCTGCACATATAAACTCAAAACAACATCAAATACACCTTGATGAGTATCATTGAGCTAAGTGAGACTTCTCCAAATCTGGTACACATTTTCCAATGTACCCAACACTCCTTACCGCCATGGCTTCCAACTTATCCATCCTGACGTGTCCCAGCCGCTCATGCCAGATAGTTGCACTATCATTGTCTCTCATTCGATAAACATAGGAACTTATTGAAAGCACAAACAAGTCCCTTACCCTTCTCCCTACATGAGCAATGTCAACCTTTACTTTTGACACATTGCGGAGAAACTTCACTTCTGTCGGGCCGAATAGAACGTGATAGCCCACGTACACTGCGTTGGTCATTGAGAAGAGGTTCTTATTCATGCTCGGTACATGATAAACACTCCTCAAGGTGAGTGGACCCTTATCACTACGTAAAGAAACGATACCCACTTTCACGACTGCATGAATTATATCATCAGCAGTTATGATAGATTCGTTACATAAGAATGTTCACAAAGAGGAGAACTTCGACTAGTCCCCGGTGAGGTGGTGACCACACCCAGAGTCTACTATCCAATCATCTTGTTAGTCGATGGTGAACAAGGCACGAACACACCTGTCCACCATGAATTCATTTCCCCATCCGGCTTCCGTAGTACTGGAACCAGCTTCGTCTTTATATTCAATATGCCCCGACTGCAGCTTGTCTTTGCAGTTCTTCTTGAAGTGACTCAGTTGGTTGCATTTGTATCACCTTAGCCCTTCCTTCTTCTTCCAATCATGCTTAGGAGCATAACTCCTCTCTTGTTGATATGTCTTCTTCGATCATCTCTTCTTCTTCTTCCCTGAGAAGAGTGCTTCACTGCCTACTTCAGAGATAGTGACTCCAACCATTTGTCTAGCTAAGCTCTCCTGTGAAGTTAGCAGGTTCTCCAGCTCCAGTAACTCGCGGATTATGTGTCTCTTCAGCTTCACTTTAAAAATAGGCATATCAAGATCCAACGTTGAAATGTCAACGCACAAGTTTTTTATCTTCAGGAAGAATGTTGATATGGGTAGATCTCCTTGAGTGGCTCTTACCAACTCATTCTCCAGGAATTGTAGCTGTGATACATTCTTCATATTGAACAACCCATCGAGGAAAGCCCAAATCTCCGCAGCTGATCATCATCCGATGTTGTGGTCGAAGATTTCTGGGGAGAAATCCCGCTTGAGTGTAAACTCTGCTTTCGCATTTATCTTCCTCTAAGCACTCACCGCTTTAGCATTGACAACGACAGTAGTAAATTCTTTCCACTTGTCTCTGCAGATGACCTCCCACAATTTCTCGCCCAAAAGATAGCTTTTCATACATGAACTCCACTTCTTGAAGTTGGTTGATGTAAGAAACTCAATTCCGAGACTTTTTGCAAGTCCACCTTCCACTGCACTAACCCTGGTTCACTTAGACTTCTAGATTCAATAGAGCAAACTGGTGGTTGATCGTTGCTCAAGCCTCAGTCAGCTTTGATACCATGTAAAAAATTGTGAACCGCAGAAAACGTGAAGCAAGCGGAGGAACACTCCAACCAAAACCTAGCCAAGTAAAGCAGATGCATCTAGAAGAGCAAAAATCCTATAATATCAAAAATCTTTATAAGATGAGACATGATTTGCGGATGTACCCTATGGAAGCAAAATAAGAAAGTACAAAACTAGCCACACGAACTCAATGAGTAATCGCCGACTCGGTCGTGCTGTACTACGGAGTCTGCTGAAGCCGCTTAGTTGCCAACCCGTAGCCTAATCGCGCGGACAACCCGTTATTCCAAAGATGAAGGACTCTGTCCACTGATCTGCAAGCCGCCTAATCGTGAGGTCGCCTAGCCGCCAGATTGTCGCGAACAATTGTTTTCGAACTGAACAAGCCGCTAGAAGCGGGCATCTTATTGAAATGGGAAAGACTTGCCAAAGAGAGAAGACCGCCTGGCCGTAAGTCGCGACCTAATACTAACCGATAATTGTAACCGCAGAGTATGGACTGATCCCTGACCAAAGTCAGAACCAAGTCACTAGCTTCTTAGTATTATCTACACAATATACACAACACAAATCCAGTCAACTACTCAAACTGTGCGAACAAAAAACCAATCTGTAGCAACCACCCGAGCTTACTTACTGTTCATTCGGTTATAATGTTGATGTGATAGGTGGTCCTATTTATAGGTGCGGAGAGGAGTCTTATCACCGCCCTAGATGATAGGATCACCACCATATCCGTTGCGAGCACTAAGTGAATCCTCACAGTCGCGGACACAAAGCTAGTTTTCTTTGTCACCGCAACTAGGCTAGACAGCCAATCCGCTAAGGTCGCACCACAAAGGCCGGATAGAAATCCTATCCACCTTATCACCACAAGACCAAGACAAGACTTGTCTTCCACAACAGCGGACCCTGCGGAAACACAACCAGTCCGCACACATGAGGACACAACTCTAGTTCTTGCTTACCGCACGAACTCCCGGACTGAGCACACCTAAACTTGGTACAGATCTAGACTAAGTCCACAACACCAGCTATCCCTACTATGAACACAACACCAGCGGATACAAGTTCTTGTTCGTAAAAACTGGCGGACTCATACACCAGTTCACACTAACTGGCGAACTGTGTAGTTACACCAAACTGCACCACTAGAGCGAGACCAAGGCATCAACCATGCCGATCTCCCGAGCTCCAAACCAGTCAGCAACCTAGACTCAGCGAACTTCGCGGATAAACACCCTATCCGCCGAGTTTCCTCCATGGGAACAAGCCAACTATATAACTACTAGCTGACCTGGCTAGTTGCCATTCCTCTCCGCATAGACTGCACGGTCAAACCGCCTATACTACCACAACTGTCTGCCCTTACCGTACGGACAGTTTGCCCAGGCTATCACTTCCACTTCAAAAAATCCAGCAATCAGAGAATCCCACATCTCTTTAGTTGTTTTGTAGTGGACCAAGTTCTGGAATTTGGAGTCATCTATGTCAGTAACAATAATGTTTTGAGCCCTTTTGTCCATAATTGCTAGCATACCTAAACTTGGTACAGATCTAGACTAAGTCCACACCACCAGCCATCCCTACTACGAACACAGCACCAGCGGATGGAAGGTCTTGTCCGTAACTATTGGCGGACTCATACATAGTTCACACTAACCGGCGAACTATGTAGTTACACCAAATTGCACCACTAGAGCGAGACCAAGGCATCAGCCATGCCGATCTCCCGAGCTCCAAACCAGTCCGCAACCTAGGCTCAGCGAACTTTGCGGATAAACACCCTATCCGCCGAGTTAACTTCAGGGAACAAGCCAACTGTATAACTACTAGCTGACCTGGCTAGTTTCCATTCCTCTCCGCATAGACCGCACGGTCAAACCGCCTAGACTACCACAACTATCTGCCCATACCGCGCAGATAGTTTGCCCAGGCTATCACTTCCACTTCAAAAAAATCCAGCAATCAGAGAATCCCACATCTCTTTAGCTATTCTGTAGTGGACCAAGTTCTGGAATTTGGAGTCATCTATGTTAGTAACAATAATGTTTTGAGCTTTTTTGTCCATAATTGCCAGAATGACTTCATTCTTGGTCATTTAAGTGTATTTCTTGGGTGTCTGGTTATTGGCATCTATAGCTGATACCTTCGTTGAAATGAAAGGTCCCTCTTGAATTGTTATGAATATTCTAAGGTCTGAGGCTTTCATAAATAGCCTTACCATTTTCGTCCAGATCCAAAAATTTCCCTTCCTATATATAGGAAGTTTCATGGAGCTCAACTCCTTATGAACCTCACCTGAACCCATGGAGATAATATTCTGCTACCCTTGGAGATTTGTTCAGACTGTTACATCCTTTTTGAACAACCTCCCCACTTGAAAGTCTTTGTTTAAGAGTAGCTACACACGTAGAAGGGGGTGGTGAATATGTATGTTTAAATCTTTTTAATTCTTTAGAGCTAGTTCTAGTTGTGTTAGATTTTGTTGTTTAGCTTTCAAGAGACACCACAACACACAAGAATTTATAGTGATTCCTCTATCTATGATACATCCACTTTTCCCCCTTCACCTATCTAGTAGTGAGCTAGATTCGGACAACTCCTTTTACTTGGCTCATTGAGCTTACACTTCAGATCCTTCAAGATCCTACACCTCCGAGTGAAACTCACTCCTACGACTCAGAGTATAGTAACTCCAAGCTCAGGCTTAACAGCCCTACACTTAAAGATTCACAGATCTCTCACCTCAGATCTACACAGAGATCCTACCTCGGGTACAAGCCTTACCTCAGATCTTAAATAGGATCCTACAACTCAGAGACACATCTCCTATACTTAGCCTTTATAACTCAAGCTTGCAAATCAGATCAAACAATGATCCTACATAATGAGTAATTGTTTGGTGATGATTGACTCCAGAGAAATGGTCCTCTCTGTCACCTCCCTAAACTGAGTAAACCTAGTCCTAACTCTTCAAAAAAAACAAGATTGAAGATCTTCAAAGTAGTTCTTCTTGTGCTGAGAAGTAACTAATGCAGAGCTCTATATCTCCAAGCTTCAGTATGTTAGTGTTGAAAACAGTAGCCTTGAAGATGAACATCAACTTTCTTTGTGTGCTCTGCTACTCCGCCTTTTATAGAAAATTTGGTTTTCTATTCTTACTATTGATGACTTAGAGATATCACTTCAATCAGGAAGGAACCGTCTTCTGTAATTCTTCTATAAAATTGAGAATGATCGATTTTGAAGAAGAAGACCAGAATCCTGCTTTTAATTTATCTGTAAAGTTTTTTTATATATCGTCGTCTAACGGCTCTCTGATCAATATGGGCAAGCCGAAATAGCAGTTGTAAGGTTACTTTAGCTTTAAATGTAGTTCAGAAAGTGTTCGATGCCATTTGGTTTCCAGTGCCCCTATCTTGCTGAATTTAAAATTTGATGACTTCAACATGAATCAGAACTTGTGGACATAGCAGTTTTCACAAACAATCTACATAGGCGTTGAGTGAAGCGATGTGACTCAATGCAAAAAGACTTGGTAGAAAATCTGCTTCTTAAGTTATTGAGTGGACATTCATCTCTCAACGCTTTTTGTCTCAAACATCTGAATTGATGAGACGTTGAGTGAATTTTCATTACTCAATGCATTTGTATTTTGCACAATTCTTATGGTTGGAGGAGTTGAGTGAAGGCACTTTACTCAATGCTTCTGGACTTGACAGTCACGCTAACTGAAGATCCTTAGTGAGTCTTCTACACTCAACGCTTCTGGACATGCATTGAATTTTGGAATGAAGGCGTTGAGTGAACAGCCTTCACTAAACGCTTCTGTACTATGCCAAATTATTGATAAGGCATTAAGTGAGCCTTCTTCACACATTGCTTATGTACTTAGATAGATTTTTTTTTTTGAGTAGGCATTAAGTGAACGGCCTTCACTCAACACTTCTGGACTTAACCAGATTTGAGTACAGCAACACCGAGACTTTGAATGCTTGATCATTTGTCAATGATTTTAGCTTACTGACATTGATTGAACCCACATCACTCAACTCTTCTGGACTTAGCCAGATTTCTACTTTTCTTGCATCATGTATTGAGTCTATATGACATTCTGACCCTGACAACCTGTCTAATCATGTAACAGTAGACATCTTGCCTATATTGAACTTGAACATATATCAAATACAATCATGTGTATACTATTAACTTGTGAGTCTTCTTCAAATCTGGGACATTGTGATCAATGAACCCAACAAAATTATAAATAGCCACACATGCCTTCATTTGATAAAAAAGGAACACTAGAGGTAAGATAAAACTTTGTGCTTTTCCGGCGAGATCCTGGACTTAGACTGATTCTCTGCTCAGGAATTCAGTCCACCTTTCACTTTGCGCTAAAGTTTCCTTACGCCTCAAGTGATGTCAACCACCTTCGTGGGAGCGCTTCCATCAAGGCTCCGCATCAACAAGAGCGCACCCCCAGATGATCTGTGGACTTATAAATTTTTTCTACCAGAATGCTCCCATTAAGGTTCTGTGAAGTCAGCGACACCTCAAGGACGGTGCGCTTTCATCGAGGTTCCGAGGATTTAGACACTTTTTCTCATTTTCAGCTCTTCATCCTTGTAACGGAGTAGCGGTTTGTCGCCCTCCGAGATCATACCAATGTTTGTAAAACTACAAGTGTTAAAATTTCTCAAGGTGGTCAGCAAGATAACCCAAAATCCAAATTAATATCTTCGGTACTACCCAGTTCACACTTTGATCTAGCGGAAACCCAGGGAGCAAGCTCAACACACCAAGCACATGGAATAACAAGCAGATCTTATATTCATTAATCTTCTTTACAAGGCGAAGTATACGTAGCGAGACATGATCTCGCTAGTACAAACAGCTGTAAACAGAAAGCACCAAAACCAAGCTGGGCGGACAGTACCAGAATCCGCCGAGACCGCCGAGGTCGCCAAGCCCGCCGAAGCCGCCCGAGCAGAAGTTACAATCCGCCGAATAGCCACGGAGTCCACCGAAGCCGCGAGGCCGTGCGGACATACCGTTATTCGCCTCCTGCTGATGAACTGAGGAACAGACCGCCTACCCGCCTGAGACCGGCGGACAGGTTATTGAAGCTGGCAAAGTTGAAACAGAGAACTGACAAGCCGCAGAGCGACCTGCTGAATCCACAGAGACCGCACACTTCCAAGAACTTGACCGAAGTCAAAGCCAAACTCCTGGCTCCTTGAAGATACCCGCGCGACCTGCACACAGCACACAGATAACTCTGAATCAATCCGCGCGGATAGAAAACTGAGACCGTAGCCCTTGACCAAGCCCCCACTTACTGTTCACTCAGTTACTGTATACGTGTTGGGGGGTCCTATTTATAGGCAAGGTAAGGAGTGTTGTCACCGCCCTAGAGATAGAGACACCTCCCCAGCTCGCGCGGTAGCAAAACACCGTCCGCTGAGTCCTCAAGGACTTAGCCGGATACTAAGGACCAAACCGCCAGGAGCAAGGCAATTTTGGCGAACCCTCATCAGTCCGCCCAAGCTATGCGAACAAGGCATCAGCCCGCAAAGCCTACAACCACTGCAGGACAGCAACCCCCTTTAGTGACTGTCCGCACAAACCAGAGACAGTCCGCATAGAACAAGACGCCTCCATCCGTCATAAGTCCACGACCAAAGGCAGAGTTAGCAACAGTCCGCCCGGTCAACAGCGGACTTTGGCGGATACTGCGGACACCCTGGTCTTGGCACAGAGTGTGACCAAGTCCAGAACCACCAAAGGCCTAATGCGAGCATGGTGGACATAGCTCCGTCCGCCAAACATCCTAGCAGCACAGACCGCCAATACTCCGCCAAGGAGAAGCAGTCTGCAAGCTACTCGCACACCTGCCCAAAGCAATGGCCACCTGCCGGACTCCACACACCAGTTCGTCATAGACCTCCACAGCAGTGCACCTGCTGTACTACCAGAGCTTAGCAAAACCACATCCAAGCTCTAAACCCAGTCCGCAACAGCCCACACCACGGACACGCCAGTCCGCAAGCCTTCCGCGGACATGAGCCAAACCGCTGGTTACACAAGCTTGCAACGCGGCCACTGAACAACGCACCAGTCTGCAAGCCTTTATCCGCTTAGGCTGCTCCTTGGATAAATCACTCAGCCAACGCCCTATCCGCAGATAACAAGCCGCACAGTCCGCGGACATAGTCTGCACAACCCGCTCAGAACAGCGATCTTCCACTAGAACTTCCACCAGGCCGCATACAGCAGTCCGCCCAGTCCGCCTAGTCCGCCGGATCTGTCCGCTCCGGCCGCCCGACCTGTCCCGTCAACCACTTCCATTTCACAATTTTCAACAACAAGAACTAGTGGATTTTGGCTCAGTGCAGAACCCGTCACGTGTTTTTTCACAATTTTTGGGTATTCCACGTAAAAAAACTTGTTTTCTCATTTGTTGCGATTCAATTTGACTGTTTGCACATCTGCTCCGATTACAAGCTATGGCAGTCCGATTTCTCTGGGCAGGAGAAAGAACGGACGTCCCACAACATTAGTAAATAATATAATTTAAATATTAAAATGAAAAAATATATATCTTATTCATTTAAAATTAGGCGATTGTTATGGGCAAACCGTTTTCGGATACGTGCAAACCAATTTTATGGGCAAACCAAAAAATTATATGGGCAAACCAAATTATTATGGGCAAACCAAAATAAAAACTTTCTTAATTGCTAGAGATGCCGAAACCAGAGCCAGAAAATACTCTACATAGATGCATTCACAAAATCAATGACAAACAATCTTCGCTCGAGTATGTGTAAGAAGGAACCTAGCAAAACCGCTGCAAGGAGGAATTTGACTCTCCAGTAATGCCACGGGTAACTCCAACAGTTCACACTCAAAAATCTTCAGAACCTATGGCATCTCATGATGCTCTAGCTGCCCCTCCCCAAGCCCCAATAATTGCAGCAACTGCCTCTAAGGAAATTCATGCATCGAACACTTCAGAGATGCCTCCTGATCCAAATATTCATCTATCTGAAAGCAATATTGCTCCTGTGTCAAGTGGCGAGAGTCTCAGCTAGCTTCACGGGTCGTCGGAGCCGTCGCCAGAGCATATGAGCATGACGATGCACCGGCGGAGAATGTAGAACCGGGCACCGCTGTTCCCTGGCAAGGATACGACACCGGCGGGCGAAAGAGCAGCACCGGTGGCTCTTTGCTTGTCGGCGGCAGCGCGAGAGGCGGCTCTCCCCCTTGCAGTCCCCTGCGATTGCGGATGCGGCGCGGCTTTGTTTCTCCCGAGCTTCCTTCGTCGGGATGTAGAAATTGGTTTCAGGCGTTGCTTTTGGCTGCTGATCTCGTCTGCAGCTGGAACTGCGTGTTGCTGTGTTTGCCGAAGAAGACGAGGGAGAATGAGGGGAAGGTGACGGTGTTGTCTCGCCGGCGTGTGCGGGGAGAGAGGCAGTCGTCGGGCGATGCAGGGAGAAAGGGGGCGTAGGGCGGAATCGGGAGAGAGGCCGGGTGGGGAGCGGCGGAATCGGGATAGGGGTTGTGGGGAGTGGTTTGCCCGGATCCAAACAAATCCTAATAATAAAATAATTATTTAGTGTATTTAATTTTAAATTTTGGTTTGCACATAGCCAAATTAAGTTTGCACATAACATTCGCCTAAAATTATGCATCAACGAATTAAAACAAAAAAAGTGCGGAACAATGAATGCAACGTCCAAAAGTCTATCTTGTCACACTTACGGCAATTGCTTTATGTACTAGTATAGGTATTGTGAATAACCTCATGAACTTCGGGACAGAATTTCGGACAAAAAAAAAACTCTCCATTCAAGTAATGTCAAATCATATGAGCTGTGAACAACATAAATTTGCACGTTGGTCTTCACGAGACAGCTGAATGTATATATATATATATAGAATATATATATTATATATATTATGTCCAAATATAAAAACATATTTAAAGGGCATTGAATATAAGTCAAAGGCCGTTAAAAACTCACGGTAACGCAAATCTCAATGCTAATCCAACTAGTGAAAAGTGAAAACAAGTCCCCCATTTCATTGTAAACGATGGTAGCCAATATTTGACCACTCCAAGATGAGGGAACAACCATATTTGGCTTTCCCTTAGAACGGAAAGGATACATGTTCTCAGTTCTCTAAACCTGACCCCAACGTCATGGCCATTGGCCACTTATAAAGGACAAAGTCATATATATATATATATATATATATATATATATATATATATATATATATATATATATATATATATATATATATATATTCCAGACAACACAGTAACTCTTCATTAATTCAACCTTAATCCCCAAATTATAAATAGCACGGCCATCAATCAGTCCATATTCCCAATCCAGTGTTAAAAACACGGCAGAAGCAAAAAAACTGAAGCCAAAAGGATGAGGAAGAGAGTTTGCAGCAGAGTGCAATCCTTCCCCACCCCTGATTCAAAGGTCGCTTACCCCTCGTCGCTGCTGACCACCAGCGATGAATTCTCAGCACCTAAACTCAAGAACATCCGCCATGTGCGCCAAATATCTGCCGACCACCTATCCAAGGTTCTGGATGAAGCCATCGATGCCCATATGATGTGCATGACGCTGACCATGGGTTCCATTTGTTCTACTACAGGAAGAAATTCAGACTGGAATTTCATCAACTGCTACCTCGACAACACGGTTCTATTGCTTGATGCATGCAACAGCATGCATCACAGGCTGGAAAACATCAAGGGATTCATCCGCTCGATTCCGATCGGACTACATTGCCTTGAGGGCGAGCACGAGCGGAGCGCGACTGTGCTGCGGCGAGCAGCGGCCGCGCTGGAGTCTAGCTGTTTAAGGGATAGGCAGCACAGCAGCAAGATGGAGAAATCAATGTCCAGGATCAGAACATTTGGCAAGAAGCTCAGCATGACATACCAAGACACCAATGGAAGCATCTCACCGGAGATCTACAAGGGTCTGAGTGTATCCTTTGCAATGGCCGTTCTTGCTATCGGAAACTTGAGTTCTGCTACATCTTTCAGTTCTCAGAGGACCGGCTTCCAGCCACCAAATATGGAACCAAAAGTTGAACCGTGGACAAAGCTGAAGAATGAGCTAAGCAAGAAAATAAAAATGTTTCCCAAAAAAACAGAAGAGTTTGTGTTAATGGAAGAGTTAAAAGTGGCAGATATAGCTGTTCAGACCTTGCTGAAGTTCACATTGGCAGTGCAGCTGGGCAATGACAGCGTTATCCGACGAACGGCAGTGAAGGTGCTTGTAGGGGAGCTTCGGAGTAGAAGAGAACAGTTGGAGAAGGCATTGCCGCAGCTTGAACAGAAGATTGGTGAGCTTTATAGGTTAATTGTTGCTCTGAGAATGAGCATTTTGGGGTATCTCTCAGTGGCACAGATGGAAGATAAGGTGGGACTGGCAAAGTCATGTAGCTGGAGGGAAAGTCAAATGGGCCCTAGTACTGCTCGGCTTCAGGTTGCCCGAAAATGGATTATAGTTCAAACAAATTTGACTAAACGAGCATGCTCACTAGGACGAATTGGATACAGTCTTCGGCTCATTCAGAGTGCGGCAATCAAACCAAAATTGTTGTAGGCAGTTGCTGAGGCCTTATTTTGCGTTTAGCTCTTATCGTACATATTCTAAATTGGTCACAATTATTTTATTCTGTTTGCATACACATTTGATTACACATGTATTTTTATGCCGTAGTTGTAGTATATACCTTTTGATGTGACTAAATTAGTCACTATTGTTTTCTTTTATTTGCTCCTGAAATTTGACTATTCAATTTTCTTATGACGAAATTGCTATGATGTATTCTTTATAAGGTGATTATGTATTGGCGAGACATTCTAAATTCGATAAGAGGCCTATTGATGACGATCGACGACCCACATACGTTTATTCCCGCAGGAAGTGGTGACTGGCAACCCATTTGGGCAATCCGAGCCCACGGATGCGCCCGGATGATCGCTCCGAATCTTTTTGCTATATTACATTAGTCGTTTTGTGTTGTATTTTACCCCTAATCGACCCGATCATTATGTGCCATCCATCGGGGAGCCCTAGCTTTATTTCCTCTTTATACTTATGCTTGTGGATGTTTTTAGGGATCGGTGGTTGCTCCTTTGCAGCTGGCTGGTCCAATAAGTGGATCTCGATCGGGCTTCGCCTTCCCCGACTTCCGCTCGCCGCCCAACTTCTCCAAGCCCCCGGTAACACCTCTGCCCTCCCCTCTCCCTCCCAGACCTCCGGCAAACAACGACGACCCCTCATTGTCCTCCCTCTCACTCTCCCAGCCCCCGAAGCCCAACTCTAGGCGTTGTTCTGCAACCCGACATCCACCCAGTGTAACGGCCCGGTTTAGAGCTCAGAGGCTACCGCACCACGCTGGGCCGCATAGCTTGTCTCGCCCCAAGGCCCGTTAAAGGGCTGCATCCCAATACACTCCAACGCCTCTCCCGCCTATTTTTCAGCAAGGCGCGTTGTTGGCGCTAGGTATCGAACCCGCAACCCTTGATAACACACTCTTCCACCAGTGGCCATCACCAACTGAGCTGCAGCTCAGTTTGTGATGGCCACTGGTGGAAGAGTGTGTTATCAAGGGTTCCGGGTTCGATACCTAGCGCCAACAACGCACCTTGCTGAAAAATAGGCGAGAGAGGCGTTGGGGTGTATTGGGCTGCAGCCCTCTAACGGGCCTTGGGGCGAGACAAGCTATGCGGCCCAGCGTGATGCGGTAGCCTCTAAGCTCTAAACCGGGCCGTTACATAAAAAGTGCACTTTTTATGTAACGAACCGGCCCACGGCACGCTCGCCGACCCCAAGCGACGTTACAGGGCTGCAGTCCGTGCCACCCAAACCCATCTCCGACCTGTTTCTCAGCATGGTGGGTTTTTGAGAATGCCAGGTTGCATGTTAGGTATTTTTAAACCCTAAAAGCATTACTATATGTACCTCATGCACATCATGTTTATAAAACCAAAGCACTACCTTCCCAGGTAATGTAAAAAACTATTTTTATTTTACTATGATAAATCTAGAGTCCTGCATTCCATGAGTTGTTCTTCGGGGACGTTTACACTCATGTAGGATGTCAAATCAACTTAACCAAAGTATTTTCCGCTGCGTATAAATATATTTTTAATAAGTGGACTAGTTGATCCACTATGCCGAGGGATTCGGCCATCAAACTTAACTGGTTTTCTTTCTGTTGAAGTTGGTGACCGGGCGGTCTGGCGGTTTGTCTTGGCGGGTTGAAGACCGCGCGGTCTGGCGGTGTGTCTCAGCCGGCTTGGAGACCGGGCGGTCTGGCGGTCTACCCTGGCAGTCTCTCTTCCTCTCTGGTGGTATCCGTGCGTTTAGCCCTGCTGTCTAACCGCGCGGCTTGTGCGGTTTGTTTTGTATAGTCCGCTTAGTCCTGTAAATTATAGTCCCACATCTCTTATTTGTATTCTCTCATCTCTCCTCTATTCTATATAAAGGAGGGCATACCTTTGTAATAGATACCTTTTTTGGATAATAAAATTTCAATTATTCAAAAGTCTATCCGTTTGTTCTTTTCTATTCGCTACTTTTAACATGGTATCAGAGGACACGGTCATTTCCTCCTGATTCTGTGCGCTCTCTGCTTCTAGCGGCTTGTTTTCCGCTATCCGCGACCTCTCTCGCGGCTTGCCTTCTCTTCTGTTCGCCACCCTGTTCGAGCGGCTTGTTTCTGTCTGCTGCCCTGTTCGTGCGGCTTGCTTCTTGGTTCTCTTCTCCTACTGCTATTCGTCGCAGCGACCTGTTTCCTTGTCGCCGCGCTCCTTGCTCTTTCTTGCCTCTCCGACTTCCTTGTCTTTGCGGCTTGTGTCTACCCGCTGCGGACTTCTTCTCCCTGTCCGCTTCTGCTTTCCCCATATCCGCTTGTCCCTATACTCGCGGTTTGCTGATGTGATCTGCCTGACCGTGCGGGTTGTTCCTTTCTCACCCGCATCTTGGTCGCGGTCACCTGCTCTTCTCCTCTCTTCTGTTCGCTCGGCCTTTTCAGTCTGCGCGACCTCTTCCCCGCTGTGCCTTTGACCTCTTGCTAGCTGCTACTGTTCGCGCTCTACTTGTTGTTGCCTTTTACCCGCTCCTGCTTGCTAGTCGCGCCGGCCTCATCTTTTGCCGTGCGACCTGTTCTCCTCTGTTCGCCCGACTTTTTCAAGCCGTGCGACTTCTTTCCCTCTACTTTGCTCTGCTTCTCGGTAGCGGCCTTCCTAGCCGCCCGACCTGTTTTCTGTTCGCCCGGCTTGGTGCTCTTTTCTCTTCTCGCGACTAGTTCTTATCGTCGCGGCTTGCTCCTCTCTTGCTTCCATGGCTTTCCCCTCCTCCAGCCTGTCCGCCTCCGTGGTCACCTCTTCTGGTAGTGCTCATGTTGTTACTCGCGGAAGATGCCTCATCGACTCTGGTGCAACCAATCATATGACAGGCAATCCTCAATGTTTCTCTCTTCTTGACACACATGCTCAGTTGCCCCCGGTCATTGTTGTTGATGGATCTCCCTCCCCGGTCCATGGGACGGGCATGGTTCAAGTCACTCCATCTCTCTGCCTGGCTGATACCCTCTATGTGCCCAAGTTTCCGTGCAATTTATTATCGGTTACTTATTTATGCAAGCAACTGCGGTGTTCTGTCATATTCACCCCTAGCTCTTGTGTTTTTCAGGATCCGGACTCCCAACGGACGATTGCTACCGGGACTGAGAGTGGTGGCCTCTACTTCCTCGATAACGTTTCTGCTCTATCCGCCTTCTCCTCCTCCTCTACAGATCTTCTCCAATGGCATCTTCGCCTTGGACATGCTCCTCCCCGAATTCTCCGCCAGCTCCTGCCGTACCTCCCTCCTCATCATCCGCCTCTAAACTGTGATGCATGTCAACTTGGCAAACATCACCGCTCATCCTTCCCACCAATGCAAAGTCGGGGATCTTCCCGTCCGTTCGACCTCGTTCACTCTAACATATGGGGTCCCGCTCCTAACCTCACCATCGGTCGGGGTAGTTCCTATTTTGCCACCTTCATTGATGATTTCTCTCGATGTACGTGGGTATATCTTCTCAAAGATCGCTCTGAGCTGTTCTCTGTTTAGACCTCCTTTTATTCTATGGTTTAGACTCAGTTTGATACATCTATTAAACTCCTTCGTTCTGACAATGCTAAGGAGTATCTTAGCCATGACTTCTCCTCCTTTTGTATTCACCATGGTGTTATTCGTCAAACAAGTTGTGTCTACACCTCCCAACAAAATGGGGTGGCGGAACGCAAAAACCGTCACCTCCTTGATGTCGCTCGCACTATGATGACTCAAATGCATGTTCCTCGCTCCTATTGGGGATATGCTGTCCTCCTCTCCTACTATCTCATCAATCGCCTTCCCTCCACAGTTCTCCACGGTGCTACCCCCTTCTCCATTCTTTATCCAGACAAGGATCCCTTTCCTCTTCCTCTACACATCTTTGGGTGCACCGCTTTTGTGCACTCTCCCGCTGCCACCCGTGATAAACTCTCACCACGTGCCATCAAATGTGTCTTTCTGGGCTACTCTCCCACTCAGAAAGGATATTGCTGCTTTGACCCTGTTACCCGCAAGCAATTTGTCTCTGCGGATGTCACCTTCTTTGCCAATGCCTCTTACTTCTCTCCCGCTTCCTCTTCTACTCCTCCTGATCCTACTTCTCATACCAACCCATCCATTCCCTCTGCTCCCACTGATGTTCCGCCCTCTCCACCCACTCCACCGTCTTCCCCATCCTCATCATCTCCACCCTCTACTCCGCTTTCTCCCTCCACTCCGCTGCCATCTCTCTCTACTCCCGGGCCAGCTCTCTCCACCACGGATACTCCGGATACTGAGGCACCTGCTGACCTGGATCTCCCAATTGCTCTTCGCAAAGGGGTTCGGGCCTGTACCCAACACCCGCTTGCTGCAGTTGTTTCCTATGATCGTCTTACCCCTGCTCGCAGAGCTTTTGCACTGGCTATCTCGGCCACTGGCACCCCCCCGTTCCTACCAGGAGGCCCTTACTATTCCTCATTGGAATGTTGCCATGGATGAGGAGATTGCTACTCTCACTGAACGGGGTACCTGGACCCTTGTTCCTCCTCCTTTCGGCACAGATGTTGTTGGCTATCGCTGGGTCTTCGTGGTGAAGTTTCTCCCGGATGGCAGTGTGGATCGTTATAAGGCTCGCCTGGTTGCCAAGGGTTTTACCCAAACTTATGGGATTGATTACTTTGACACTTTCTCTCCCGTGGCTCGTCTCAGCACTATTCGTGTTCTTCTCTCTGTGGCTGTCAACAGGGATTGGCCCATCTCGCAGCTAGATGTTAAGAATGCCTTTCTCTATGGTGATCTGCAGGAGGATGTTTACATGGAGCAACCTCCTAGGTATGTTGCTCAGGGGGAGACACGGGTATGCCGGCTAAAGAAGGCTATATATGGCCTCAAGCAGAGTCCTCGTGCCTGTTTTGACAAGTTCAGTGGCATTGTTGCGGCCATTGGTTTTACAAGAAGCTCAGCAGATCACTCCTTGTTTGTTCGAAAAACCGCCTCTGGTCTTGTTGTTCTTGCGGTTTATGTTGATGACATTCTTCTTACTAGCGATGACCAGGATGGGGTATTGATGACCAAGAAACACCTTCGTCAACATCTGGTCACAAAGGATATGGGCTCCCCGAAATACTTTCTGGGGATTGAAATCTCTAGAAAGCCCAACTCCATGGTCCTTTCACAACGGAAGTATGCTCTTGATCTTTTAAAGGAGGCAGGACTGACTGGTGCTAAACCTGCACGTTGTCCTATGGCTGTTGGAGAAGACAAAACTTGGACAGATGACTCACCTCTTCTCTCCGATCTTACGAGATACCAACATCTGGTGGGCAAGCTCATATATTTCACGGTAACCAGACCCGACATCTCTAACGTTGTTGGCAAGGTGAGCCAGTTCATGCAAGCTTCGAGGGAGTGTCATCTACAATCTGCTCTGAGGATATTAGAGTATATTAAAGCTGCTCCAGGGAAAGGACTCCTATTTCAGAAAAATGGTCACCTTAGGGTTGAAGCGTACTCTGATTCAAGCTATGCGGATGACAAAGGGGACCGCAAATCGACTTCAGGTTTCTGCACATTTGTTGGAGGCAATCTTGTGAGTTGGAAGAGCAAGAAACAGTCTGTCGTTTCCAGGTCTAGTGCAGAGGCGGAATATCGCAGCATGGCATCGACTACATGTGAGTTGAAGTGGTTGCGGGCTCTCATGCTTGACTTAGGAGAGGTTTACAACTATCCTCTTCCTATGTTCTGTGACAATAAGGCCACGATACACATTTCCAAAAATCTGGTCTTTCATGAGAGAACAAAACACATAGAAGTCGACTGTCATTTTATTCGGGAAGAAATATTGAAGAAACAGATTTGCACTCCATTTGTCACTTCCGACAACGAGTTGGCAGATGTCTTCACCAAGCCGGTGTCCGCTTCCTTTTTCCACATCTGCGACAAGCTAGGCATGATTGATATATATGCTCCAGCTTGAGGGGGAGTGTTGAAGTTGGTGACCGGGCGGTCTGGCGGTTTGTCTTGGCGGGTTGAAGACCGCGCGGTCTGGCGGTGTGTCTCAGCCGGCTTGGAGACCGGGCGGTCTGGCGGTCTACCCTGGCAGTCTCTCTTCCTCTCTGGTGGTATCCGTGCGGTTAGCCCTGCTGTCTAACCGCGCGGCTTGTGCGGTTTGTTTTGTATAGTCCGCTTAGTCCTGTAAATTATAGTCCCACATCTCTTATTTGTATTCTCTCATCTCTCCTCCATTCTATATAAAGGAGGGCATACCTTTGTAATAGATACCTTTTTTGGATAATAAAATTTCAATTATTCAAAAGTCTATCCGTTTGTTCTTTTCTATTCGCTACTTTTAACACTTTCATATTAAATTATGATTTTATCCAAAGAGTTAGAGTCCAGGGTTTTGCCTGAGCGTGTGCAGTTATCCCCTGCACGACGTGGCATCATGACACATATTTTCTCTTGCTCTGATATGATTTATTTGTTGAGAAAATATGGGTCGCGATAGTTGGTATCAGAGCCAGGTTGCTTGACAATTGGTCGGGCAACTTTCCCTTATTAGTGTTAGTTGTTTAGTGTCATATCATACACACACCGATGTGTCATCAGTACGTATTGGTTGAAGCATGAACACTACACTCATAAGCATAAATAGAAGTATACTGGGCATATTATGTAGTATGTGATGCATAATATATATTTGCATATGGATCCACCATAGGAGGCAACATGTGAGGGTTATGTAGTATGATATGCATAACCTAACCACATGGCGGCGACTAACACATTTTCTTTTTTGTTGCATGCAAATGTTATGTAGTATGGGATGCATAACATTTTCATGTGTACGCCTTACATGTCATGCATTAAGGCCTTTTTAGAATGCATAGCACAACATGCATAACATAACATTGCATCAGCATAACGTGCCAAGCTAAAGATTTACCTGATGATATATGTACACACATGGTTTTGAGTCAAAAAGAATACAAATTCATACATTCATGGTCTAAGCACATGAGTTAGTGTGATGGTGGTAAATCATCCTAGGTTAAGCATAACATCATCATTGTAAAAACAAAATCCCAGAGCAAGTTAGCAGTTGAAGCTCATATTTAAGTATGTTTTGTCTGTACCAGGTAGTTTTGTGCTAGCATTTGGGCTAGGTCTTGATTGGTGCCAATTCGATTATAGGATGTCGAAGCGTCCTTCGACGAGGCTAACTCCCCAATCTAAGGGCGAGTCTTCGGGTGCGCAGAGCAATGCGATGATAGAGAGTCTGCGATAGAGCAATGAGGCCTTGTCAAGGCAGATGGTGGATGTGCAGTCCCAGATCCAGTCTATGTTGTCAGTTGTGTCTGGGCTAGCTCCGAGAGTGCAGGACCCTGCTGTGGGTCTAGCTGTCCCTACATGTTGGAACACCCTATTACTAATTTGGGTCAGGATCACTATGTCTCTTAGGAAACTTGTTTTGACCTCATTGTATAGATCTAAAGGTCAAGTAGAATTGAGTCTAAGGGTTAGTACTTAGGTTTGGAAGCTGCCCTCAAGAACAAGGTTTTTCAGTCTGGAAACTAAGTCATTTCGTCGAGCTCAGTACGACGAATCGTCGAACTCCAATCGACGATCGTTGAGCTCACTTCGACGAGTCGTCGAACTCCATTCGACGATCTCTGAGCTCAACTTCATCAAGTCATCGAACTCCATTCGACGATCTTCGAGCTCAGTTCGACGATCTTGACTCCAGTTTGTTTCTCTATCTCTGATCTCAGTTTGACGATAGTTGAGCTCAGATCGACGATCTCTGTTTCTGTATAAGTCCAAATCTCTGAACTCAGTTCGACGATAGTGGAGCTCAGCTCGACGTTTTTCTGAAGAGTTCAACGATTTTCAAGATTCAAATTTGGACAGCTGTGGAATTATTGTCAGCAATTAATTCAGAGATCTTGTAGCCATTTTCATTTATTCCAGAGCAAGTTTCAAGGAATTATCAAGGAATGTTTTTATTGGACTTTCCTCCAGAAGACAAAAGCAGGAAGTCATTTAATGACAGGCCAACGACTATCTTGACAGTGGATCATTTCTATTCAGAAAAAGAGAATGAAAGATTAGATTTTTTGAGAGCTGAAAAAGAAGAACAAGGAGAGACACATATTCTGCAACATTCATTCTCTGCAAAACTTCTTCTGCAACAACTCTTACAACATCAACATCAATTACACAAGAGAAAGAGAAAGAGTTGCAGACATTCTTAGTCTCAAGAATTCATACAGAACACCAACACCAAAAGGAGATCAACAAACTGATATCTTCAGATCTCTTTTTCAAGTGTTCAAGGCCATCATCATTCAAGACTCCAGACACCTCACATTTCAGCTGTTGCTGAAATCATCATTTGCTGGAGATCAATTTTCTGAAGGCCTATCACCCTACTGCAAAGCTTCATTTCCTGAACAACTCAAGATCTCACGGGGAGCTTTGACAACATCACTGAATCCACATAGTCTTCTCACTGTGATTGAGAAAAGAAGACTTTCATCACTCTCTCATCCTCACCTCTGTAAAGGTTTTTTCAAACTCCCTTCAAAAGTTTGTGTTTGGTTTTTGAGCACCTTATCAAAAGCTCATTGGTGGCAAGACACCTGATCAAAAAATCTGGTTTGGTTTTTGAGCACCTTATCAAAAGCTCATTGGTGCCCAGGACACCTGATCAACTCATCCTGCAGTGGATTCCTACCTAGGGTGGTAGAAGAGTGGATGTACCCAGGTTGATTGGGGAACCACTATAGCTCCTTGTGTCTTCTGGTTGCTTGTGTTTCTTTTGTTTCTGGCTGTGGCTTGTGATTAGTTTCTTTTGTAGATTGTGATTATTCTGTGGTTAGATTTACTATTTGCTTCCTTGTTCACATTAGAATACAACAACTGTTGTAAAAGTTTTTTGCAAGCACCATACTCTATTCACCCCCCCCCCCTCTAGAGTATATCAGATCTAACTCACACTTTCAATTGGTATCAGAGGCAGGTTGGTTAAACATACCACACCTTAGTGGTTGCACAGGCTAACACCTGAACCCAAAGATTCCTATAGTTAGATCTGCTTGTAGATTTTGTTAATAGAATTATCTCTTCACAAATCATGGCCCAAAACAAAGATTATGCTAGCACCAGACCTCCAGTGTGCAATCTATCCAAGTTTGCACTTTGGAAGACAAGGATTAGACTCTACATGAATTCTATTGATGAGGACATTTTTAATTCTGTTTTGACAGTGTGTCCAAGACCTCCAGAGAACACAAGCACAAATGATGTTCCACCTCCCTCAGGAACAGATGCAGAGATCAAGAAGTGGAAGGTAGCAGATGCAAAGGCTATGAACATCTTAGCCCAGACTATGTCTGATGACATTTTCCAAAAGGTAGCTGAATGCAACTCAGCAAAGGAGATCTGGGACAAGCTATCTGAAATAGTCTCAGGATCAGCTGATGAAAGAACGGACAAGAGATCGCACCTCATATCCCAATTTGAGAATTTCAAGAAAGGAGAAGCAGAGTCAGTAGCTGAAATATATAACAGACTCAGTCTGATAGTCAATGAACTGAAGACTCTGGATAAAGAGATCTCATTGACTGAGCTAAATGACAAAATCCTAATATGCTTCCCAGGCACTTGGGACTCAAGGATCTGGCCAATCAAGGATGCCAGAAGTCTGAATGAGATTACAACAGAAGCTCTCTTGGTCAAGATCAAGTCTTATGAGCTGCTCATTAAGAACAGAGAAGAAGAGCAGAAGGCTGCCTTACCAGCCACAAGAAAGGAAAAGACAATAGCTTTCAAAGCCACTGAAAATCAGCCTGAAGACAAAATCCCAGGCAATAATGAGCTGCTTAGTCTGCTGGCCAAAAGATTTTACAAGATGGCCAGAAAGGACTTCAGGAAGAGATCATACAAAGAGCATGACAAGCCAAGGTATGATAAATCAAACAATAAAGAAATTGTCTGCTTTGGTTGTAGGAAACCAGGCCACATTGTGCCTGACTGTCCATAGAACAAAAACAAGGACAGAAAGGATAAGAGAGAAAGAAGAAAAGACAAGGACTACAAGAAGAATAATAATGGCAAACCCTCCTCAAGTAAGAACAAACATACAAGGAAGGGATTTGTTGCTGAATCTTGGAGTGAGACTGAAGAGGAATCAGAAGCTTCATCCAGCTCAAGTGATGATGAGGATGATGCTGAAGAAAAGGAATTCTGCATGATGGCTATCAATGCCTCACAACACAGTTCAGATGCAGAAGAGTCAGAGTCAGACTCAGAGACTCAACCTGAAGAAGACCAGGTAATAGACTCCTTTGATTTCAATTCTGAGGACTTTAAGTATGAGTTTAAAGCACTGTGTTTGGACCTATTAAAATCTGAGAAGGAAATTATCTCTCTCAGAAATCAATTGTCTGAACATAGTACCTTAAAATCAGAAAACCTCAAACTCTCTGAGGAGTTTGAGTGCTGTAGGGAGCAGATAGCTTCACTGAAAAGTGAGCTATCAGAGGCCAAAAAGCTTGAAGAATCCCTTAATGGGAGAAGCATCAAGCTAATGGACATCACAAGCACAGTGAACTCTAGATTCAATAGTACACTGGGCTTGGGTGCTTCATCCAGCCAACCTATAGTTCTAACAACCCCAATCAAGTTTATTTCTGATAAAGGGAAGGGAGTTGTAGAGGTAGCTAGGAAAAATTCTGATCTACCTAAGAAAACCAAGATCCAGCAGAAATCGTCGAACGGAGCTCGACGATCTCCGAACGCAGATCGACGATCTCAGGCAAAATCGTCGAACTCAGGTCGACGATCTCTAATTCCTGAACTCTGCCACAATCGACCGTCGAACGGAGCTCGACGATCTGACCCAAGATCGTCGAACGAAGCTCAACGATCGTCGAACAGAGATTAGAACTTTGGAAATTCTTTCAAGGGTAAATCAAAATCCAATTTTAGGGGTCCTTCATCCCAAAGATTTAACCCTTATACTGAATGGATAATACCTCCAAGGAGATATCATCCTGAAGGTTATAAGAGTCAACCAGGGATGTCATTTATTTCTGAATTTAAAGGTTATCAACCTAGGCCCGAGGTAAACTGGGTAAAAAACAAGTGAATTATTTTATATGCAGGTGAAGACCTATCCAACATCAAACCAGCAATGGTATTTGGATAGTGGGTGCTCAAAGCACATGACAGGAAATAGGGACAACCTCACATCCTTTAAAGCCAAGCTTGGACCCAAAGTCATATTTGGTGATTCAAACTTTGGACAAACTAAAGGATATGGTGTAGTCCAGATTGGCACAGTCACATTCAAGAAGGTAGCCTATGTGGAAGGACTAAAGCACAATTTGATCAGTATCAGTCAGCTATGTGATGAAGGCTACCAGGTGACTTTCAGCAAAGCCTTAGGCAAAATCAAGTCAGAGGACAACACAACTATGTTGACAGGTAAAAGTAAAGGTAACATCTATTTAGTAGACTTTCTTTCAACTAAAGTAGATATTTGCCAGTTTAATTCTGTTAGTAGACCTAATGTTTTATGGCATAAGAGACTAGGGCATATAAACCTTAAAACCATTGCTAGGCTATCCAAGGACAACCTTGCTAGAGGACTACCTTCTGGCCCCTACAAGAAGGAAGGATTCTGCAGGGCTTGTCAATTAGGCAAGCAAACTAAAAATAGTTTCAAGTCACTTAATAAGAGTGATTCAACTAGGATTTTATATCTGTTACACATGGATCTTTTTGGACCCATTACAGTACAAAGCTTAGGAGGGAAATCTTACACCTTAGTAGTTGTAGATGACTTCTCTAGATTCACATGGGTGTTCTTTCTGAGGAAGAAGTCTGATAACTGTAAGTGTTTGACAGAGTTTCTCAAATGCATACAGACTGAGTTCAATACTCACATTGCCCTGATCAGAAGTGATCATGGGACAGAGTTTGATTCTCTTCTTATGCAAGAGTTCTGTCAGAGTGAAGGGATCAGGCACACCTTCTCAGCTCCTAGAACTCCTCAACAAAATGGGGTAGCTGAAAGGAAAAATAGAACCCTTATTTAATCTGCCACTACATTATTGTCAGATGCTCACCTTCCTCTATCCTTTTGGGCAGAGGCAGTGAACACCTCCAAATATGTGCTGAACAGAAGTTTAATACATAAACTGAAGGGCAAGACTCCCTATGAATTACTCAAAGGAAAGAAACCTAAAATAGATTATTTTAGAATTTTTGGCTGTATTTGCTATATACACAATAATGACAAGAAGTACTTAGCAAAATTTCAAGCTAAAGCTGATGAAGGAGTATTTCTGGGATACTCCATGATCAGTAAGTCTTATAAGGTATATAATAAATCAACTCTTAAAATTGAAGAATCTGTTCACATATCTTTTGATGAAACTAACATGTCTTTCAAGGAGAAGAACACTTCTACCATAGAACCTTTGCAGGTACATTCTCTTGCTGAAGACTTGGACAGATTACAAATCATTCAAAAAGAGGAAAACAGTGAAGATGAAGAAGACATTCAACATCATGAAGAGAAACTTCTTGAAGAGCTAGTTGTTGTACCACAAGAGGAAACAACAACACAGGTTGGTGAACAATCAACACCCCCTGTTGATTTAGTAACATCAAGAGACCATCCAATTTCCCAAGTAATTGGAGACATCTCAGCTGGTGTGCAAACCAGAAATCAGGTCAACCAACACCTGTTGCACACTTGCTTCCTATCTCAAATTGAACCTCAATCCATTCAAGATGCAGAGCAAGATCCACACTGGATCATGGCAATGCAAGAAGAGTTGCATCAATTTGAAAGGAACAAAGTTTGGGAACTAGTACCAAGGCCTAAGGATCACTCCATTGTTGGAACAAAGTGGGTGTTCAGAAACAAATTGGATGATCAGGGAGTAATTGTAAGGAACAAGGCAAGGCTAGTTGCTCAAGGGTACTCTCAAGAAGAAGGCATAGATTATGACCAGACTTTTGCACCAGTTACAAGGTTGGAGGCTATTATAATCTTCTTAGCATATGCAGCACACAAAGGCTTCAAAGTGTACCAGATGTATGTAAAGAGCATCTTTCTCAATGGAGACATCAAAGAGAAAGTCTATGTCAGACAACCTCCAAGTTTTATCTCTCCAACCCATTCTGACTATGTTTTTAAATTGAATAAAGCATTATATGGTCTCAAGCAAGCTCTTAGAGCATGGTATGAGACCCTAGCATGCTTTCTCCTGAAAAATGAATTTATAAGCGGTAGAGTAGACCAAACTCTTTTTATTAGAACCCATAAGTCCCATACCCTACTAGTACAAATCTATGTAGATGATATTATCTTTGGTTCTACTGATTCAAATTTGTGTAGAAGATTCTCCAATCTAATGCATTCTAAATTTGAAATGAGTAGCATGGGTGAGCTATCCTTCTTTCTAGGATTGCAAGTCAAACAACATGTTGAAGGCATATTTATTTCTCAAACCAAGTATGCAAAAGAATTGGTTAAGAAATTTGGTATGTCTGAAGCATCTTGTATGAAAACACCTATACCTACTAATGTTGTATTGGATGCTGATGAACATGGGAAACCTATTGATCAGACAACATATAGAGCAATGATTGGCTCTTTACTGTACCTTACAGCTAGTAGACCTGACATAATGTTTGCTACATGCATATGTGCTAGATTCCAAGTGAGCCCTAGAGAGTCACACCTAACATTAGTGAAAAGGATTCTCAAGTATGTTAAAAGTTGTCCAAATCTAGGTCTTTGGTATCCAAAAGACTCAGCATTTGACTTAACTGGATTTTCTGATGCTGATTATGCTGGATGCAGAATTGACAGGAAAAGCACCAGTGGAACTTGTCGGTTTCTTGGTGACAGACTTGTCTCTTGGTTTTGCAAGAAACAAACATCTATGTCAACTTCAACTGCTGAAGCTGAATATATGGCTGCAGGCAGTTATTGTTCACAAATATTGTGGATTCAAAACCAACTCCTAGACTATGGATACAACTTAGAGAAGTCTAAAATCTTTTGTGATAATACCAGTGCTATTTCTATAGCTCAAAATCCAGTCCTCCATAATAGGACAAAACACATAGAAATTAGGCATCACTTCTTAAGGGATAATGTTGAGAAAAATAAAATTGAACTTCAATATATCCCAACTGATTTGCAAAGGGGAGATATTTTCACCAAACCCTTGGATGAAAAGAAACACACCTTCTTCCTAAATTAGTTAGGAATGTTAGATGGAGGAAGTTTAAAATAATGTCCAAGATTTTAAAACTCTAAAAATGACCAAGACTATGTAAACTTCTCAAATTTTCTAGTGTCTAGAGTGTTTCTGGTCTCTGAACTGCGCTCGACGATTCCCCCCCCCCGATCGTCGAACGGAGATCAACGCTTTCCGAAATCGTCGACCAGAGTTCAGCGCTTCTCAGATAGTGCTCAACTATCTCTCCAGGTCAACGATCGTCGAACGGCGCTCGACGATTTTGTTTTCTGAACTATCGTCGAACGGAGATCGACACTCTCTAATATCGTCGAATGGAGATCGACGATATTGAAGACTTTTCAGATTCCTTTAGAAGCCCCGATCATCGAACTGAGTTCAACGATCTTTCCTTTTCTGCGTCGAACCCTAATATAAAATTCATTTTTCGGCTGTCGTTCTCCTTTTGCGCTTTCAATCTTTCTGCAAATTTTCTCTTTCCCTCCAAACATCTCTACACTTGGTCGTTTGTTTGTTGAGTTTTGTAGGAAGCAATGGCCGTCTCCGTCGCCGTTCTGGCCTCCATGAAATTTGATGCAGGATTCGATATTGATATGCATTCTTTCAGCACCAGTGATCAGGTTTCCCAAAACATTCTAGAACATTTCAAGGAGCAAAAATTAGTTACTATCATGTCCACCAGAATCAAGTTGCCTGCTGATGAAATCAAGGAGTGGGCATATACTGCACACAACCAGGATCAAAATACAGTTGTTGGATCAATTTCTGGAACCCAGGTACCTCTTACACCTACTATTCTGACAGAGGTTTTTCAATTAAATTCTGGAAAAGATTCTGCTGAGATGTCTGGAGAAGAATTTTCTACTATGCTTGATAGAATGGGTCATTCTGATGCAAACCCTAGCAAGCTGCTGAAAAAGAATTTGGCTGTTGAGTACAGGTTTTTAGCTGATGTTGTGGGAAAAGTTCTTTTGGACAAACATTCAGCCCATGATACCATCTCTAGGTATCAGCTGTGTTTGATGGGTTCTCTTGTAGATAAGAAACAATTAAACTGGGGTGAGATTTTCTTTGATCTGATTAAGAAGAAGCTAAATAAGAACTTTGTGAATTATGGAAGGATACTAGGGCCGTTTCTTCAAAACAGATGCCCTGCTCTGCTAGTATCAAATGGGATGCACATCAATGCCTCCAAGAGGCTCTCCTGTGCCCTGTTTGGCAAGTGGGACAGACAGATTGTGAAGTCCAGCATGCCCTCTGCAGTTGCAACTTTAGGCACAAGAACTGTTACAGTCTCTTCCCCTCAAGTCTCTGCCCCTGCAGAAGACTTGCCTGCTGCTTCTCCTCCTACTCCACCTCTTATTTCATCTCCACCAGTCACCTCCACCATTCAAATTTCATCCACCATCATTATTTCAACCCCATCACCAACTTCAGTTTCACCACCTCCACCTCAAATAGAAGACCTATTCCACCCATTACATAACTACCCTCACCAAGATATTGGTTCATCATATCAACTTTCATCCTTCACACTTCTAGATGATTCCTTTATGGATGATTCTCCTTCATCCCCTCCTGATCTACCCTCTTCATCCACATCTTACCAACAGTTACTCCAAGACATCATTGCTCAACCCTCCTTCACACCTTCTATTTCAATTCCACTATCTTCCATTTCAACAATCCCCACACCTCAACCTTCCTTTACACCATACACCAGCTCTCCACCAACATCTCCAGCTGCTCCACCTTCATTCTCTACCTCTGCTCAAGTCCCTACTGAGCTTGTAGATATCCCAGCCTTAGCAGACAGACTTTATGAGCTGATAGCTCCCAGGCTGTCCCTCTTGTTGGAGACCTCCTTGGCTCCACTTTTAAAGTCAGTTGCAGACCTATCTGCCAGGCTCTCCTCCATCATTCCTCCTCAGTCAATACCTTCCTTTGGGTGCCTTGATCCAGCTCTCTCTGAATCTAGGCAGGGGGAGATGCCTCATGAAGGTGTTAGATTGTCTGCTGCTGCTGCTGCTGTTGTTACTTCAACTCAAGCTCCGGCCTCAACACCACAGGTTGTAGTTTTCTCAGTGGACCTCAAGTCACTTTTATCAGAGTTTGATTATATATATTTCAGCTGTCTTCCAGAGAGCACTGCAGTCCAGCAATCTGAGGATCTCTCCAAGGCCATTGTGCCTTTTTCTAGCTGTGACACCAGTCTCATTAATTCTTTTATAAAGTCCCTTTCTGCTGCTGCCCCTGCTGTTTCTGTTGCTGTTGAAAGTACTGATGCTGCTCCTACTGCTGCAAATATTGCTGTTTCTGTTAGTTCTGATGTGGCTGATGTTTCAGTTTCTGAGGATATGCAGACAGAGGCATATGACTTTGAGCCTACTGTCATTACTGATGATATTGCTGTTACTGAAACTATTATATCTGAAAGTATTGTTTCTGAAACTGCTGATGTTGCCCCTACTGATGTTCTTGTATCTGAAAGTTTTGTATCTGCTGATGTAATCCCCTATGCTAGTGCTGCTTCTATTCCTCCTTCTACTGTTGCTGCCACAACTGCTGGCACTACTGTTTCATCTGCTCAATCACAACTTCAAAAAGACTATCTTAAGAGGATTGATGCACTTTATGATGATCAGAGCTCTGAAAGTGATCAGTTCAAAACTGATTCTGATGATTCCTCAGCTACTATAGCAAGGAAAAGAAAAGCAAGAAGCAAGGCAATGAAAAGGCTTCCTCCAGCTAAAGTCAAAGACACAAATGACATACCTTATTACATTCTGCATGACTGCCCTATAACAGAACATTGGATGCAATACTCCAAGAATAAATTAAAGGCTATGAAGAAGAAGAGGAAGTATGAGAAAGGTTCCTCTCAGTTCCATCATCCTCCTCCTCCTCCTCCTTCACCTAGTGCAGGTGCAAGTGGTAGCTCTGCTGTTCAACCCTCTTCCAGAAGTCAAACCCCCTATCAGCCTCAAGGAAGATCTCAACATAGGGGAAGCCAATCCAGAGGCTATCAGTCAAGGAGAGGAAACTACAGAGGAAACCAAAGAGAATTTCAAGTATACTCCAAAGGTTATTCCAGACAGCACCCATACTCAAGGGAAGGACCAGGTCCATCTGATACTACTTCAGGTCCATTTCCCTACAAACTGAAAGAATTAGTCTCCTCCAGAGCTCCTCAAGACAATCCCTCAAACAGATATGAACCTCTAGTGCCTTTTGAGGATCCAGAGAACAATCCAACTTCCTGGATAGCTAAAATGAAAGAGTTAGCTGCTCTGGACCAGATCAAGAAATCCAAAGAGCAAGTCAAAGACACTTCCAATATTACTACATTATCTGATCAAAGGAAAAAGGAACTGGAAAGATACTCCTCCAGCAAGTTCTTTGATTCTGAAAGCTACATGAAGCTGCACCCTGAAGCTGTAGTACCAAGGCCAAAACAATAAACATCTCTAGGTGCAGCTGATGAAAGAAGATCAAAGAAGGAAGCTCTTAATCCAAATAGAGAAATAAAACTTATAAAGAGCAAAGAAAAGGAGTAATTCTGTAAGGTGACAATATATTCTGTTTTCTGATCTATCTGAGATTATGTCTGTGTTTCTGCATTGTTTTGTTGTTATATTGTTGCTGTGTATATTCTTAATTTTTCAATATCTGTAAATAGTAATCCTAACCCAAATAGGGGGAGATTGTTAGAACACCCTATTACTAATTTGGGTCAGGATCACTATGTCTCTTAGGAAACTTGTTTTTACCTCATTGTATAGATCTAAAGGTCAAGTAGAATTGAGTCTAAGGGTTAGTACTTAGGTTTGGAAGCTGCCCTCAAGACCAAGGTTTTTTAGTCTGGAAACTAAGTCATTTCTTCGAGCTCAGTACGACGAATCGTCGAACTCCAATCGACGATCATTGAGCTCACTTCGACGAGTCGTCGAACTCCATTCGACGATCTCTGAGCTCAACTTCATCAAGTCGTCGAACTCCATTCGACGATCTTCGAGCTCAGTTCGACGATCTTGACTCCAGTTTGTTTCTCTATCTCTGAGCTCAGTTCGACGATAGTTGAGCTCAGATCGACGATCTCTGTTTCTGTATAAGTCCAAATCTCTGAGCTCAGTTCGACGATAGTGGAGCTCAGTTCGACGTTTTTCTGAAGAGTTCAACGATTTTCAAGATTCAAATTTGGACAGCTGTGGAATTATTGTCAGCAATTAATTCAGAGATCTTGTAGCCGTTTTCATTTATTCTGTAGCAAGTTTCAAGGAATTATCAAGGAATGTTTTTATTGGACTTTCCTCGAGAAGACAAAAGCAATTAAGGAAGTCATTTAATGACAGGCCAACAGCTATCTTGACAGTGGATCATTTCTATTCAGAAAAAGAGAATGAAAGATTAGATTTTTTGAGAGCTGAAAAAGAAGAACAAGGAGAGACACATATTCTGCAACATTCATTCTCTGCAAAACTTCTTCTGCAACAACTCTTACAACATCAACATCAATTACACAAGAGAAAGAGAAAGAGTTGCAGACATTCTTAGTCTCAAGAATTCATACAAAACACCAACACCAAAAGGAGATCAACAAACTGATATCTTCAAATCTCTTTTTCAAGTGTTCAAGGCCATCATCATTCAAGACTCCAGACACCTCACATTTCAGTTGTTGCTGAAATCATCATTTGCTGGATATCAATTTTCTGAAGGCCTATCACCCTACTGCAAAGCTTCATTTCCTGAACAACTCAAGATCTCAGGGGGAGCTTTGACAACATCACTGAATCCACATAATCTTCTCACTGTGATTGAGAAAAGAAGACTTTCATCACTCTCTCATCCTCACCTCTGTAAAGGGTTTTTCAAACTCCCTTTAAAAGTTTGGGTTTGGTTTTTGAGCACCTTATCAAAAGCTCATTGGTGGCAAGACACCTGATCAAAAAATCTGGTTTGGTTTTTGAGCACCTTATCAAAAGCTCATTGGTGCCCAGGACACCTGATCAACTCATCCTGCAGTGGATTCCTACCTAGGGTGGTAGAAGAGTGGATGTACCCAGGTTGATTGGGGAACCACTATAGCTTCTTGTGTATTCTGGTTGCTTGTGTTTCTTTTGTTTCTGGCTGTGGCTTATGATTAGTTTCTTTTGTAGATTGTGATTATTCCATGGTTAGATTTACTATTTGCTTCCCTGTTCACATTAGAATACAACAACTTTTGTAAAAGTTTTTAGCAAGCACCATATTCTATTCACCCACCCTCTAGAGTATATCAGATCTAACTCACACTTTCACTACCCATCCTGCTCCTCTCGTGCCTCCGGTAGTGGTTCCACCATAGATGACGTTTATCTCTCAGTTTCAGCGACTCAGGCCTCCTACTTATGATGGAAAGGCAGACTTTATGGTCTTGGATGATTGGCTTATATCGATCGAAGAGATGTTTTCCTACTATGGAGTTACAAACTATCAGAGAGTGATGATTGCCGCCTACCAGCTCAAGTGGTTAGCAAAAAGTTGGTGGCTGAGAGAGAAGGAGAGCTTGAAAGAAGGATGCTCTTGGGAGTCTTTTAAGGAGATGCTACTGGGAAAGTTTCTACCCTCGGTCGAGCGGGACCGCCTGATGAATGATTTCTTACATTTGAAGAAGAGGCGGCTCACAGTTAGTGAGTATGAGATTGAGTTCAACAAGCTGAGTCGGTTTTCCCCCGATATGGTAAGCTTCGATGCGGATCGAGTTAAAAGATTTCTAGGTGGTCTAAGAAGTAACATCCAGCAGCTAGGTGGTGCTTATGGAGCAGTGAGTTATACCAGTGTGGTCGAAGTTGCCTTAAAGTCAAGGTAATAAACAATGCTAAGAACAGAGTCCAGTAAATGAGAAAGGATAAGAGGAATTTGTTTGAACGAAAGAGCCCTCAGGTGCCCGATGTTGATTCAAGGAAGAAGTGCAAAGAGGTTTGTAGCTTCTGTGGCCGGTTAAACAACCCCTTTGAGAGATGTTTTAAGAGGATAGGAGCTCAGAGGAAGGAGCAGGTTCATACAATTCAGGGTGCTTCTAAGAGGGACTTGGAATGTACCTTGTGTAAGAAGAATGGGCATGATGTTGCCCGTTGCTGGTTAAAGGATAAGGTTTGCTATCAGTGTGGACAAAAGGGGCACATCAAGGCTCAGTGCCCGCAGTTCCAACCTGTGCTTCAACCAGTCACACTTCAGGCATTGCCACCGCCTCAGCAATTGGATAAAGGTAAAGGAAAGCTGAATGTGATTTCCTCAGAGGAAGCTCAGACTTCGACTCAGGTTGTTTCAGGTTAGACATTCTCCCTAGTTCTAATGTTTTAGTTCGTAATTATAGCTTTACCAATTGTTTCCTTGGATGTGTGCGCAACTTTATAGGAAGATTTAAGGTAAAGAACCGCTGGGCACGTGTTCTCTTTGACTCTGGCGCTACCCACTCATTTGTGGCTAGAGCTTTAGTGGATCAGTACCGTTTGGATCTAGATCGAGTTGGGGATGTCTTTTACGCCAAGTTTCCTTCCAGTGATTTTGTGGTTTCAGATCAGGGCATTCAGGATTGTCTGATTGTTTTAGGGGATTTTCTAGCTATGGCAGATCTGAAGGTAATCGACTTGGAAGACTTTGATGTTATCTTAGACATGGATTGGTTGTCCAGGTATGATGTTGTTATCCAGTGCAAGGGTAAGCGCTTGGACTTCGTAAAGGACAATAGTCAGCCTGGGAGTGTTTATGGTGATTTGCGCCAGGATTCTCCAATTTTTTCTGTGGTATGTGCTCGGACGCTGCTAGTTTCCGTCTGTTTTGCTTGTTTGGTCTCAGTTTTGGGGACCGTTTGTAGTTTGACGCATTTAGAAGAGATTCCTGTTGTGCGTGAGTTTTCAGATGTTTTTCCTGATGATCTTCATGGTCTTCCACCAGACAGAGATGTTGAGTTTGTGATAGATTTGGAGCCGGGAACACGTGTAACATCCCATTTCCAACTAGACCCTAAGAGTGTTTTTGGCCATGACTAGGTCATGACAAAACCCTTGGAAGCCAGAAATGAGCCAAGAGATAGAAGGCCAACGTGAGGATCACCATGGTCTGCCTATGGCACAACCTCATCACCAAACCTAGGGTTTGACCTTAGGGCTTCACCATGACTCCATGACCCCACCACAAACATCACTAACCAATTAGAGGGTCCACTAGAGCCTTAAGGGTCCATTGGAGTCAACCCCAGGTGCCCAAGTTGACCTAGAACCACTATAAGCCTAAATTGGGCAAGGTGCCCTAACTAAGGGCAGTGTGCCATGGTAAAGCCCAACTAACCCTACCAAGGACTTTTTAGACCTAAAGAGGGATCAATGGGTCACTAAGGACCCAAGGAGGGTAGCCCAAAGGGTTAAGTTGACCAAACTCAACTCTAACCCTAAATGGATCAACCTAACCTACATTGGGTCAAACTGACCTACACAAGGGCCAATTGAAGTTACCTTAGCCAAGTGGACCCCACCCAAGCCCTCCTAACCCAAGAGTGAGGCCAATAGGTCACCAAGGACCCATTGAGGTCAACCAAAAATGCTAAGTTGACCAAAGTCAACTCTAGCCCTAAAATGGTCAAAGTGCCCTGCCTAAGGGTCAAGTGACCTCCAAAGGGCCAAGATAACCCTACCTAGGCCTTAGTGGAGGCCAATGGGTCACCAAGGACCCATTAGGGTAAACCTCAAAGACCAAATTGACTAAGGTCAACCATGGTCAAAGTTTAGGTCAAGTTAGCCCAAATGGGCTAACTCAAGCTCAAGCCCAATTCACTTGGGCTAACCATGTTTTGGTGGATGAAATAAACATGTGGGGTGCCATTGGGTTAGGTAGGAGCCAAAATTCAGCTTGATATGAAGGAGAGAGAAAAACCCACCTAACGGAAGAGAGAGAAAGTGAAAGAGAAGTAATGAAGGAGAGTTTGGGCTCATTCCTTCCCCTTCCCCAACCTCCCATTCATTGCTTTAAGACCAGGAAAGCATCCCCAATCCAACCAGCTACCCATTGACTGGTTTGAGCCAAGTTTTTCCCCCTACCTACCATGGCCGCCAACCTTGACTAAGGCCAATAATGGCAAATGCATTCCCAACCACCTAACACCCTATTTCCTCTTTTTAAAAGCTTCACTGGACTCCAAGGAGTCATTCCCACCACTTACCCGAAGGAGCCAAGCAGTTTCATAGTGTTGTTGCAGAAATCCGACCACCACCACCACCAAAATGGTTTCCCGGCGATCGGCAAGGCTACAGCCGCCCAGCAAGGTCCTCCTCCACTCCTTTTCCCATGGATAGATCATATAATTCACTAGGGCCAAGGTTCGGGCTCAATTGAGCCCTATCCAATTCAGAAATTTTCTGGTTTTTCCATGATTTTGAGCTTGTAGGGTTCGCCTGAAAAGGGGCTTCCGGCGGCCAAGCCGCCGCATGGCGACGACCACCACCTCAACGGAGGTGGTGGTGGCGGTGGCCGGCCGGGGAGGTGGCCGGATCGCCGACGACAGCTCTTGAAAGGAGTTCCAGGCGGGAGAAATCCCGACCGTTGGCTGAACGGGGAAGATGAAGGGATCCCGTCAAATATGCGCCAAGATTCGTGCAGGGGATGCATTAAACTATAGGCTTCTTATATTTTTATTTGATTTCTGTCACACCTAATATAATTAATGTGTTTAATTTTTAAAACTATTTAGAAGCTCTGCATGAGAAAATGGTCAACACATTATTTGTAGCCCTTTGGGTCTACTTTATTGTAAAATTGGTTTGAACCAATTTGGGTGTCTGGTTTGACCAGGGCACCCATTTTGGTGGGACCTACACCTAGGGCTAGGCAGAAATTAAACTGAGTGCCCCCACTTCATATTTGACTCCAATGATTTGCAATTTTGACAGGGAGTCCCCCTGAACCATATCTAGGTGCTGCCCAAAAATGGGAATTTTTGGGGACACTTTTTATATTGTTTTGGAAATTATTTAATTTCACCAGGATGATTTAATTATGGGTCTAATTACCTCCAAACCCTCCCAAATTTTGGTGAGTAGTCCCTGGCCTCATGTTATGTATCTGTATACAGTTTCACCTAATTTGGATGTGTTTTGAATAGGTATTAACCCAACCCTAACTTTATCTTAATGAGGGTATTTTGGTCAAAAAGTGCACTTTTGATTTTGAGTGACCAAATCACCTCAACAGAGGCTCAAATTTGGGCCACTGACTTGGTATGACATTTAGCACCTCCCCATGGAATGTGGGTAGAGTGGAATTGATTTGCCCTAAGATCCTAGGCCAAACCCTAAGGAAGGACCTTTGTGCCTTGTGAAGGGCATGAGTCCTAAACACCTTGGATGAACTTCAACTTTTGTATGGAGGGTCCAAGGGTAGATAAAAACCTCTGGTAAAAATATTAAATGATTTTGAAAAGGCTAGGGCCCACAAAAACCTAACCCTAGCTTAGGGCATAAAGCTTGTAGTGCTAAATTAGGTTAGCAAAACTCCTTGAAATATAATGAAATTTCGGTAGTGTGGGAATAAGGATATATTGAGCCTCTGGTAAGTTATTTGAGAATTTTGGACCAATGTTTTTAGCACTTCATTTGTAACCCTTGGGATAACCCTAATTAATAATTTGACTATTATGATCCCACTGCCCATTGAAAGGTCATGAAAATTTGGCAGAGGTAGGTTTAGACCATAGTGATCATCTATGAATTTTAATAGAATTTTTGAATACATATTTAGGGTATCTACTTCACAAGTTCATAACTTTGGGAACATGCTAAATAATTCTTACAGAGCTCCATAATTGATGAAAAATTAGGAAACTTGATAGGTAGTGTTCCTTGTTCATTATGCTCATGTGGGAATTTATTTGGAATTTGTAGATGGATAATTGGTATACTTTGTTCATTAACCCAATAACTTGGAATTTTATGTCAAGTATAGACTTTATTATTCAATGGTAAATTGTGAAACTTGATCTAAAGAATTTATATGTCCTTATAATCATACTTGGATTTTATCTGAATTTTTGGAAGTATTATTGCTGTACATACCTCTTTAAATGATTTATTATGTGATATATTTGAAAATAAAATTAAGGGCTAAAACCTTGTTGAAAAATTGGAAGGCTTAGACTTTAGAGTTGATTATTCATTTTGTAATTATCATAAATCTAGTGGAATATTATCTTGTCTGAAATTGGTACTTCATGTTCAAACCTGTGCTTTTTGGCTACTAGAATAAATAAATAAATTATCAGACAAATTAGGAAAATTATGAATTTCTGGATTTATGCTAAAAATGTCATTATAGCCCTCTAATAATTATCATATGGGTACTGGATGATTATTTGGTGTATCTCCCATTTTACAAGTCATATAGCTTAAGTTGTCTTCATATAGTAAAAACTGCAGAAATTATGTTTGAGTATAATTGATACATGTCTTGGGATTAGTGGTATGCTGGTTTGGATGTTTAAAAATAAGTTCATTATTGGTAGTAGGATGAGTAGAGGGATGGATTGACTAGAGTTAAGCGGTGCCCGGGATCGACGAAAGATCGTCTTCCCCGTAGGGATGAAGTGTTTAATGTACTAGGGCTAGGTTCAGTAAAATTAATTAAGGGTCGTGAAATTGGGTAGCAACCAATAATAGTAAGTGCCTTGCGAAAGGGAGCTTTGGGCGTAATCCCATCGTAGTTCCTAGTGCCTTCGAGAGCCCTTCACGGGGTATACCTTGGGCAGTCCTGGGCTAACGTAAACGGTAGGAGTGATAAATCTTAAAGAGTAACTAGAATAATTAGGGGTTCACTTTCACACACCCCGATGTCTCGGGGAGTTGGTTTGACTCAGTTGATATTTGTGAGGGGGAGGATGGCCCGGCGAGTTTCGGCTCGATTGTTTGAGACGGACATTATGGTCCGGGGAGCTTCGGCTCGGTTTTGAATACGATAAATTTGCATGTGCATAAAAGGAAAGAAAATTAAGGTGGTGGGTCTTCGGTATTGAAGGGTCGATGCACCGACGCCAATACGCTGACTCGGCAAGTGTGGTTAGCACTTCGCCAACAGAAGTCTGGTGCGCCAGCCGACAAGAGTACGCAGGAGTCTGCTTCATGCACCAAGCGTTGAGGCATACAATAGGTCTGATCGGTAGTGCTTTACTGGTTTAGAGGTGGGCGAGGCCCAACCCACCGCTTCCGTCTGCCACTACAGAGGTATCCTGGGAGGTTACGACTCCAGAAAGGGGGAACTAAAGGTCTGTGTGCACAGAGTCAGGTGTGTGTGTTGCACTTGCATGTTCCATCATACCCACTTGCATGTCATAGCATAATAGATTTATTTAACCCCTGACACCTAAGGTATAAGTGGAAAGGGATGCTTATACATTAGGACTTGCAAAACGACCCCTTGGTCTATAAGCTTGTGTGGGCAAGTTTATAAATTAAGGTCAATTTTGATATATATTTACTGCTGTTTGATAACCGACACCCCCAATGTATATGTTGGGTACATTGGTCAAATGTACCTGATTTGAAGAAGCCTCACCTAACTCAATGATATACATCATAGTGTATTTGATGTTTGTTTGAGTTACTTGTGCAGGTTAGGAATACACTGGACTGAAGCTAAAAATTTCTAAGTCCATGTGTCGACACCCAGAGGGAAAGTGTCGACACTTGAGAAAGCTTGTGTCGACACCCAGACAAGCAGTGTCGACACTTGGAGTCATTGTGTCGACACCTGGGAAGAAGAGTCGACACCAGTCAGAAAGTGTCGACACTTGGAGCTGTGTCGACACTCAGTGTAGAAGAATGCAGAAAAGCTGTGTCGACACTTAGCAGAAGTGTCGACACCTAGAAGAGCTGAGTAAACACCAGAAAGTGTCGACACTTGGAGTTGTGTCGACACTCAGCAAAAGTCTGCAGAATCTAAGTACAAGTGTCGACACTCAACACAATGTGTCGACACTATGCAGAAGAGTCAGCATTTGAGGAATGTGTCGACACTCAGCACAATGTGTCGACACACAATCAGGAGAGTCAACACTTGAAGAAAGTGTCGACACTCAGCACAATGTGTCGACACTTAGTTGAAGACTCTACACTTGAAGAAAGTGTCGACACAAGGAGCTGTGTCGACACTTAGCAAAGAACAGAAAAGTTACAAAATATTCTAAGTACAAGTGTCGACACTAAAGGAATGTGTCGACACTCAGCTGAAGAAACAAAAGTGAAGACTTGTGTCGACACCAAGAAGCAGTGTCGACACTTGACAGTTTCAACACATGAAGATGTGTCGACACAAAGAACATGTGTCGACACTTAGAAGAATACAGTTAAAGAATGAAGAACAAGTACTTGTGTCGACACTCAATTTCAGTGTCGACACATGCAGAAGAATCTGTGTCGAGACATACAAGGAATTGTGTCGACACCTTGTAGACTTGTGTCGACACTTACACAACATGTGTCGACACTTGGCCTATAAGTGTCGACACTTAAGAACAGAAAGTCTCGACACTATCTGACAGTTAGAGAAATTTCAAGAAGTGACTGGTTGACATGACAGCTGCCGATCCAGCCGGTCTACTGCAACTGTCAGAGAAATCAGAAGTCTGTTATGAACCGGACCAGCCGGTTACCATGAAGGAAGCCTATAAATAGGCACCCATAGTTTACAGACCAAGATTGATGAAGTGATATAGAAGTGGTTGAAAAAGTTTTTGATAAAGAGAGTTCAGATCTTTGTAAAAGTGGTATATTGAGTATCAACACAAGAAGATCTTGCTGTGCATCGGCAGATCTAAGAAGTTGGAGAGAGAGAGCTCCATCCAAGAATTCAGTCTTTGGAACTAAGGCTGAGAAGAAGAATTCAGAGTCATCTGGATTTCAAGAAGCAGAGGTCAAGGAACAACTGCAGAAGATTCAGACTAATTCAGTTCTAATCAAGAAGCTTTGAAGGAAGCTAAGTCAGTTTGGATCTAACTGAGTTCTTCCAAGAACTCTTCAAGAAACTCTCAACTCCTCTCTTATTTTCTGAGTTGTAGAGTTAGCTATTGTACTTTCTATTTTAACTTGTAGGATCCATTGGATCTGAGAGAATTGTAAGCCTATATTATAAAGGCTGAGGGTAGGGCTTGATTGCCTGAGTGTAGGAGTTGAAGAACTCTGAGTGTAGGCCTTAATTGGCTGAGTGTAGGCCTGGGTGGCTGAGTGTAGGCCTTTTGGCTGAGTGTAAGGCTTTGGGCCTGAGGTAGGAACCTAGTTGGGTTCTGAGTTAGTGGAGAAGTTTGGCCGAATCTAGTACACTGCTAGATAGGCGAAGGGGGAAAGTGGATGTACCCAAAGATTGGGGAACCACTATAAATTAGTGTGTCTTCTGTGCTGTGCTGTGCTGTGCTGTGCTGTGGAATTACTGTTTATATGTTGTAATTGCTGTTAGCTGTAGAATTCTGTGAAATAACTGTTGTGCTGCCAAACAAAAGTCAAAAAGGTTTAGGTCACCTATTCACCCCCCCCCCCTCTAGGTGTTTAGGTACCATATCTTTCAAGTGGTATCAGAGGGAGGTTCCTCAAAAAGGACTAACTGTCTGAGGAGATCCAGTTTGGCAGATTCAGTATAAGTCAGAACACAGTTTCAAGAAAATCAAGAAACATGGGTTCTTCAGAGAATCACAAGGAATTGGGTTCAATGAAACTGCCCATATGCAGAAAGGAGATTTTTGGAATCTGGAAAGAAAGGGTAAGGCTGTTCATGGAGGCCTCTGACCCTAGGATCTACATCACAGTCAAAGAAGGGCCTTATGTGCCCATGAAGATTTCAGTCTTGGATGCTACACAAAGAACTCCAAAGGATTTCTCTGAGATGACCAAGGATGAAATTGTCCTAGCCACTATGGACAAAAGGGCACAAAACATAATAGTAAGTGCCATTGATGATGCAACTTTTCAGAACCTAATTCACTGTAAAACAGCAAAAGAAATGTGGGATACCCTCATTGTCTACATGGAAGGTTCTGAAGAAGTAAGACAAGATAGGAAGTCCTTGCTTAATCAAGAATATGAGAGCTTTAGGCAAGGAAGAGGAGATAGCATCACTGAATGCTACAAGAAGTTTTATAGAATTGTTAATGAACTCATGTCCTATGGAAGAGAGTTCACTAACTATGAATTGAATGATAAGTTCTTAAGGTCCCTAACCAAAGATTGGGACACCAAGATCTGTGCCATCAGAGAAATGGCAAAGTTGGGAGAAATTCCTCCTCCCACACTGTTTGGCAAGTTGTTATCTTATGAGATGCAATTGTCAGTAAGAAAAGAGGAGGAAAAGTCAACAAGGACTGAACACAGGGAAAGGACTGTTGCCTTTAAGTCAGAAGTACCTAGAAAGAACAGGACTAAGTCATCAACTCCTCCTCCAGAGGTAGTTGAATCAGAATCTGATGAGTCTGTTAGCACTAAATCTACAAGCAGTGAAAGTGATGAAGATTTTGCTGCATTCACCAGACATTTTCAGAAATTCCTTAAGAAGAAACAGTGGAGGTCCAGACCTTCATATTCCAAAGGGAAAGAAGTCCAGTATCAGGAGAAGAAGCCTTCAAAGAAGGACAAGAAAAAGACAAAGACTAGTAAGGCAACTGGGTCTAAGATTGTGTGTTACTGCTGCAATAGACAGGGTCATGTTATTGCAGATTGTCCTGAAAGAAGGAAAGAATCCAGTGACAAAAAGAAGACTCACTTCAAAGGAAAGAAGGAGAAGTCCTTTGTTGCAAAGAATGAGAAGACTCTTTCAGACATTTCTTCTTCAGACACTGAGACAGATGCTGAAGCCTACATAGGGCTATTTGCTGAAGAAGAAGAGGAGTTTATGCAGATCATGGAATCAATCTATGAACAAGAAGAGTGTCAGTGCCAAGGACTGATGGCATTGACTGAAAGTACCAAAATCCTGGAGCAGCCAGGACCTAGTCAGGTACAAAGTCCAACTCAAAGTTCAGATTTCAGTTCTAGTTCAGAGTCAGATTCATCTTCATCAAGTGATGGAAGTGTTTCTGAATCTGAGGGAGATATTCATCAGCTCTTAGATGAATATAAAGTACTGTTGCAAGCCTATAAGAAAAGCAAGTCCCTAGCCAAAAGTCAGGCAAAGGAAATTGCTGATCTCAAGGCAGCTGCAACAGATTTTGAGAAGGAATTTGATCAAAAACTCAATGAGGTAGCCAGGCTGAAACACATTACTGTGATTCAGATGGGAACTATCACTTATAAAAATGATCAAATTAAGTTACTGGAGATCAATCTCCAGAAGGAAAGAGAGCTAGTTGCTAGGTTTTCAAAACCTAAATCAGTGCTACCCTTGATTGATGAATTTGTTCATCATAAAGGAAAGGCTGGATTGGGTTTTATTAAACCAGCTAGGACTGTTCAGGATCAGTCCAAGTCCAAGGGCAAAGCCCCAACATTCAACAAGCCTGCTGTAGTCAAGAACAGCAAAGGTTGTACCTAAGCAAAGGTACAACAAGTTTGAATGCTGGTGTTGTGGCAAGGTTGGCCACTTTGCCTTGGATTGTTGGCACAATGCCAGTGCCAAGTTGAGTAGCAAGTTACCTGGTGGAAAGCCAGCAGGTAGCTATGTCAAATTGCAAACTAACAATCACCAAGGACCCAAGTTTACTTTGGGTTCTAAGGTTCATTAATTTGTTTTGCAGGTGAATCCAAGTGGCCATACCCCAACATGGTACTTGGATAGTGGATGTTCCAGACATATGACTGGAACAAGGGGACTACTGAAGGACTACATTCCAATCAAAAATGGTCCTAAAGTGACCTTTGGTGGTTCTGAAAAAGGAATCATCAAAGGGTTTGGTAACATCTCTTCAAACCTTGTTACCATTACTCAAGTGGCTTATGTTAAAGGGTTGAAACACAACCTCATTAGTATAAGTCAGTTAAGTGATGTAGGGTATGACATCTCATTTGTTAAAAATGGTTGTCATATCAAGAGGTCAAGTGATCAAGAGATCATTTTGACAGGATATAGAAAGAGGAATGTCTACTGTCTAGACATTATGATTGAGAACAATGGTTCTCCTGTTTGTCTTGTAGCTGATGAGACAGTCTCTCATTGTGTCAAGTGGCACAAGAGGCTAGCTCATCTTAACTACAAGACTATTAGCAAACTCTTTAGCAAAGAGTTAGTGAGGAATGGTCCTCAAGTTAAGTGTGTCAAAGATGGCATTTGCTCAGCTTGTCAAAAGGGCAAGCAGACTAAATCCACCTTTAGAAGCTTAGACAACAAAGATGCTGTGAGGTGTTTATACCTCTTGCATATGGATCTATTTGGTCCAATGCCAGTTCACAGCTTAGGTAGGAAGGTCTATACCTTTGTAGTTGTTGATGACTACTCAAGGTTTTCCTGGGTGTTCTTCTTAAAGCAGAAATCTGAAACACCTAGTGTCTAGTTTTGTTAAGCAAATTCAGAATGAATTGAACTGTACAGTGGTCAAAATTAGAAGTGACCATGGTACTGAGTTTCAGTCTGAAAGCATGACAAAGCTGTGTGAAGACTATGGGATATTTCAAGAATTCTCTTCACCTAGAACACCTCAGCAAAATGGCATTGCTGAAAGGAAAAATAGGACCTTGATAGAGGCTGGTAGAACCCTATTAAGTGATTCATCACTGCCAGAATATTTCTGGGCTGAAGCAGTTAACACTGCATGCCATGTGATAAATAGGGCTACCATCACTAAAAGGTTAAACAAGACCCCCTATGAAGTTGTGAAAGGCAGGAAACCAAATCTATCCTATTTAGGATCTTTGGTTGTAAATGCTTCATACTTAACAATGGAAAGTCTTACTTAACTAAGTTTGCTGCCAAGTCCCAAGAGGGAGTGTTTGTTGGGTACAGCAATAATAGTAAGGCTTATAGAGTCTACAACTTGACTACACAAGTTGTAGAGGAGTCTGTGCATGTAGTTTTTGATGAGACACAACTAATTAACAATGAGTTGTCTAGTAATGTATGCAGCCCCACAGGTCTTACTAAGAAGATGGACAAGCTAACCATAGAAGATGTACCTGCTGCAAGACAGCAAGTAGAAGAAGATGGCTTATGTCCAGGGGGAGAACTACATGTACCAGGAGCTGAAGAAGTACAAGGAACTCAGCATGATGAAGATGCTGTAGAAGTTCAACCAGAAGTAAGGATGCCTCCAGCCAACAGGCATCTAAGAGATCATCCAGTAGAGCTGATTATTGGAGATCCAAGACAAGGTGTTCAGACAAGGAGCAGAAATCAGAATGCTGTAGTATATTCAAGTTTTCTGTCTCAAATAGAACCAAAGAAATTTGAAGAAGCTATACAAGATCCACAGTGGACTGAAGCAATGCAGGAAGAGCTTAATCAGTTCAAAAGGTGCAAGGTTTGGGATCTGGTTCCTAAGCCTAAAGATCACAATGTGATAGGAACAAAGTGGATCTACAGGAACAAGTTAGATGAACAAGGTGTCATCATTAAGAATAAGGCAAGACTGGTTGCAAAAGGATATAGGCAAGAAGAAGGTATTGATTTTGATCAAACCTTTGCTCCAGTAGCCAGACTGGAAGCCATAAGGATGTTCTTGGCCTATGCAACCTATCAAGGATTCAAAGTATACCAAATGGATGTGAAGTCAGCATTCCTTAATGGTAATTTAAAAGAAGAAGTATATGTGGAGCAGCCTTCAGGTTTTGTTGATCCTACTCTTCCACATTATGTCTATAGACTTAGGAAAGCATTGTATGGGTTAAAGCAAGCTCCTAGAGCTTGGTATGAAACCCTATCTAGTTTCCTCATTGAGAACAAGTTCACAAGGGGGAAAATAGATAAGACTCTATTCCTTAGGGAATCTAGAGGCAAAGTAATACTTGTCCAAATATATGTAGATGACATTATATTTGGGTCTACTGAAAGTAGCCTTTGCAAAAAGTTTGCAAAGCTTATGCAAAGTCAATTTGAGATGAGTAGTATGGGAGAACTGAAGTTTTTCTTGGGTCTCCAAGTTAAACAGACTGAAAGTGGTTTATCCATATGTCAGTCCAAGTTCACCCTAGAACTCATAAGGAAATATGGTATGGATTCATCCAGTACCATGAAGACTCCTATGGGGTCAAGTATGTCTCTAAGCAAGGATGATGCAGGGAAACCTGTAGATGAAACCTTGTATAGAGGGATAGTTGGCTCCCTACTATACTTGACTGCAAGTAGGCCTGACATTATGTATGCTACATGTGTTTGTGCCAGGTATCAAGCCTGCCCTAAAGAGTCTCACTTGACTGCAGTCAAGAGAATCTTGAGATATCTAAAGGGCACTCCTTATCTAGGCCTCTGGTACCCTAGGAATGGAGATTTTGATCTAACAGGCTATTCAGATGCAGACTTTGCAGGATGCAAAGAAGATAGAAAGAGCACTACTGGATCCTGTCAATTCCTAGGTGGAAGACTCATTTCATGGAGTAGTAAGAAGCAAACCAGTGTGGCTATTTCCACAGCTGAGTCAGAATATGTAGCTGCAGGAAGTTGCTGTGCTCAACTTCTGTGGATTCAACATCAGCTAGAAGACTATGGATTTCAGGTAAGTAGAACTCCACTTTACTGTGATTCTACTAGTGCTATTTCAATAGCTAACAATCCTGTATCACATAGTAGAACTAAACATATTGAGATTAAATATCACTTTCTTAGGGAGCATGTAGAAAGAAATGATATTGCACTTGAATATGTTAGAACTGATAATCAGATAGCTGATATGTTCACTAAGCCCTTAGAAGAAGCTAAGTTTAATAGGTTCAAAATTGAACTAGGTATGATAAACTTAGACTAAGTTTACAGAACTAAAAATTGGCTAAGTAAAAAGGTGTCGACACATAGACAAGTCTATGTCGACACAGAATAGTAAGTGTCGACACTTCAGGAAAATGGTGTCGACACATCTAGGAAGTTGGTGTCGACACTTCAGAATGTTAGTGTCGACACATGTCGAGTAGGTGTCGACACATTCAATAAGGTGTCGACACTTAAGTTTTACTCAGAATTTTCTAAGTAAAGTCTCGACTACATGTCGAGTAGTGTGGTGTCGACACTTAACCAAGTGTCGACACATAAAATCTGTTGACTAAACTTGTGTCGACACATGTGTGTCGAGACATTATAAGTCAGTGTCGACACTTATTGACAGTGTCGACACATCTTTAGTAATCCATCCCGCCTGTTCGTCTTCAAACCAGAAAGGTATAAATAGGATTCTGTCTTTGTTTGTCGACACGCTTTCAAAAGTTTCGAGACCAAAACTCTTGTGTCGACATTTCTCTTCTCTAAAGACTAATTCTCCAAACCCTAATGGCTCCCAAGCTGGAAGAGAACGTTAACGAAGGCTATGAGCTGGTGCGAGGCGCATTCGACGATGGCGATCAAGAAATCAAGTCAGTGGTAACCCTAGTCAGCAATTCAGGACTTGGAGGAATACTTGGTTTCAGAACCAACCAAGATATGGAAGAAAGAAGTGCTTGAATTTCTTACTGGAGCAACTGTGGATGACTCTGGATACAGAATCAAATCCAGAGTGCATGGAACCAAGGTCAAGGTATCACCCAAAAGTCTGAGAAAGGTACTTCAGCTACCTAAGACTCAAGAAGAAGAAGAAATTTCTACATCCAAGACCAGGGAAGCTTTGGTCTGGTGTGGTCTTGATTCTAAGATGAAAATAGGTTCTGTCTTTAACAGAAAAGGCATGAACATTCAAGGAAAATTTCTGTCAGAGATAGTAGGCAAGGTCATTCTCAGTAAAACTGGAGGGCATGACAGGGTGTCAGCCTCCATGTTCAATGTCATGACCAGAATTATCTTCAACCTAAGAACAGATTGGTCAATGGTTGTCTTTGAGAAGATAAAGGAAAGTCTGAAGAAGCCCAATCTGGGCAGGATATTAAGTCTCTACCTGGCTGGTACAATACCAGAGGTAATGAGCAATGCTGCTGGAGCTAAAATCAACCACATGAGAAGGATGGACATGAGAATCTTCTCCAGGTGGGAAAGGGTGCTGTCAAAGGAATTGACCACCCCTGAGAAACAAGTTACTAAGAAAGATTCTCCTCCCAGGAAGAAAAGAAAAACTGCTGTTGTGACACAAGTGTCCTCAAGCAGTTCTGAGAGTGAAGAACAGGTGGTGTTTACACCTGATGAGCAAGAGGAGGAGATAGTAGAAAAGACCCCTGCTGGTCAAGATGTGGCTGAGACTCAGGGGGAGCTGCCTCACACTAGGGCTCTAAGCCAGGGGGAGCCTCCAGCTGTAGAACACCCCTCTACACTGGAGAGTGAGCAAGCAACTCTCATTATCCAAGAGGTACTTTCTGACCTCAATACTTTAGATTTTTCTATAATAGATTCTGATTTGTCTGATATTCATCAGCAAACTCAGCAAGCAAACCAAGCACCAGATGTTGTTCTCCAAGACACATCTGCTGTAGTTAATGTACCCAGTACATCTCCTGCTCAGTCACCCCCAGAATATACAATGGAAGATCTATTTCTGAATTTAGATCAAGAGGACTTTGACATGGACAAGACTGCTGCTGCTGAAGAGACAAATGCTGCTATGAAGAGAAGGGTGCTGCTGTTGAGGGGGAGAACTTGGATGTTCAGGAAGAGCCTATAAGGCTAAACACTGAGAAGGCACAAGATGTGCAAGCTGACAAAACCCTCAAGCCCTAAGGATAGGGTAAATATAGCAAGTACTTCAGAGTCTGAGGATGATGAAGCTGAGCAAGCTAAGAAGAAGCAGTTCTTTGTTTTCAAAAGAAGGAGCCAGAGCTACAAGAAGGCTCTACAAACTGTTGCTCAACACTCCTTAGTTCAACAAGCTCCATCCACTGATTACAGTGCTCTACTGCTTGCAATGCAAATCAAGATGGATGAACAAAGGAAAGCTATAGAAACTTATGTTGATGAAGGCAACAAGGCCCTTCAATCGGATCTGGCACAGGACATCAAGTCAATAAGGTTTGAAATGAACCTTAATAAAAAGGAGATGACTGACTGTTTTCAAAAGGGTGCTAATGCAGTGGTTTATCTGGCAACCCATCAAGAGACAATAAAGACTCAAGTAGGATGATATAGCACTAAAGCAAGGCTATGTGCTGGAGAATCAATTGAGGATGAATGATAATTTGACTGCATCTCACAATGCAATAGTCACTGAACTCAAGAATAAGTCTGCTGAACCTTCAACATCCTCTGCTGCTGCCAAGGCTGAATTTGATAAAGTATTTCAGGAAGAAATTGCTGCTGTAAAGACTGCCATTAAAGATTCACAGAAGGTCATTTCTGAACAGCTTACCAAGCTTAGACCTTTCTTTAAGGATGGCATAAGGTATTTGGACAGCCAAATCAGGTTCAAAAAGATGATGTGAGAGATCATGTAGCACAAGAAGTCATAAAGGGGGAGAGGGTGTTAGTCAAAGCTAGCTCTGACCATGCTAAATGGATTTCTAATTCCATCAGAGCTACACTGGGCTATCCTCCCCTGTGTGATGATGACAATGTAGCTGAATCTGGTATTCAAAGTGCATATCTTGGAGGTGAGCAACAGGAAGTAGCTCAGGTGATCTATCCACCTCCAGATTTTGAAATGGTTCATGCTGATGTAAGCACAATGTATAGTCCAACTGCTGTTAAGCCTAATATTGTTCTGGAAAAGGTTGTTCAACCTATTACAGCAGCTATGCAAGAGGCTTTGGACAAAGAAGAAGAGACTAGGCTATCAAAGAAGAAGTTCAGGGAACTGGCTGAGCAAAAACCAGATTTTGAACAGTGGAGCCCTACTTCTAGGAACATCATTCTCACAGCCTGGAAAGCAGCCAAGGACAATGCACATGAGAGGAACAAGTGGTTCTCAGAGGCAGAATGGAGGAAGCATGAGAGTAGGCAGGAAGCCATTGTCCAGTATAGAAGGAAGGCTAAGTTAGGAAAGCTACCTCCTACAGCTGTGGAGCCTAGCAAGTACTTTCCTAAGCCCTATCATTATTTTGAAAGGCAAAAATCAAGGCTGAAGAACAGAAGAAGAAGGACTCCAAAGGCAAGAAGCCTGCTGATGCTGAGCCTGCTGCTGCTGCTGCTGTAAAGGCCAAAGTGCAAGCTGGAAAAGGCATAGTCATAAAAGAACCAGAGCAGAATTAGACTAAGATTAGACTGAAGAATGTTGTAATCTGTTACATCTAAACATTATTGTAAATCTTTGAAAATAGATTGCAAAGCAATGTATGAACAATTTTTGATAAATATATATTTCATGATTGTTCAGTAGAATGTGTCTAATTCTTGTTTGTTCTGTAATGCTGAATGAGTATACATGTGTGCTTTATTACATGTTTAAGTTTACCCTGTTGATATATACCTGCTTTACATCATTTTCTAATTTTTAATTATGAGTGATGTATATCATTGACTAAGGGTTATGACTTCTCCAAATAGGGGGAGATTGTTGGGTACATTGGTCAAATGTACCTGATTTGAAGAAGCCTCACCTAACTCAATGATATACATCATAGTGTATTTGATGTTTGTTTGAGTTACTTGTGCAGGTTAGGAATACACTGGACTGAAGCTAAAAATTTCTAAGTCCATGTGTCGACACCCAGAGGGAAAGTGTCGACACTTGAGAAAGCTTGTGTCGACACCCAGACAAGCAGTGTCGACACTTGGAGTCATTGTGTCGACACCTGGGAAGAAGAGTCGACACCAGTCAGAAAGTGTCGACACTTGGAGCTGTGTCGACACTCAGTGTAGAAGAATGCAGAAAAGCTGTGTCGACACTTAGCAGAAGTGTCGACACCTAGAAGAGCTGAGTCAACACCAGAAAGTGTCGACACTTGGAGTTGTGTCGACACTCAGCAAAAGTCTGCAGAATCTAAGTACAAGTGTCGACACTCAACACAATGTGTCGACACTATGCAGAAGAGTCAGCATTTGAGGAATGTGTCGACACTCAGCACAATGTGTCGACACACAATCAGGAGAGTCAACACTTGAAGAAAGTGTCGACACTCAGCACAATGTGTCGACACTTAGTTGAAGACTCTACACTTGAAGAAAGTGTCGACACAAGGAGCTGTGTCGACACTTAGCAAAGAACAGAAAAGTTACAAAATATTCTAAGTACAAGTGTCGACACTAAAGGAATGTGTCGACACTCAGCTGAAGAAACAAAAGTGAAGACTTGTGTCGACACCAAGAAGCAGTGTCGACACTTGACAGTTTCAACACATGAAGATGTGTCGACACAAAGAACATGTGTCGACACTTAGAAGAATACAGTTAAAGAATGAAGAACAAGTACTTGTGTCGACACTCAATTTCAGTGTCGACACATGCAGAAGAATCTGTGTCGAGACATACAAGGAATTGTGTCGACACCTTGTAGACTTGTGTCGACACTTACACAACATGTGTCGACACTTGGCCTATAAGTGTCGACACTTAAGAACAGAAAGTCTCGACACTATCTGACAGTTAGAGAAATTTCAAGAAGTGACTGGTTGACATGACAGCTGCCGATCCAGCCGGTCTACTGCAACTGTCAGAGAAATCAGAAGTCTGTTATGAACCGGACCAGCCGGTTACCATGAAGGAAGCCTATAAATAGGCACCCATAGTTTACAGACCAAGATTGATGAAGTGATATAGAAGTGGTTGAAAAAGTTTTTGATAAAGAGAGTTCAGATCTTTGTAAAAGTGGTATATTGAGTATCAACACAAGAAGATCTTGCTGTGCATCGCAGATCTAAGAAGTTGGAGAGAGAGAGCTCCATCCAAGAATTCAGTCTTTGGAACTAAGGCTGAGAAGAAGAATTCAGAGTCATCTGGATTTCAAGAAGCAGAGGTCAAGGAACAACTGCAGAAGATTCAGACTAATTCAGTTCTAATCAAGAAGCTTTGAAGGAAGCTAAGTCAGTTTGGATCTAACTGAGTTCTTCCAAGAACTCTTCAAGAATCTCTCAACTCCTCTCTTATTTTCTGAGTTGTAGAGTTAGCTATTGTACTTTCTATTTTAACTTGTAGGATCCATTGGATCTGAGAGAATTGTAAGCCTATATTATAAAGGCTGAGGGTAGGGCTTGATTGCCTGAGTGTAGGAGTTGAAGAACTCTGAGTGTAGGCCTTAATTGGCTGAGTGTAGGCCTGGGTGGCTGAGTGTAAGCCTTTTGGGTGAGTGTAAGGCTTTGGGCCTGAGGTAGGAACCTAGTTGGGTTCTGAGTTAGTGGAGAAGTTTGGCCGAATCTAGTACACTGCTAGATAGGCGAAGGGGGAAAGTGGATGTACCCAAAGATTGGGGAACCACTATAAATTAGTGTGTCTTCTGTGCTGTGCTGTGCTGTGCTGTGGAATTACTGTTTATATGCTGTATTTGCTGTTAGCTGTAGAATTCTCTGAAATAGCTGTTGTGCTGCCAAACAAAAGTCAAAAAGGATTAGGTCACCTATTCACCCCCCCCTCTAGGTATTTAGGTACCATATCTTTCAGTATAAATTGGTATGAGACTTTTTATACGATGGGAGCCTTGCAGAAGAACCCTTGGCTTATGTGTTCCCACATAAGTGAAGGTTACTTTTCATATTTCATCTTATTGTCAATATCTATTATAGAATTGCTAGTATAGGTCCGCTGCCATCTGTTTTTGTTATTCTCCACCTTCATGTCCTCTCCTTCCCTTCTCCCCGCTCGGTGCCTAGGAGCCATGGGGGAAGGGGCGGAGGATGATAAGACTTGTCTTTTAGACTAACGGTTTTCGAACCATATCATTTTAGGGGACCACGGAGCCCAGCATGGAGGAGCAGCCCCGGAGGTCGGCACGCTTGGAGATCGGGCAGTCTAGTTTCGGAGTTAGACGGCAGGGACTGTGAGTCCTGACCACTATTAGTTATAGTATTTGCTTCCGCGTTGAGAGATTTGTAGTGAGGACATGATGTACTAGGCATGAGCCCATGATTTTAGTATTTTGTATATCTGTGGACACTCCCTTCGTGGAGTTTATTTACTATATATGTGATTGCTGTGGACTTGCTTTATTATTTTGCTACAGTCGTGATCGATTTGGCCGGCAGAATCAGCGTTATGTAGTGATGACGTTCCCGGGTGCGAAGGTGTCACCGCAAAGCGGCGGTTCTGGGCCTAAGACCCCGGTGTTTTAAAAAGAAAAAAGGGGGTCTTACAAGTGGTATCAAAGCGAAACCTCGATCGAAAAGTAGCCATCCACAACCCTGGGTCACCCCCGCGCGAGTTTAGTTTGAGGACAAACTAAGCAACGGAAGCAGTGGTGTGCCCATATGAGGGATCACATGTAGATTGTCCACTTTAATTAGGTTGAGTCGATTACTTACAATTGGCTTTTGTTACGCAGCCCCCAGCACAGCCTACACCGCAAAGCGGAGCCCAGTAGACCCCAGACATTGCACCACCTCCCCTGGTCCCCACTCCTTTCCTTCAGTCATACATGGGGCAAACTCTTACATTTATCCTTGAGGCCTTCCAGACTCAATAGGCTTCGGCTCCGCAGCCAAACCCGGGAGCCAACTGGTTGATCACCTTCCGAGGACTTTCTCCCCCATCCTATTTGGGAACAGAGTCGGCAGTTCGGATGGAAGAGTGGCTGGATATTATGTACGAAATGTTGACCGGGATACGGTGCCCCTGGGAGGAGAGGGTGGCTTTGGTGGTATCTTGCCTAGAGTCCCATGCCAAGAGGTGGTGGAAGACGCTTCTGGACACGGCATTTGCCGATAGGGAGGTTGTGGAAATTACCTGGGAAGATTTCAGGGCCACGCTGCTGGAGTATTTTGTTCCGCAGTCGGCCAGGGATGAGTTGGAGGAGCGGTTCTTACAGCTGAAGCAGGGCACCGGGACGGTGGTGGAGTACCATCGGGAGTTCGACCATTTGGCTCGATATGCAGGTGCTTACCAGCTGGACGAAGCCGGATACATCAAGAGGTTCTATAAGGGTCTGAAAGAGGAGTTGAGGGAGGCCTTGTTGTTTGTATCCGACGGGCCTATCTCCCGGATTTTGGAGATGGCAAAGAGGATTGAGGCTGATTGGCACACCACTCGGGGTCGGAAGCGGCAAGCGGAGGATCAGGGCCGGAGAGCCAGAAATGATCAGCGGCGAGGAGCTATACCAGATGGGAGAAGGACAGAGGACCAGCCTCGTCAGGAAGTGAGGCAGGAGCCGAGGGAGCAGGTGATATTGGCCCCTCAACCTCTTCGGATACATGAGATGCCGAGACCTGGGGGTATGACGTATCCCCCACCAGAGTGCTTCCATTGTCATCAGGTTGGACATCTCCGGAGAAACTGCCCCATGAGGGGGGCACCACCTCCAGCACCACAGGGTGGCCCACCTGCTCAGCATTTTGGAGGTCGGGGTCATGGCCGAGGACGTGGTTACCAGGGAGGGGATCGTAAACAAGGAAGGGAGCTGGTGTATGCTTTGGACTTGGCGCAGCCTCGGAACCCAGAGAAGGTCATAGCAGGTACGCCAAGATATTTAAATTGTTTAAATAGTGTTCCCTTTCTCAATTGCCCAACAAGTAGAACTGCCCTAAGTAGAATAAATAGGAAAGAAAACTCGTTATAAAATACTAAGGCATTTAACCGTCCCAGGTATAGTATTCATCAGCGGCAAGCCCGCCTATGCTCTGTTCGACCCGGGTGCCTCACACTCGTTTGTGTCGGAGGCCTTTCTGGAAGGGCTGGAAGGAGTGGAGCGGTTCACAGGCCTGATGAGGAGGGTGCATCTACCCGACGGATCGGAGATACTCACTTCTGCCCACTACGGCATGGAGGCGGAGATTGGAGGAAAGTCATTCGAGGTATCGGCAACGATCCTAAGGATGCCAGTCTTCGAGCTGATCCTGGGCATGACTTGGTTACACTGGAATCATGCCCAGATTGATTGTCAAGCAAAGAGGATCACCATGAGGCACAGGGACTCTGTCATTATTATCGAAGGTATAAGACCTGCCTCTCGTATACTCTTATGTTCAGTACAGGCCATTAAGGCCCACCTGCAGGGAGAGGAAGTTCATCAGATTTTATTTGAGTTGGCGAAGGCCAAGGGGTCTGTGGAAGACATCCTGGTGGTGCGAGAGTTTGCTGACGTCTTTCCAGAGAAACTGCCAGGGTTACCCCCGCACCGAGAGCAGGACTTCCAGATACAGCTGGTGCCGGGGGCCAAGCCGGCATCTAGGGCCCCTTACCGGATGGCCCCGAAGGAGTTGGCAGAGTTCCGAAGTCATTTGTAGGAACTAGTAGAGGCGGGGTTTGTCCGGCCAAACTCTTCGCCGTGGGGAGCCCCGATGCTATTTGTTAAGAAGAAGGATGGAAGTCTCTGCTTGTGTATTGATTACCGAGCACTGAACAGGTTGACGGTCCGGAATACATACCCGCTGCCACGGATTGACGAGTTGTTCGACCAACTGGAAGGAGTGCATTTCTTCTCAAAATTAGATTTGAGGTCGTGCTACTACCAGCTTCGGATTCGAGAGGAGGATATTCAGAAGACTGCTTTTAGTAGCAGATATGGATTGTTTGAGTTTACGGTGATGCCCTTCGGGCTCACGAATGCACCCTCATGAACCAGGTTTTCAAGGAGTATCTAGATGTGTTTGTCATTGTGTTTATCGATGACATCCTCATCTACTCGAGAACGGAGGAGGAGCACACTCGCCATCTGGTACTGACCCTACAGAGACTGCGGGAGAATCATTTATATGCAAAGTTCAGCAAATGTCAGTTCTGGTTGAAGGAGGTGGGCTTCTTAGGCCATATTATCAGTGGAGCCGGGTTGGCAGTGGATCCGGCAAAGATTCAGGTAGTTCGGTATTGGCCGCAGTTGAAGGCAGCCACCGACGTACGAAGTTTCCTAGGACTTGCCGGTTATTACCGGAAGTTTGTGGAGGGATTCTCTCGAATCGCCCTCCCACTCACATCTTTGACGAAGAAGGAGGTACCTTTCGTGTGGACCCCGTAGTGCCAGGCGGCTTTCCAGCAGCTGAAGGATCGACTCACCTCGGCTCCCATACTTGCTCTCCCCTCGGGGAGAGAAGGTTTTCAGGTCTACACCGACGCTTCCTACCAGGGTATGGGAGCTGTACTGATGCAGAAGGGTCATGTGATTGTGTATGCGTCTCGCCAGTTGAAGAAGCACGAACAGAACTACCCGGTGCACGACCTTGAGATGGGAGCGGTCGTTTTGGCTTTGAAGGTCTGGCGCCACTATATTTATGGAGTCCACTGCGACATCTACGCCGACCACAATAACCTGAAATACGTGGACACGCAGAAGGAACTGAACATCAGGCAGAGGCGTTGGGTGGAGTTCTTAGCAGATTAGCAGTATGAGATGCACTACCATCCAGGGAAGGCAAACGTGGTGGCCGACACATTGAGTTGGAGAGCTACCACTTCCGAAGTCGGGCCTCAGGTTATGTCTATGGAGTTTGTGAGGAGATTGGAGGATATGCACATCACACTGGTGTCGTCTGAGAACCCCGAGCTTTACATGGAGTATTTAGCTGCGATGAGTGCTACAGACGATATCCGTGACCGAGTCAGAGATGGGAAGAGGCGAGATGCCAAATTGGAGCCGCTATTCTGGGCCTTGGAGAGCGGCGCAGCAGGGGATAACATGATGAGGGATGGCGTGGTATGCTTTAGAGGTCGGACTTATATACCGGAAGGAGGCCAGGTCCGGGAAGATATCATGGCGGAGGCCCACCACAGCAGATACTCGGTGCACCCGGGGATCACGAAGATGACTGCGGATTTGAAGAAGACTATGTACTTGCCAGACATGAAGAAGGATATCACTCAGTTTGTGACCCACTACGAAGCATGCCAGCTAGTGAAGGCGGAGTGCAAAAACCCCGTAGGATTGTTGCAACCACTCCCGGTACCGGGGTGAAGTTTGAAGACATCGCGATGGACTTTATTGATGGACTTCCCCGATCACGGACGGGAAACGACTCGATTTGGGTCATCGTCGATCGGTTGACGAAGGTTGTCAGACTCATTCCGATCAGGAAGGATGACTCTGTGGGAGTATTAGTGAGGAGATTTGTGGAGCAGTTTGTTCGATATCACAGGGTGCCCCAGACGATCGTGTCAGATCGGGATGACCGGTTCACTTCCAGGGAGTGGAGATCCGTTCAGGCTTACTTAGGAACGCGATTGACCTTCAGCACCACATTCCATCCCCAGACGGATGGGCAGACGGAACGCACCAATCGGACGCTGGAAGATATTTTGAGGCTGTGCATTTTATACCGCGGGGAACCGTGGGAGAAGCTCTTACCCCTGGTCAAGTTCTCCTATAACAACAGCTACCAGTCCAGCATCAGGATGGCGCCTTACGAAGCCTTGTATGGAAGTAAATGCAGGACCCCGCTTTCTTGGATTCAGGATGAGGATCTGAAGGTGTTGGGATCGGATTTTGTTGAAGACACTGAGGCTCAGGTGAGGCTAATCAAAGACAGGATGCTAGAGGCGCAGAGCAGACAGGCTAAGTACTATGAAGCCCGACATCGTCAGGTGGAGTTTAAGGTGGGGGACCGAGTGTTTCTGAAGATCCAGCCCATGCATGGAGTTTCACGGGTGCATGGTCGGAAGAAGAAGCTCAGCCCTAGGTATATGGGCCCTTACAGGATCCTGGAGCGGATCAGACCCCTAGCTTATAAGCTGGAGTTGCCACCAGAGCTGGCAGCCTTGCATGATGTGTTCCATATTTCCTCACTCAGGAGGGCTCTACTATGCCCGGAGCAGCAGATTTCGACCACAGATGGACCGGTAGCTTCAAACCGGTCAGTTCGCTTAGAGCCGGTTCAGATCGACGACAGAGGAGTACGGATCTTACATCCCAAGAAGGTTCCGTTAGTCAAAGTTCTGTGGAGGAACCACGGCCAGGAGGATCATACCTGGGAACCGCAGGACCTGATGCGACAAAATTACCCAGAGCTGTTCACTCAGGTATACCTCACAACCCCTCAAGATGTTTAATTTATTTTCCTATTTTAAACTAGTAAGGCTGCTCTAGGAAGAGTAGAGGCTAATCTTTTGTTTATTGGGATCTTGGTTTGCCAATTGGGTGAATTGGTCATAGATTTAGGTTTCCCTTTAAACCCCATTTAGCAAACATGGCGTCGTGATGGGATGTTACAAGTTTCTTTTCTTCGGTAGAAATTCTCGTGGGCTTAACCTTGATTTCGGGGACAAAATCTTTGTTTTGTTTATTGGGATTTGTAACATCCCATTTCCAACTAGACCCCTAAGAGTGGTTTTGGCCATGACTAGGTCATGACAAAACCCTAGGAAGCCAGAAATGGGCCAAGAGATAGAAGGCCAAGGTGAGGATCACCATGGTCTGCCTATGACACAACCTCATCACCAAACCTAGGGTTTGACCTTAGGGATTCACCATGACTCCATGACCCCACCACAACATCACTAACCCATTAGAGGGTCCACTAGAGCTTTAAGGGTCCATTGGAGTCAACCCCAGGTGCCCAAGTTGACCTAGAACCACTATAAGCGTAAATTGGGCAAGGTGCCCTAACTAAGGGTAGTGTGCCATGGTAAAGCCCAACTAACCCTACCAAGGACTTTTTAGACCTAAAGAGGGATCAATGGGTCACTAAGGACCCAAGGTGGGCAGCCCAAAGGGTTAAGTTGACCAAAGTCAACTCTAACCCTAAATGGGTCAACCTAACCTACATTGGGTCAAACTGACCTACACAAGGGCCAATGGAAGTTACCTTAGCCAAGTGGACCCCACCCAAGCCCTCCTAACCTTAGAGTGAGGCCAATAGGTCACTAAGGACCCATTGGGGTCAACCAAAAAGGCTAAGTTGACCAAAGTCAACTCTAGCCCTAAAATGGTCAAAGTGCCTTGCCTAAGGGTCAAGTGACCTCCAAAGGGCCAAGACAACCCTACATAGGACTTAGGGGAGGCCAATGGGTCACCAAGGACCCATTAGGGGAAACCTCAAAGACCAAATTGACCAAGGTCAACCATGGTCAACCATGGTCAAAGTTTAGGACAAGTTAGCCCAAATGGGCTAACTCAAGCTCAAGCCCAATTCACTTGGGCTAACCATGTTTTGGTGGATGAAATAAACATGTGGGCTGCCATTGGGTTAGGTAGGAGACAAAATTCAGCTTGGTATGAAGGAGAGAGAAAAACCCACCTAAGGGAAGAGAGAGAAAGTGAAAGAGAAGTAATGGAGGAGACTTTGGGCTCATTCCTTCCCCTTCCCTAACCTCCCATTCATTGCTTTAAGACCAGGAAATCATCCCCAAGCCAACCAGCTACCCATTGAATGGTTTGAGCCAAGTTTTTCCCCCTACCTACCATGGCCGCAAACCTTGACTAAGGCCAATAATGGCAAATGCATTCCCAGCCACCTAACACCATATTTCCTCTTTTTAAAAGCTTCACTGGACTCCAAGGAGTCATTCCCACCACTTACCCGAAGGAGCCAAGCAGTTTCATAGTGTTGTTGCAAAAATCCGACCACCACCACCACAAAAATTGTTTCCCGGCGATCGGCAAGGCTACAGCCGCCCAGCAAGGTCCTCCTCCACTCCTTTTCCCATGGATAGATCATATCATTCACTAGGGCCAAGGTCTGGTCTCAATTGAGCCCGATCCAATTCAGAAATTTTCTGGTTTTTCCATTATTTTGAGCTTGTCGGGTTTGCCGGAAAAGGGGCTTACGGCGGCCAAGCCGCCGCCTGGCGACGGCCACCACCTCAACAGAGGTGGTGGTGGCGGTGGCCAGCCGGGGAGGTGGCTGGATCGCCAGCGGCAGCTCTTGGAAGGAGTTCTAGGCGGGAGAAATCCCGACCATTGGCTGAACGGGGAAGATGAAGGGATCCCGTCAAATATGCGCCAAGATTCGTGCAGGGGATGCATTAAACTATAGGCTTCTTATATTTTCATTTGATTTCTGTCACACCTAATATAATTAATGTGTTTAATTTTTAAAAATATTTAGAAGCTCTGCATGAGAAAATGGTCAACACATGATTTGTAGTCTTTTGGGTTTATTTTATTTTAAAATTGGTTTGAACCAATTTGGGTGCCTGGTTTGACCAGGGCACCCATTTTGGTGGGACCTACAAATAGGGCTAGGAAGAAATTAAACTGAGTGGCCCCACTTCATATTTGGCTCTGGTGAGTGGTCCCTGGCCTCGTGTTATGTATCTGTATAAAGTTTCACCTAATTTGGATGTGTTTTGAATAGGTATTAACCCAACCCTAACTTTACCTTAATGAGGGTATTTTGGTCAAAAAGTGCACTTTTTGATTTTGAGTGACCAAATCACCTCAACAGAGGCTAAAATTTGGGCCACTGACTTGGTATGACATTTAGCACCTCCCCATGGAATGTGGGGTAGAGTGGAATTGATTTGCCCTAAGATCCTAGGCCAAACCCTAAGGAAGGACCTTTGTGCCTTGTGAAGGGCATGAGTCTTAAACACCTTGGATGAACTTCAAATTTTGTATGGAGGGTCCTAGGGTAGATAAAAACCTCTGGTAAAAATCTTAAAGGTTTTTGAAAAGGGTAGGGCCCATAAAACCCTAACCCTAGATTAGGGCATAAAGCTTGTAGTGCTAAATTAGGTTAGCAAAACTCCTTGAAATATAATGAAATTTGGGTAGTGTGGGAATAAGGTTATATGGAGCCTCTCGTAATTTATTTGGGAATTTTGGACCAATATTTTTAGCACTTCATTTGTAACCCTTGGGATAACATTAATTAATATTTTGACTATTATGATCCCACTGCCCATTGAGAGGTCATGAAAATTTGGCAGAGTTAGTTATAGACCATATTGATCATCTATGAATTTCAATATAATTTTTGAAAATAAAATTAAAGGCTAAAACCTTGCTGAAAAATTGGAAAGCTTAGACTTTAGAGTTGATTATTCATTTTGTAATTATCATAAATCTAGTGGAATATTATCTTGTCTGAAATTGGTACTTCATGTTCAAACTTGGGCATTTTAGCTACTAGAATAAATAAATAAATTATCAGACAAATTAGGAAAATTATGAATTTCTGGATTTATGCTAAAAATGTCATTATAGCCCTCTAATAATTATCATATGGGTACTGAATGATTATTTGGTGTATCTCCCATTTTACGAGTCATATAGCTTAAGTGGTCTGCATATAGTAAAAACTATAGAAATTATGTTTGAGTATAATTGATGCATGTCTTGGGATTAGTGGTATGCTGGTTTGGATGGTTAAAAATAAGTTCATTATTGGTAGTAGGATGAGTAGAGGGATGGATTGACTAGAGTTAGGTCGTGCCCGAGATCGACGAAAGATCGTCTTCCCCGTAGGGAGGAAGTGTTTAATGTACTAGGGCTAGGTTCAGTAAAATTATTTAAGGGTCGGGAAATCGGGTAGTAACCAATAATAGTAAGTGCCTTGCAAAAGGGAGCTTTGGGCGTAATCCCATCGTAGTTCCTAGTACCTTCGAGAGCCCTTCACGGGGTATACCTTGGGCAGTCCTGGGCTAACGTAAACGGTAGGGGTGATAAATCTTAAAGAGCAACTAGAATAATTAGGGGTTCAATTTCACACACCCCGGTGTCTAGGGGAGTTGGTTTGACTCGGTTGATATTTGTGAGGGGCAGGATGGCCCGGCAAGTTTCAACTCGATTGTTTGAGACAGACATTATGGTCCGGGGAGCTTCGGCTCGGTTTTGAATACAATAAATTTGCATGTGCATAAAAGGAAAGAAAATTAAGATGGTGGGTCTTTGGTATTGGAGGGTCGATGCACCGACGCCAATACGCTGAATCGGCAAGTGTGGTTAGCACTTCGCCAACAGAAGTTCGGTGCGCCTGCTGGCAAGAGTACGCAGGATTCTGCTTCGTGCACCAAGCGTTGAGGCGTACGATAGGTCTGACCGGTAGTGCTTTACTGGTTTAGAGGTGGGAGAGGCCCAACCCACCGCTTTCGTCGACCACTACGGAGGTATCCTGGGAGGTTACGACTCCAGAAATGGGGAACTAATGGTCTGTGTGCACAAAGTCGGGTGTGTGTGTTGCACTTACATGTTCCATAATACCCACTTACATGTCATAGCATAATCGATTTATTTAACCCCTGACACCTAAGGTATAAGTGGAATGGGATGCCTATACATTAGGACTTGCAAAACGACCCCTTGGTCTATAAGCTTGTGTAACACCCTCTATCCGTCGCATAACATATAACAGTAGGTCCGGCCGGGGCCCGACGCCATATACCACAGACAGACCGGGTGGTAACTCATGGAAACCATCCAACCAATCATAACGTCCTACACAGAGCATTCTAGCGGAAGCAGTTTATAAAAGTTGTAATAAAGAACCCAGCACTAAAGCATGAATGTCCACTAATACCAAATAGGAATGCTATACATACACCAGTACAAGCCTTAAGGCCTTACAAAATGGTTCACTTGATATTACATGATTTACAAACCACGGCACGCAGGCCGGTCATACATGAATAAAGCAGTAAACACTCCAATTAGGCCTTCGATGGCCGGCTTCGCAATTTGGGCTTTAGCCCGCTATTGGCCGCTTTGTCCAGCAGCACCTGCAAGCAACAAACCACCGCACGGTGGCAAAACAAGGCAACGATCAGCAATGCTGACCAAATTATAACAATCCCGCCCCCAGATCGGGGCGGCGATGCTCCTTTCCTGCATTTCATTAGCATAAGTGAGCAATATAACAACTCATTGCATCACAGGAGTTGGCACGCATGGCCACACGCCCCGTGCTCTCATGGCACATTCTCGGTTGAAAGATATTGTACCTAAACACCTAGAGGGGGGGGGGGTGAATAGGTGACCAAATTCTTTTTAACTTTTTATGGCAGCAATCAGTTTCTAACACAGATGTATATCTAATTTTGCACAGCAATCACACAACAATTACAGCAAATCACAACACACAGTAGACACACAGTTTTATAGTGGTTCCCCAAGGTTTGTGTACATCCACTTTCCCCCTTCGCCTATCTAGCAGTGTACTAGATTCGGCCAAACTCCTCCACTATCTCAGAACCCAAACTGGTTCCTACACCTCAGGCCCAAGGCCCTACAACTCAGCTTCTTCACAAAGCCTACACTCAGCCACAAAGGCCTACACTCAGCCACCAAGGCCTACACTCAGCCACCAAGGCCTACACTCAGAGATTTCAATCTCCTACACTCAGGCTCTCAAGCCCTACACTCAGCCTTTATAATTACAGACTTACAAGACTCAGATCCAAAGGATCCTACAAGATAAAATAAATACAATAATGTGACTCAACAACTCAGAGAAAAGAGAGAGAGAAAAGTTGTGAGTTTCTTGATGAGTTCTTGGAAGAACTCAGCTGAAATCAATCTGACTTTGCTTTCTTCAAAGCTTCTTGAAAGTAGAACTCAATAAGATTGACTCCTTCTGCAGTTGATCCTTGATCTCTGCTACTTAAGGTTCAGAGTAGATCTGAACCCTTCTTCTCAGTCTGGTTCCAACAACTGATTTCTTGGATGGAGCTCTCTCTCTCCAACTTCTTAGATCTTCACTTGATAGCTAGATCTTCTTTAGACAATTACTTGATCTGAACTTTGACAACTTCAACAACAGTTTCTGTAGACTGTATAAGCCTATTTATAGGCCTTCTTCATGGTAACCGGCTGGTCCGGTCCATAACTGAATTCTGACAATTCTGACAGGTGCTGTAGACCGGCTAGAATGGCAGCTGTCAAGTCATCCAGTCAGTTCTTGAAAATTCTGTAACTGTCTGAAAGTGTCGAGACTTCCTGTCTTTAAGTGTCGACACTTATAGACCAAGTGTCGACACATGTTGTCTAAGTGTCGACACTAGCCTACAAGGTGTCGACACAACTCCTTGTGTTGTAGATTTTATATCTCGACACTACTTCTTCTTCATGTGTCGACACTGATAATGTGTGTCGACACAAGTCCTTGTACTTCAGTATTTCGCTGAATTCTTATAAGTGTCGACACATCTCCTTTGCGTCGACACATCTTCATGTGTTGAAACTATTAAGTGTCGACACTGCTTCTTGGTGTCGACACATGTCTTGAGTGTTGATACTTGTTGAGTGTCGATACAGCTCCTTGTGTCGACACATCCTTCTTCTATCGAGACTCTGGCTGAGTGTCGACACATTCTATTAGTGTCGACACTTGTACTTAGAATATTCTTGAACTTTGCTGATCTTTGCTAAGTGTCGACACAGCTCCTTGTGTCGACACTTTCTTCAAGTGTTGAGTCTTCAGCTGAGTGTCGACACATTCTTTCTTGTGTCGACACTTTCTTCAAGTGTTGACTCTTCTGTTATGTGTCGACACATTGCTTTGGGTGTCGACACTTGTACTTAGTCTCTACTAGCTTTTGCTGAGTGTCGACACAGCCTCCAAGTGTCGACACTTTCTAATGTAGACACAGTTTCACTGGGTGTCGACACAACTGTTAAGTGTCGACACTGCTTCACTGGCTTTTCTTCATTGAGTGTCGACACAGCTTCTTATGTCGACACTTTCTGTCTGGTGTCGACTCAGCATCCCTGGTGTCGACACAATGACTCCAAGTGTCGATACTGCTTGCCTGGGTGTCGACACAAGTCTTATTAAGTGTCGACACTTTCCCTCTGGGTGTCGACACATGGACTTAGAAACTTTTTCTTCTTTCCTGCAAATACTTAACCTGCACAAGTAAACTCAAAACACATCAAATATATTTTGATGTATATCATTGAGTTGGGTGAGGCTTCTTCAAATCAGGTACATTTGAACCATTGTGCCCAACAATCTCCCCCTATTTGGAGAAGTCATAACCCTTAGTCAATGATATACACCATTCATAATAAAATTACAAAATGATGTAAAGCAGGATTATATATAGCAGGACAATCATAAACATGTATCAACCAAACATGTATACATAGACATCATCACAGAACAAATATGAAATAGATTTAACATATAACACATTGTTCTAATATCTGTCATATATATTTTCAAAAGTTTACAGAATGTTTTACATCAAAAAGATTACATAGTAAACTTTAAGAAAAATTTTAATTCTATTTCTGTTCAGGCTCTTTGATCACTATTCCTTTTCCAGCTTATACTTTGGCTTGAACAGGAGCTTCAACAACTTCAGCATCAGCATGCTTCTTGCCTTTCAAGTCCTTTTTCTTTTGTTCTTCTGCTTTGATCTTTTTCCTTTCAAAGTAGTGATAAGGCTTGGTAAAGTACTTGCTAGGCTCCTGGGAAGTAGGAGGTAGCTTTCCCATCTTGGCCTTTCTTCTATATTGGACTATAGCCTCCTGCTTGGACTCATGTTTTCTCCATTCAGCCTCAGAAAACCACTTGTTCCTGTCATGCACATTATCTTTTGCAGCTTTCCAGGCAGTCAAAATGATATTTCTTGAGGTAGGGCTCCACTGCTCAAAGTCAGGTCTTTGTTCAGCTTGCTCCCTGAACCTCTTCTTAGACAATCTAGTCTCTTCTTCTTTCTGCAGTGCCTCTTGCATGGCTTCAGATATTGGCTGAACAACTTTCTCAATAATGACATTGTCCTTACCCCCAGATGGGCTATACATGGACTGTATGTCAGCATGAACCATATTAAAATCTGGAGGAGGATAGATAACTTGAGCCACTTCAGGTTGCTCCCCTCCTAGATATGCAGGATGAATACCAGATTCTGCCACATTATCATCATCACAAAGAGGAGGATATCCAAGAGTAGCTCTGATAGAATTTGATATCCACTTAGCATGATCAGAGCTGGCTTTGACTAAAACCCTCTCCCCCTTTATGACTTCTCTTTCTATATGATCTCTGACATCATCTTTCTGAAATCTCACCTGATTATCCAAATAATTAACTCCATCTTTAAAGAAAGGTTTTAACCTTTGGAGTTTGTCAGTTATCAACTTTTGAGAATCTTGGATGGCAGTCTTAACAGCAGTTATTTCCTCTTGGAATACTTTGTCAAAATCTGCTTTTGCTGTAGCTGGAGTCTGACCTGCAGCTAGATTCTTCAGCTCTGTGACTATAGCATTGTGAGATGCAGTCAAATTATCATTCATCCTAATTTAATTTTCAAGTACATATCCTTGCTTGACTGCAAAGTCATCAACTTGTGCTTTAATCTTTTCTTGATGTGTAGCCAAGTACACCACTGCATTCCCCCCTTTGTGGAAGTAGTCTGTCATCTCCTTCTTATTAAGATTCATCTCAAATCTTATTGACTTGATATCCTGGGCTAGATCAAACTGTAATGATTTTTGCCCTTCATCAACATACTTCTCAATTGCCTGCCTGTGCTCATCAAGTTTAATCTGCATGGCAACCATTAGTGCACTATAATCAATAGTTGGTGCTGGCAGAGATATAGGCTGTGGAGCAACAGTTTGCAAAGCCCTCTTATAACTCTGGCTTCTTCTTCTGAATACTTGAAATTTCTTTTGCTTAGCCCTTGTAGCCTCCTCATCTTCAGATGCTGAGGAGCTAGCAATGTCTACCCTCTCCTTAGGGCTTGGGGGTTTCTCAGGCTCTTGCCTTGTAGGTTCTTCAACAAGTACTACTTGCTCCCCCTCAACTGGAGAATTCTCTCCTTCAGCAGCTGTTTCTTTATCAAAATCAGTTTGATCCAGGTTAAGGAACAGATCTTCCATTGTGTATTCCTGTGGAGAATGGGTAGGAGAAATTCTTTGCTCATCTACCACTGGATCAGAAACAACTTCATGATCTACAACAGATGTGTCTTTGATTACAACATCTGGGACTTGACTATCAGTCTGTGGTTGCTGATAAACATCAGACAAATTAGTATCCTCTAAAGGAAAATCTAAAGCATTAAGCTCAGTTATTACCTCAAGGATGATGTTTGTAGCTTGCTCACTCTCTAGTGTAGTTGGTTCTTCTATAACTAGAGGCTCCCCCTGGATTTGATCCTTGTGTATGGGGCTAGCTTGAGGTAGCTCCCCCTGGAGTTCAGCAACATCTTGAGGAGCTGGAGACTTTACAGCAGTTCCTTCCTCATTCTCATCAGGTGTGAAAACCACTTGCTCTTCACTTTCAGAGCTGCTAGTTGGAACCTGAGCCACTGGAGCAGTTTTCCTCTTCTTCTTTTGAGGGGATACTTTTTCAGGAATTACCTTCTCAGGGGTTGGCATTTCCTTAGACAACACCCTGTCCCATCTGGAGAATATCCTCAAATCCATCTTTCTCATATGGTTGATTTTGCTGCCAGCTGCTTGATTCATAACCTCTGGTATAGTACCAGCTAGGTATAGACTTATGATCCTGCCCAGATTTGGCTTCTTCAAGCTTTCCTTGATCTTCTCAAGAATTACTACAGACCAATCTGTTTGCAAAGTGAAGATGATCCTTGTCATAATACCAAACATATAGGCAGACACTCTGTCATGCCCTCCTGGCTTGCTCAATATCACTTTCCCAACAATTTCAGACAGGAATTTCCCCTGACTGTTCATTCCTTTTCTATTGAAGACTGAACCAATCTTCATCTTAGAATCTAGTCCACACCAGGTTAGAGCTTCCCTGGTCTTTGAAGCAGTAACTTCATCTTCTTCTTTAGTTCTAGGAAACAAAAGTATTTTTCTCAGACTTTTTGAAGAGACCTTAACCTTCTCACCATGTACTCTGGATTTGATCTTGTAGCCAGATTCGTCCACTTCAGCTCCATTAAGGAATTCCAAGACTTCCTTCTTCCAAATCTTTGTTGGCTCTGAAACAAGATATTCTAACCCTGAGTCTGCTACTAGGGTTACTACAGTCTTGATTTCTTGGTCGGCATCATCAAAAGCATTGCGCACCAGCTCGTAGCCTTCGTTGACGTTCTCCTCAAGCTTTGGCGCCATTAGGGTTTGAATAATTTGAACTGAGAGAAGAGAGGTGTTGACACACAATTTTTGGTCTCGAAACTTTTGAAAGCATGTCGACAGACTAAGGCAAAACCCTATTTATACCTTTCTAGTTTTGAAGATGAAAAGGCGGGCAGCTAACTTAAATTGTGTCGACACTGACTTATAATGTCTCGACACCTAAGTGTCGACACAAGTTTAGTCAACAGATTATATGTGTCGACACTTGTTTATGTGTCGACACCACTTAACTCGACATTTAGTCGAGACTTTACTTAGATAATTCTGAGTAAATACTAAGTGTCGACACCACCTTGGATGTGTCGACACCTACTGGTCATGTGTCGACACTAATTTTCTGAAGTGTCGACACCAACTTCCTAGATGTGTCGACACCTTTTTCCTGAAGTGTCGACACCTTTATTCTGTGTCGACACAGAGATCTCTGTGTGTCGACACCTTTTGACTTAGCCATTTCCAATTCTATAAACTTACTCTAAGTTTATCATCCCTAGTTCAATTTTGAACCTATTGAACTTAGTTTCCTCTAAGGGCTTAGTGTACATATCAGCTAGTTGATCATTTGTTCTAACATATTCCAGTAAAATATCTTCTTTCTCTACATGCTCCCTAAGAAAATGATATTTTATCTCTATATGTTTAGTTCTACTATGGGAAACAGGATTATGTGCAATTGATATAGCACTAGTAGAATCACAGAAGAGTGGAGTTCTACTTACCTGAAATCCATAGTACTCTAGCTGATGTTGTATCCACAGAAGTTGAGTACAGCAACTTCCTGCAGCCACATATTCTGATTCTGCAGTGCAGATAGACACACTTGTTTGCTTTTTGCTACTCCAAGAAATCAGTCTTCCACCTAGGAATTGATAGGTTCCAGTAGTGCTTTTTCTGTCTTCTTTGCATCCTGCAAAGTCTGCATCTGAATAACCTGTTAGATCAAAATCCCCATTCCTAGGGACCAGAGTCCTAGATAAGGAGTGCCCTTTAGATATCTCAAGATCCTTTTGACTGCTGTCAAATGAGACTCTTTAGGGCAGGCTTGATACCTTGCACAAACACATGTAGCATACATGATATCTGGTCTACTTGCAGTCAAATGCAATAGGGAGCCAACTATCCCTCTATACAAGGTTTCATCTACATGTTTCCCTGTATCATCCTTGCTAAGAGATATACTTGACCCCATAGGAGTCTTCATGGTACTGGATGAATCCATACCATACTTCCTTATGAGTTCTAGGGTGAACTTGGACTGGCAAATGGATAAACCATTCTCAGTCTGTCTTACATGGAGACCCAAGAAGAACTTTAGCTCTCTCATACTACTCATCTCAAATTGACTTTGCATTAGTTTTACAAACTTTTTGCAAAGACTACTTTCAGTAGACCCAAATATAATGTCATCTACATATATTTGGACTAGTATTACTTTGCCTCTAGATTCCCTAATGAATAGAGTCGTGTCTATTTTCCCCCTTGAGAATTTATTCTCAATAAGGAAGACAGGGTTTCATACCAAGCCCTAGGGGCTTGCTTTAACCCATATAATGCTTTCCTAAGTCTATAGACATGATTAGGTAGAGTTGAATCAACAAAACCTGATGGCTGTTCCACATAGACTTCCTCTTTAAGATTACCATTCAGAAATGCTGACTTGACATCCATTTGGTAAACTTTGAATCCTTGAAAGGTTGCATAGGCCAGGAACATCCTTATGGCTTCCAGTCTGGATACTGGAGCAAAGGTTTGATCAAAATCAATACCTTCTTCCTGCCTATATCCTTTAGCAACCAATCTAGCTTTGTTCTTAATGATGACTCCATGTTCATCCATCTTATTCCTGTAGATCCACTTGGTCCCAATTATATTGTGGTCTTTAGGTTTAGGAACAATTTCACAGACCTTGCACCTTTTGAACTGATTTAGCTCTTCCTGCATTGCTTCAATCCAATGTGGATCAAGGATGGCTTCTTCAAACTTCTTTGGTTCAACTTGGGATAGAAAACTGGAGTAGATTGCTGCATTCAGATTTCTACTCCTTGTTTGTACCCCTTGTCTTGGATCACCAATGATTTGTTCTACTGGATGATCTCTAAGATGCCTATTGGCTGGAGGCATCCTTATTTCAGGTTGAACTTCTTCAATTTCATCATCTTGCTGTACTCCTTGTACTTCTTCTGCATTTGGTACATGTAGTACTCCCCCTGGACCACAGCCACTGTCTTCAACCTGCTGTCTTGCAGTAGATTCTTCTTCTATAGTGAGCTTGTCCATCTTCTTAGTAATACCAGAGGAGCTGCAAATACTACTAGACAACTCATTGTTAATAAGTTTAGATTCATCAAATACTACTTGTACAGATTCCTCTACAACTTGAGTAGACAAGTTGTAGACTCTATAAGCCTTACTGTTGTTGCTGTACCCAACAAAAAATCCCTCTTGGGACTTGGCAGCAAACTTAGTCAAGTAAGACTTCCCATTGTTAAGTATGAAACACTTACAACCAAAGATCCTGAAATAGGATAGGTTTGGTTTTCTGCCTTTCACAACCTCATAGGGGGTCTTGTTGAGGCCTTTAGTAATGGTAGCCCTATTAATAACATGACATGCAGTATTAACTGCTTCAGCCCAGAAATATTCTGGTAGTGATGTATCACTTAATAGGGTCCTACCTGCCTCAATCAAGGTTCTATTCTTCCTCTCAGCAATGCCATTTTGCTGAGGTGTTCTTGGTGAAGAAAACTCTTGAAATATCCCAAAGTCTTCACATAGTCTTGTCATACTATCAGACTGAAATTCAGTACCATGGTCACTTCTTATTTTGACCACTGTACTGTCTAGTTCATTCTGAATCTGTTTGACAAAGCTATAGAAGACACTAGGTGTTTCAGATTTCTGTCTTAAGAAGAACACACAGGAAAACCTTGAGTAGTCATCTACAACTACAAAGGTATAGACCTTCCTACATAGGCTGTGAACTGGCATTGGACCAAAGAGATCCATATGCAAGAGGTATAAACACCTCACAGCATCTTTGTTGTTAATGCTACTAAAGGTGGATCTTGTCTGCTTGCCCTTTTGACAAGCTGAGCATATTCCATCTTTAACACACTTAACTTGAGGACCATTCCTCACTAACTCTTTGCTAAAGAGTTTGCCAATTATCTTGTAATTTAGATGAGCTAGCCTCTTTTGCCATTTGACACAATGAGAGACTTTCTCATCTGCTACAATACACACTTGAGAACCATTGGTCTCACACATAATGTCTAGGCAGTAGACATTCCTCTTTCTATAACCTGTCAAAATGATCTCATGATCACTTGACCTCTTGATATGACAACCATCCTTAACAAATGAGATGTCATACCCTACATCACTTAATTGACTTATACTTATTAGGTTGTGTTTCAACCCTTTAACATAAGCCACTTGAGTAATGGTAACCAAGTTACTAGAAATATTACCAAACCCTTTGATGATTCCTTTTTCAGAACCACCAAAGGTGACTTTTGGACCATCTTTGATAGGTGTGAAGTCCCTTAGTAGTCCCCTAGTTCCAGTCATATGTCTGGAACATCCACTGTCCAAGTACCATATTGGGGCATGACCACTTGGACTTACCTGCAAAATAGATTAGTGAACCTTAGAACCCAAAGAATTCTTGGGTCCTTGGTACTTGTTAGTTTGCATCCTGACAAGGCTACCTGCTGGTTTTCCAACAGGCAGTTTGCTACTCACTTTGGCACTAGCATTGTGCCAACAGTCCATTGCAAAGTGGCCAACCTTGCCACAACACCAACATTCAAACTTATTGTACCTTTGCTTAGGTACAGTCTTTGCTGTATTATTTACAGCTGACTTGTTGAGGGTTGGGGCTTTGCCCTTGGACTTGGACTTGGACTGAACAGTCCTTGCAGGTCTAGTAAAACCCAGTCCAGTTTTACCTTTGTGATGAACAAATTCATCAATTATAGGTAAAACTGACTTAGGTTTAGAAAACCTAGCAACTAAGTCCTTCTCCTTCTGAAGATTAATCTCCAGACTCTTGATTTGATCATTCTTAAATGATATAGTTCCCATCTGAATCACAGTTATGTGCTTCAGTCTGACTATCTCATTAAGCTTTTGATCAAATAACTTCTCAAAATCTGTTGCAGCAGCTTTGAGATCAGCAATTTCCTTTGCCTGACTTTTGGCTAGGGACTTGCTCTTCTTATAAGCTTGCAACAGTACTTTATATTCATCTATCAGCTGATGAATATCTTCTTCAGACTCAGATGCACTCTCATCATTTGATGATGATGAATCTGATTCTGTACTGGCACAAGAAACTGAACTTAAAGTTGAACTTTGTACCTTACTGGGTCCTGGCTGCTCTAGGATTTTGTCACTTTCAGTCAATGCCATTAGCCCTTGATACTGACTGTCTTCTTGTTCATATATAGAATTCATAATCTGCATGAACTCTTCTTCTTCTTCCTCAGCAAACAGTCCAATATATGCCTCAGCATCTGACTCAGTTTCTGATGAAGATAAATCTGACAGGCTCTTGTCCTTTTTGGCAACAAAAGAATTCTCCTTCTTGCCCTTGTATAGAGACCTTTTTTTGTCACTAGACTCCCTTTTTTCTAGACAATCAGCAACAACATGACCTTGTCTATTACAGCAATAGCATACTATTTTTGAAAGAGTTGCCTTGCTAGACTTGGTCATTTTCCTGTCTTTCTTTGAAGGCTTTTTATTCTGATAAAAGTCTTCTTTTCCTTGTGAAGTTGATGGTCTTGTCCTCCATTGTTTCTTCTTCAAAAACTTCTGGAAATGTCTTGTAAAGGCAGCAAAGTCCTCATCACTTCCACTGCTTTCAGACTTTATACTTGCTGACTCATCTGACTCAGTTTCAGCAATCTTTGGAGGTGGAGTTGGTGACTTACTCCTATACTTTCTGGGGGCTTCTGATTTGAAGGCAACTGTTCTTTCTTTGTGTTCACTTCTTGTTGATTTCTCCTCTTCTTTCCTCACCATTAACTGCATTTCATAAGACAGCAGTTTGCCAAACAGTGTTGGTGGAGGAATTTCTCCCAACTTTGCCATTTCCCTAATGGCACAGATCTTGGTGTCCCAATCTTTTGTTAGGGACCTTAGAAACTTGTCATTGAGTTCATAATTACTGCACTCTCTGCCATAGAACATAAGTTCATTAAATATCCTGTAGAACTTCTTATAGCACTCAGTTATGCTATCAGCCTTTCCTTGTCTAAAACTTTCATACTCTTGGTTTAGCAAGGATTTTCTGTCTTGCCTAACTTCTTCAGAACCCTCCATGTACACAATAAGTGTATCCCACATCTCTTTAGCTGTCTTACAGTGTATCAGATTCTGAAAAGTTGCATCATCTATGACACTCACTATTATGTTCTGAGCCCTTTTGTCCATAGTGGCTAGAACAATTTCATCCTTAGTCATTTCAGAGAAATCCTTTGGTGTTCTCTGATTTGCATCTAAGACTGATACCTTCATGGGCACATATGACCCTTCTTTGACTGTGATATAAATCCTAGGGTCTGAGGCTTCCATAAACAGCCTCACCCTTTCCTTCCATATGCCAAAGATTTCCTTCCTACATATGGGCAACTTCATAGATTCCAATTCCTTGTGATTCTCAGTGGAACCCATGGTTCTTGATTTTCTTGATGCTGTAATTCACTTAGACTGAATCTGCCAATCAGGATCTACTCAGACAGTTATGTCCTCTTTTGAGTAACCTCCCTCTGATACCACTTGAAAGATATTGTACCTAAACACCTAGAGGGGGGGGGGTGAATAGGTGACCAAATTCTTTTTAACTTTTTATGGCAGCAATCAGTTTCTAACACAGATGTATATCTAATTTTGCACAGCAATCACACAGCAATCACAGCAAATCACAACACACAGTAGAAACACAGTTTTATAGTGGTTCCCCAAGGTTTGGGTACATCCACTTTCCCCCTTCGCCTATCTAGCAGTGTACTAGATTCGGCCAAACTCCTCCACTATCTCAGAACCCAAACTGGTTCCTACACCTCAGGCCCAAGGCCCTACAACTCAGCTTCTTCACAAAGCCTACACTCAGCCACAAAGGCCTACACTCAGCCACCAAGGCCTACACTCAGCCACCAAGGCCTACACTCAGAGATTTCAATCTCCTACACTCAGGCTCTCAATCCCTACACTCAGCCTTTATAATTACAGGCTTACAAGACTCAGATCCAAAGGATCCTACAAGATAAAATGAATACAATTATGTGACTCAACAACTCAGAGAAAAGAGAGAGAAGAGTTGTGAGTTTCTTGATGAGTTCTTGGAAGAACTCTGCTGAAATCAATCTGACTTAGCTTTCTTCAAAGCTTCTTGAAAGTAGAACTCAATAAGATTGACTCCTTCTGCAGTTGATCCTTGATCTCTGCTACTTAAGGTTCAGAGTCGATCTGAACCCTTCTTCTCAGTCTGGTTCCAACAACTGATTTCTTGGATGGAGCTCTCTCTCTCCAACTTCTTAGATCTTCACTTGATAGCTAGATCTTCTTTAGACAATTACTTGATCTGAACTTTGACAACTTCAACAACAGTTTCTGTAGACTGTATAAGCCTATTTATAGGCCTTCTTCATGGTAACCGGCTGGTCCGGTCCATAACTGAATTCTGACAATTCTGACAGGTGCTGTAGACTGGCTGGAATGGCAGCTGTCAAGTCATCCAGTCAGTTCTTCAAAATTCTGTAACTGTCTGAAAGTGTCGAGACTTCCTGTCTTTAAGTGTCGACACTTATAGACCAAGTGTCGACACATGTTGTCTAAGTTTCGACACTAGCCTACAAGGTGTCGACACAACTCCTTGTGTTGTAGATTTTATATCTCGACACTACTTCTTCTTCATGTGTCGACACTGATAATGTGTGTCGACACAAGTCCTTGTACTTCAGTATTTCGCTGAATTCTTCTAAGTGTCGATACATCTCCTTTGTGTCGACACATCTTCATGTGTTGAAACTGTTAAGTGTCGACACTACTTCTTGGTGTCGACACATGTCTTCAGTGTTGATATTTGTTGAGTGTCGACACAGCTCCTTGTGTCGACACATCCTTCTTTTGTCGAGACTCTGGCTGAATGTCGACACATTCCATTAGTGTCGACACTTGTACTTAGAATATTCTTGAACTTTGCTGATCTTTGCTAAGTGTCGACATAGCTCCTTGTGTCGACACTTTCTTCAAGTGTTGAGTCTTCAGCTGAGTGTCGACACATTATTTCTTGTGTCGACACTTTCTTCAAGTGTTGACTCTTCTGTTATGTGTCGACACATTGCTTTGGGTGTCAACACTTGTACTTAGTCTCTGCTAGCTTTTGCTGAGTGTCGACACAGCCTCCAAGTGTCGACACTTTCTGATGTAGACACAGTTTCACTGGGTGTCGACACAACTGCTAAGTGTCGACACTGCTTCACTGGCTTTTCTTCATTGAGTGTCGACACAGCTCCTTGTGTCGACACTTTCTGTCTGGTGTCGACTCAGCATCCCTGGTGTCGACACAATGACTCCAAGTGTCGACACTGCTTGCCTGGGTGTTGACACAAGTCTTCTTAAGTGTCGACACTTTCCCTCTGGGTGTCGACACATGGACTTAGAAACTTTTTCTTCTTTCCTGCAAATACTTAACCTGCACAAGTAAACTCAAAACACATCAAATATATTTTGATGTATATCATTGAGTTGGGTGAGGCTTCTTCAAATCAGGTACATTTGAACCAATGTACCCAACATCGGTGATCACACTCTAAGACGCTAACTCACCACCATCTCCAGGACGACAATATCTAGTGAGCAAATTGGTCCTTTAGGCAGATGTTACGACACTTTAATGTAATCAACAGCCTATGTCACGACACTTTAATGTCATCGACAGCAAGACCCGACCTCTATGCCCTCGGCATAAAGCAGGAACGGTTCCCACTCAACCCGTTGCTCACTTGCCACGACACTTAAATATCATCGGCACGAGTTAAGTTTCCCCGAAGCCCGTGAATCGAACGTACAATATTACATAACCCAGTTATGTACAAGTTAGCTCCTAGGCCCACAAGTTGGCAAGATCACGCATCCGCCCAGTTTTCCGGGTGCACCTTTGGGTTAATCCCCAAGACTCCCTGTTGCAATCTACCACGTAGAAAACCTGAAAAATAACCAATCACACGGAGTCTTCTCCGACATTTATGCAATGCAACATCACCGATCCAGACCAACATGTCTGGGTAGGCTTCACACATCATGTCTATGTCTGTTCTCGCTTACGGACTCTAAACAACAGGGACTTTACATATCTACCGTAAGGAACGCCTCCAACTCACCGCAAACTCGCGAGAGCGGGCTTCCTATGCAAAGAAGGAGAGCTACACATGCTCAAGAAGAGGATCGTTACCCTAGCGCTTCTCTTTGACGCCATGGAAAAGTAAGCGGATGAAAAGCACCGCACTCTCTTCGCCTCCGTGGATCCGAAGTCGGCTCGCGATTTGGAGCTTTGAAGCTCCTCCAATGTCCTGATCTAGCTTCTTCCTTCCTTGGCTCTCCTCTCTCTCTAAGCTTTAGAAAGATAACCACTCATGAAAAGTGAGGGTTTCTAAGGCCCAATCCCGGGTATATCCCATCAGGAACAACCCCCAGCCGTTGGATCACCAATTAAAGAAATGAACGGCTTTGATTCGGGACTGAAATGTCCAAACTGGACCGAAAACGTCATGGCACACGCCCGTGTCCAGGGCCGTGCGCCTCATTCACCGTCAAAATCGACATGCCTGGAACAACACACGGGCATCAAACACGCTCGTGTTCGACCTGACACGCCCTTGTTCCACCTGACACGGCCGTGTGGCCGGCCGTGTACCCCCATCGATTTATCCCGAAAACAACCCGAGAACTGCACGGGTTCTAGGACACGCCCGTGTCCTTGCCCGTGTCTACCTCAACATGCCTGGGCTCCAGGCCGTATATATGGTCTCGACACTCGATACTTCGTCGAGCGAAGTTCGTCGACCTCACGACACGGCCTTGGACACGCCCGTGTCCTAGGCCGTGTGCCTTGTCTCGACACATCGTCGAGCAAAATTCGTCGACTCCCCGGGACGAGTGTCGACACGGGTCGACACGCCCTGCGACACGCCCGTGTCGCAGGCCGTGTGCCATGTCTCGACACTGCGTCGAGCGCAGAGTATCGACTTCGCGGGCTGAGTGTCGACACGGGTCGACACGCCCTGCGACACACCCGTGTCGCAGGCCGTGTGCCCAGTCTCGACATAATGTCGAGAGCAAAATGTCGACTTCGCCGGCTGAGTGTCGACACAAGCTTGACACGCCCTGGGGCACGCCCGTGTCCCAGGCCTTGTGCCTTCTGCCAGAACCCAAAACTGGCCCAAAACGTCCCCCGTCTCTCTTTTGAGTTTCAGGGCGTTACAACTCTCCCCCTCTTAAAAGAATTTCGTCCACGAAATTATATAAAGGAAAGACATGTACAAAACCAAAATTTGTACCTGAGCAGAACAACTCCGGATACTTGTCAAGCATAGTCTGCTCTCGCTCCCAAGAGAGCTCCTCACGACCGTAATTGTCCCATCGGACCTTGACCATCCTGATCTCTTTATTGCGTAGCTGCTTGACCTCCGAGTCCTTAATCCGCACGGGCTTGACTTTTGTCGTCAACCCACCATCCACCGACACTTGATCAACCGCGATCACTTGCGTAGGCTCTTGCACCGCCTTCCGAAGCATCGAAATATGGAATACATCATGTAATCCACCAAGCTCCACTGAAAGCTTCAACCGATAGGCCGCTTCACAAACTCGCTCCAGAACCTCAAACGGCCCAAGGTACCTCGGGCTTAGCTTTTTCAATCGCCGCACCCGCGAGACACCCTTAAATGGCTTGATCTTTAAGTACACCCAATCGCCCACAGCGAACTCCACGTTCCTGTGCTTGGCATTATAGTACTTCGCTTGCCGGTCCTGAGCGATAAGCAACCTCTCCCGAATGGTTCTCACCAAAGAAGTAGCATCCTCCACTTCCAATCGCTTATACAACTTTGACTCACCCGTTTCTAACCAAGACAACGACGTGCGACATTTTCTACCGTATAGGGCCTCGAAGGGCGCCATTTGAATACTCGCTTGGTAGCTGTTGTTGTATGTGAACTCCACCAAATAAAGGTGGTCTTCCCATTGCTTCCCAAAATCCAAGACACACATGCGGAGCATGTCTTCCATGGTTCTATTGACCCTCTCGGTCTGCCCATCCGTTTGCGGATGGAAGGCTGTGCTGAATTTCAACTTTGTTCCCAACATTTGTTGCACAAGCCTCCAATCATTGGACGTGAACCACCCATCGCGGTCACTCACGATGCTGCGGGGCACACCGTGAAGCCGTACTATGTTATCCACATACAGTTTTGCCAACTTCTCCACCGGATCATCCTTCCTATGCGGAATAAAATGCGACACCTTCATTAACCGATCTACAACCACCCAAATGGCGTCGTTCCCCTTTTGCTACCTTGGCAAACCGTGCACAAAGTCCATAGAGATGTCGTCGAATTTCCACTCCGGAATAGGCAAGGACTTAAGAAATCCTCCCGGCTTTTAAAACTCCGCCTTCACCAAGGCGCAAGTTTGGCACTTCGCCACGTAGAGCGCCACATCATTCTTCAAACCCGGCCACCAAAACAGTTTCTTCACATCGCGGTACATCTTCGTGCTCCCCAGGTGAATCGAGTACTTGGTATGGTGTGCCACGTACAACAATTCCACCCTCAAATTACCCACACTTGGGACGCACAGACGACCGTCTTTCCAAAGCAACCCGTCCTCCACAATGAATTGGGAATTTGACCCATCCAGAGCCTCTACCATGAACTGCTTCATATGGGCATCCATATCCAAAGCCTGCCGAATACGATCAGCCAGGTCATATTGGACTTCAGTCCAATTCAGAACTGCTTCAGCACTTGATTGCCTATCCACACAAATAATCTCCAACGCCTCCAACTCCCGCACCAACCGCTCATCATGCACCGACAGCCAATTGGCTTGAGCTGGGACTCGGCGACTCAACGCGTCCGCAACCGCATTCCCTTTACCAGGAACGTAGTGGATATTGAATGTATAGTCTCCCAAGAACTCCATCCATCTACGCTGCCGCATATTCAGATCTTTCTGATCAATCAGATACTTCAGGCTCTTATGATCGGTGTAGATATCAATCTTCACACCGTACAAATAGTGTCTCCACAGCTTTAAGGCAAAAATCACGGCCGCTAACTCCAAGTCATGGACCAGATAGTTCCTTTCATGCACTTTTAGCTGTCTCGAGCCATAAGATATTACACTTTCGTGTTGCAGTAGCACGCAACCCAAACCGCTGCCCGAAGCATCACTGTAAATCCCATAGCCTTCGGTCCCACATGGCGAACTCAGCACAGGCGCCGTGGTCAACCGACACTTCAACTCCTCAAAAGCTCGCGCGCACTATGACGTCCAAATGAACTTCTGCTCCTTCCTCGTCAAAGTAGTGAGAGGTAACGCTATCCGCGAGAAGTTCTCTACGAAGCACCTATAATAGCCGACAAGCCCCAGAAAGCTCCGGACTTCCGCTACCGTAGCGAGCACAGGCCACTCCCGTATCGCAACAATATTCGCCGGATCCACTGCAATACCCTCTCCACTCACTATATGACCGAGGAACACCACTGAGGATAACCAAAACTCATACTTTGAGAACTTGGCATACAACTGATTCCTCCTTAGCGTCTCCAAAACCAAATGAAGATGCTTGAAGTGATCTTCCTCACTTTACGAGTACACCAAAATATCGTCGATGAAGACGATCACAAAATGGTCCAAGTACTCCCGGAAAGTCCTGTTCATCAAATCCATGAACACTGACGGCGCATTAGTCAGCCCAAACGGCATGACCGTAAACTCATAATGCCCATATCTCGTACTAAACGCTGTCTTCGGGATATCACTCTCCCTTATTCGCAGCTGATAGTACCCAGCCTTGAGATCCAACTTCGAGTACACCGTCGACCCGACCAACTGATCAAAAAGATCATCAATCCGGGGGATCGTCTACTTGTTCTTCTTCGTCAACTTGTTGAGCTCCCGATAATCAATACATAGCCTCAAGCTTCCGTCCTTCTTCTTAACAAAGAGGACCGGCGCGCTCCAAGGCGAAGAGCTCGGGCGCACATACCCTTGCTCCAACAACTCTTGCAGTTGAACTTTCAGCTCCTCCATTTCCTTAGGCGCTAGCCGATATGTAGATTGTGACACAGGCTTTGCACCTGGCAATAGATCAATCGTAAAATCAATCTCCCGCTGAGGCGAGGCTCCAGGAAGATCTGCGGGGAACACATCAGGGTATTCCGATACCACTGAAATACAATCCCACGCGGGCTTTGGCTTTGCAACCTCCACTAGTGTAAAGAACAGTTCTGCACCGGCACGAACCGCCTTCACCACCTGAAGAGCAGACATCAACGTCTTGCTCGACCCCTTTAAGCCCGTAAAAGTCGTTTCACGACTTGCTACCAGCTTGACTTCCTTGCGACCGCAATCGATACAGGCTTGCTGCTCCGAGAGCCAGTCCATGCCAAATATAACGTCGAACTCCACCAGCGGAAGTAACGACGCCTGTAGATCGAACTCCTGATTCCCAATACGAATCTTAACATCGCAGATCCTATCCGTGCACATCGAACACCCATTGGGAAACAACACATCCAACTTATTCTTCGCCATCGAAGAAGGGACTCCGATGCGTGATATAAATCCCTCGGACAAGAAGGAGTGTGAAGCTCCCGTATCGAAGAGTGCTCTTGCCGGATTTTCACAAATCAAAACAAATCCTAAACAAGCAGTGGTAAGGTAACATGTGCATAACAAGTATTTAAAGAAATTGACTTGCTATAATGTAAACCGTACCTGTCACCACATCAGCCTATTTGATGGCCTCCTGTTGGCCAAGATTATAGACTCTTGGTTGGGCCGGAGCATAGTGGGATGCGGTTGACTCCACCGCCTTGCCCTTCTCTTCGTAAGTAGCTCTCGGCTTCCTTTCGGACTTGGGACGTCCGCTCCGGCACTCACAGGAATAATGCCCCAACTTCCCACAGTTGTCACATGCGCCCGGGGTCCGACTCGTAGTCGCCCCAAAAGCACCAGCAGAGAGGGCTAGACCCGAAGTCTTAGCTTTCTTGTTCCACTTTCGGAACACAGATTTTGAGGTGTTCGGCCCTCTGAACTCCGACCTCTTCTCGCCCAAGCTTTTCTTTGCCTGCACATTCTTAATGTCCTTCTCCAAGGACCGGGCCGTGTTGACCAAGGTCAAGAAACCCTGCGTCATCGGCCCCGAGAGTTGTAATCTCAACTCATCTCTCAACCCTTTGTAGAATCGATTCGTCTTGCGCTCCTCATCCGCAATGGTGGAGCTAGCATATCGACTCAAACGGGTAAACTCGTGGAGATATTCATCCACGGTACTGTCTCCTTGTACCAACTTCAGGAACTCATTCTCCAACGCTATCCTCTGCGCCGAAGGGAGGTATCTAGCCAAGAACAATCTCGAGAACTCCTCCATCGAGACATCAACAAGTTGCCTACCTCTCAATAGGTGCATCTCCAAACCTTCCCACCACATTCTCGCTTCACCGTCCAGAAGGAACGTAGCGATGGTGGTCATTTGCCACTCCTCCGTCTCCATTGCTGTCATGACTCTCTTCACCCTGGAGAGACAGTCTTCAGCTTGAGATGGGGTTCCCAACCCCGAGAATACCGGTGGACTGAAGCTCATGCCATGCTTGAGTTGTCTCTCGGTTGCCCTCCTTGGCACCACCGGCTCCACTACCACCTGTTCCACTCTCCTCAGCTCAACCACTGGAAGAGGTTCCTGCTCCATCGCAGGAGCGGGCTGCTGCGTTTGCCTTGCAGGCTGCGTATTTATCACGGCCAACACTGCTTCGGCCACCAATCGTATGTTCTCAGCCGATAGAGGTATTGCAGGAGCAACATCTGGTGCACTGCTAGCCTCAGAAACTCGACATTCCGACAGCCCAATACCACTTATGGTCACCTATAGTGGTACAAAACACCGTTAAGTGACCAAATAAAATTGCAAACAGCAATTATAGGAACACGCAGGTTCCTCAAACATGTGTATTTTCATTCCTAAGTGGACATTCATGGGTTCTTTTACTGTTATAACGATGACGCACACACATGTGCTCACCACACCTTAAAAAGAATTCGTCCACGAATTCATTTTAAGCCCGACCAAAACCAGTAGTCTGATACCAAATTGTAACACCCCCTATCCGTCGCATAGCATATAGCAGTAGGTCCGGCCGGGGCCCGACGCCATATACCACAGACAGACCGGGTGGTTACTCATGGAAACCATCCAACCAATCATAACGTCCTACACAGAGCATTCTAGCGGAAGCAGTTTATAAAAGTTGCAATAAAGAACCCAGCACTAAAGCATGAATGCCCACTAATACCAAATAGGAATGTTATACATACACCAGTACAAGCCTTAAGGCCTTACAAAATGGTTCACTTGATATTACATGATTTACAAACCACGGCACGCAGGCAGGTCATACATGAATAAAGCAGTAAACACTCCAATTAGGCCTTCGAGGGCCGGCTTCGCAATTTGGGCTTTAGTCCGCTATTGACCGCTTGGTCCAGCAGCACCTGCAAGCAACAAACCACCGCACGGTGGCAAAACAAGGCAACAGTCAGCAATGCTGACCAAATTATAATGATCCCGCCCCCAGCTCGGGGAGGCGATGCTCCTTCCCTGCATTTCATTAGCATAAGCGAGCAATATAACAACTCATTGCATCACAGGCGTTGGCACGCATGGCCACACACCCCGTGCTCTCAGGGCACATTCTCGGTGATCGCAGTCTAAGCCGCTAACTCACCACCATCTCCAGGACCGCAATATCTAGTGAGCAAATTGGTCTTTTAGGCAGATGTTACGACACTTTAATGTCATCAATAGCCTATGTCACGACACTTTAATGTCATCGACAGCAAGACCCGACCTCTATGCCCTCGGCATAAAGCAGGAATGGTTCCCACTCAACCCGTTTCTCACTTGCCACGACACTTAAATATCATCGGCACGAGTTAAGTTTCCCCGAAGCCCGTGAATCGAACGTACAATATTACATAACCCAGTTATGTACAAGTTGGCTCCTAGGCCCACAAGTTGGCAAGATCATGCATCCGCGCAGTTTTTCGGGTGCACCTTTGGGTTAATCCCCAAGGCTCCCTGTTGCAATCTACCACGTAGAAAACCCGAAAAACAACCAATCGTGCGGAGTCTTATCCGACATTTATGCAATGCAACATCACCGATCCAGACCAACATGTCCGGGTAGTCTTCACACATCATGCCTATGTCCGTTCTCGCTTACGGACTCTAAACAACGGGGACTTTACATATCTACCCGAAGGAACGCCTCCAAATCACCGCAAACTCGTGAGAGCGGGCTTCCTATGCAAAGAAGGAGAGCTACACATGCTCAAGAAGAGGATCGTTACCCTAGCGCTTCTCTTTGGCGCCATGGAAAAGTAAGCGGATGAAAAGCACCACACTCTCTTCACCTCCGTGGATCCGAAGTCGGCTCCCGATTTGGAGCTTCGAAGCTCCTCCAATGGTCGGATCTAGCTTCTTCTTCCTTCCTTGGCTCTCCTCTCTCTCTAAGCTTTATAAAGATAACCACTCATGAAAAGTGATGGTTTCTAAGGCCCAATCCCGGGTATATCCCATCAGGAACAACCCCAGCCGTTGGATCGCCAATTAAAGAAACAAACGGCTTTGATTCGGGACTGAAATGTCCAAACTGGACCGAACACGGCCTGGCACACGCCCGTGTCCAGGGCCGTGTGCCTCATTCGGCGTCAAAATCGACGCTCCTGGAACAACACACGGGCATCGAACACGCCCGTGTTCGACCTGACACGCCCATGTTCCACCTGACACGGCCGTGTGGCCGGCCGTGTACCCCCATCGATTTATCCCGAAAACAACCCGAGAACTGCACGGGTTCTAGGACACGCCCGTGTCCTTGCCCGTGTCTACCTCAACAGGCCTGGGCTCCAGGCCGTGTACATGGTCTCGACACTCGACACTTCGTCGAGCGAAGTTCGTCGACCTCACGACCCGGCCTTGGACACGCCCGTGTCCTAGGCCGTGTGCCTTGTCTCGACACATCGTCGAGCAAAATTTGTCGACTCCCCGGGACGAGTGTCGACAAGGGTCGACATGCCTTGTGACACGCCCGTGTCGCAGGCCGTGTGCCATGTCTCGACACTGCGTCGAGCGCAGAGTGTCGACTTCGCGGGCTGAGTGTCGACACAGGTCGACACGCCCTGCGACACGCCCGTGTCGCAGGCCGTGTGCCCAGTCTCGACACAATGTCAAGAGCAAAATGTCGACTTCGCTGGCTGAGTGTCGACACAAGCTTGACACGCCCTGGGACACGCCCGTGTCCCAGGCTGTGTGCCTTCTGCCAGAACCCAAAATTGGCCCAAAACGTCCCCCGTCGCTCTTTTGAGTTTCAGGGCGTTACAGCTTGTGTGGGAAAGTTTATAAATTAAGGTCAATTTTGATATATATTTACTGCTGTTTGATAACCGACACCCCAATGTATAAATTGGTATGAGACTTTTTATACGATGGGAGCCTTGCAGAAGTACCCTTGGCTTATGTGTTCCCACATAAGTGAAGGTTACTTTTCATATTTCATCTTATTGTCAATATCTATTATAGAATTGCTAGTATAGGTCCGCTGCCATCTATTTTTGTTATTCTCCACCTTCATGTCCTCTCCTTTCCTTCTCCCCGCTCGGTGCCTAGGAGCAATGGGGGAAGGGGAGGAGGATGATAGGACTTAGTCTTTTAGACTAATGGTTTTCGAACCATATCATTTTAGGGGACAATGGAGCCCAACATGGAGGAGCAGCCCCGGAGGTCGGCATGCTTGGAGATCGGGCAGTCTAGTTCCGGAGTTCAGACGGCAGGGACTGTGAGTCCTGACCACTATTAGTTATAGTATTTGCTTCCGCGTTGAGAGATTTGTAGTGAGGACATGATGTACTGGGCATGAGCCCATGATTTTAGTATTTTGTATATCTGTGGACACTCCCTTCGTGGAGTTTATTTACTATATATGTGATTGTTGTGGACTTGCTTTATTATTTTGCTATAGTCGTGATCGATTTGGCCGGCACAATCGGCGTTATGTAGTGATGACCTTCCCAGGTGCGAAGGTGTCACCGCAAAGCGGAGGTTCTGGGCCTAAGACCCCGGTGTTTTAAAAAGAAAAAAAGGGGTCTTACAACACGTCCTATTGCGAAGGCGCCGTACCAGATGGCCCCGCGAGAGCTGGAGGAGTTGCGTATCCAGCTGGATGAGTTGTTATAGAAGGGTTTTTAAGTCCGAGTTCTCGCCTTGGGGTGCTCCTGTTCTGTTCGTAAAGAAGAAAGATGGATCGATGAGGCTTTGCATCGATTATAGAGAGCTAAATAAAGTCACTATTAAGAACAGGTATCCTCTGCTGAGGATCGACGATTTGTTTGATCAGTTGCGCGGTATTTTCTAAGATTGATCTTCGTTCTGGTTACCATCAACTCAGGATCTGTGTGTTGGATATTCCATGGACTGCTTTTCGATCAAGACATGGACATTTTGAATTTCTGGTAATGTCGTTTGGTTTGACCAACGCACCATCAGCCTTTATGGATATGATGAACCGCGTGTTCAAGGATTTCCTGGACAAGTTTGTAGTCTTGTTTATTGATGACGTTGTAGTATATTCCCGCAATGCCGAGGAGCATGGCTAGCATCTACGAATAGTTTTATCTTCTTTGAGGGACCATAAGATGTTCGCCAAGTTGAGTAAGTGCGAGTTTTGGTTGCCTCAGGTTTCGTTTCTGGGCCATGTGGTTAATAAGAATGAGATTTCAGTCAACCAATAGAAAATAGCTGCAGTGATGGAATGGAGTAGACTTGGCAAACCTAAGGAGATTAGGAGCTTCTTGGGGTTGGCCGGCTGTTACAGGAGATTTATGGAGGGGTTTTCTACCCTAGCTGCACCTTTGACGAGGTTGACCCAGAAGAATGTGGCTTTTGATTGGAATGAGAAGTGTGAGGAAGCCTTCCTAGAGCTCAAGAACAGATTGTGCACTGCTCCCGTTTTGACCCTGCCTACGGAGGGTATGGATTTTGATGTTTTTGTGGATGCATCGCATGTTGGGCTTGGTTGCGTGTTGATGCAAGGCGGTAAAGTGATTGCGTATGGGTCCAAGAAACTGAAGACTCATGAGAAGAACTACCCTACGCATGATTTAGAGTTTGCAGCTGTGATTTTTGTGTTGAAGTTGTGTAGACATCTGCTTTATGGCGTGCAGTGCAAGATTTTTACCGATCATAAGAGCTTAAAGTACGTCTTCACCCAGAAGGAATTGAATCTGCGCCAGCGGCGATGGTTGGAGTATGTTGCCGATTACGATGTTGAGATCCAGTACCATCCGGGCAAGGCTAATGTGGTGGCCGATGCCCTAAGTCGGAAGACGGGGAAGATTTTTAATCTCTCCGCCAAGCTATTAGTGGAAGAATTTCTCTTGATGGGTATTTCTGTGGGGCGATGTGACTTGCAGAGTAGTTTGGTAGTAGCAGAGCCTTCTTAAATTGCGCTTACGAGGTTGCATTAGAAAGATGATCCAGATCTGCTGCATTTATATCTTAGAGCTGAGAAAGGGGAGTTACCAGATTTCTCGATTGATGATGTGGGTACTTTGAAGTGCCGCGACAGATTTTGTATCCCTGCCGTTATGGATATCCGAGTTATGTTATGCAGAGAAGCGCATGGTTCGAGCGTTGCCTACCATCTAGGATCTACCAAGATGTATCATGACTTAAAGCAAATTGCTTGGTTGAATGGTATGAAGAGAGACGTAGCCAGTTTTGTCTCTGAGTGCTATACTTACAAGCGTGTTATGTCGATCATGGTAGGCCTCGTGGCAAGTTGACTCCATTAGAGATTCCGACTTGGAAGTGGGAAAGCATTTCGATGGATTTCATCACAGGTTTACCGAGATCTCCTAGGGGATATGATTCAGTTTGGGTAATCGTGGACAGATTACCAAAGTGTTCTCACTTCGTACCTTATAAGATCGACCATCCGATGAAGAAAATAGCTGAGCTGTATTTGAATGAAGTTATCCGATTGCATGGTGTTCCAATCAGCATTATTTCAGACCGAGACTCACGGTTTACATCTCGCTTCTGGAAGAGTTTGCAAGAAGGTTTGGGTATATATTTGAGATATTCTACCGCTTACCACCCGCAGACCAATGGTCAGACAGAGCGAGTTAATCAGATAGTAGAGGATATTATCAGATGCTACATTTTAGACCACGGAGGAGCGTGGGATGAGTGTTTGCGGCTTATGGAGTTTACTTATAATAACAGTTATTAGGAAAGCTTACAAATGGCTCCTTTTGAAGCTCTGTATGGGAGATGTTGCAGAACTCCCCTATTTTGGACTGAGGTTGGCGAGAGATCTTTGTTGGGTCCGGATGCTCTTGAAGAGATGGAAGTTGCTGTGAAGCTTATTCGGGAGAAGCTTCGGATAGCTCAAGAGCGATATGAGAAGAACGCCAACTGGCATAGATCTGATTTGGAGTTTGTTGTTGGCGACTAGGCTTTTCTTAAAGTCTCCCCGATGGTTGGAATCAAGAGGTTTGGTAAGAACCGAAAGTTGGATCCATGATTTGTGGGACCATTTAAGATTGTTGAGTGGATTGGTGTGACAGCTTATAGGCTGGATTTGCCCGCAAATTTTCCTGGTGTGCACGATGTTTTTCATGTAAGCCAACTTCGGAAGTGTGTGCTAAGCGACCGGCAGGTTTTGGATTATGTGTCTCAGTTAGCGCCAAATCTTTCGTACGTGGAGGTGCCTGTCTGCATTTTGGATTCTCAGGATCGTGTGTTGCGGAGGAAGAGGATTCCTATGGTGAAAGTTTTATTGAGGAGCCAGGACATGGAAAGCGCGACTTGGGAATTGGAGTCAGCTATGAGGGTGGCTCACCCTCATCTGTTTCCTTGAGTTTTCCTGGTATGTTTTCTTCCGTTTACCTCTTCGTTTGATATGTTACTCTTTGGTAGAAGTGTTGTGCGTAAAGTTTCGAGGCGAAACTTTCTTTTAGGGGGACTGACTGTAACGCTGCCGGTTTTCCTGTGATTTGTTTAATCATTGTTTGGCGTTACGTTGACGCGTTTCTGGCCTTTGACGTTGTTAGAGCATCGTCTTCTCTCTTGAGGAGTTCTTAGTGGCTTGTTTTGTAGCCTGTTTGCAAGGTTCCCCAGCTAGCCGGAGTCTGTTTTGGTGACTCGGCAGAGCATTGATAATACGGTTTGCAGTCAATTTTATTAGGATATTTTCGGGGTTTTAGAGCAAATCATGTCTTGTAAAGTACTTGTTTTGATTCCCCTTTGTATATATTTTTGTCGCTAATGCATTTTTTCTGCTTTTTGCAGGTTTTCACGGCTTTCAGCCGAAGTTTGCTGTGACACGCCCCAAGGTCACGCCCTACCAGGGCGTGTACCTAGGGCGTGTACCCAGAGGAATGAAGCAATTGGTCCGAAACTGCATTCCGTGGAAACTTAGTGTACACGCCCTCTGTCACGCCCGTGTCACACCCGACACGGGCGTGTACCAGAGGCGTGTCCCCAGGTTCCGAGGAATCGCCGCAGCGCGCTCGTTTTTCCCGCTCCACCGTCGCACCGAAAGTGTCACGCCCCAGGGTCACGCCTGACCCGGGTGTGACATATGGGCGTGTACTTCAGCAATTCCGCCCGTCACCTCCAGCATTCAATTTCCGCTCAACAAAGTCACGCCGCAAACAACACGCCCCAGGTACACGCCCTACCAGGGCGTGACTTGTGGGCGTGTACCGCAACAACTCCGTCAGAATTCAATTCCAGCCCGAAAAAGTCGCGCCGAATGTGTCACGCCCCAGGGTCACGCCCGACCAGGGCGTGACAGGGGGGCGTGACCCGACCCGAAAAATTCTATAAATAGAGCCCAACTCCAGGGGTTTAGGGACACCTTTTGCTTTGAGAGGGGAGGTTCTGTCCTTTGTATTTCTGAACTTTTTAAGCATGTCTTTCCATTTTTAGTTCTTAGTTGTAGCTTTATGCTTTCCCTGTAGTAGTTCCTAGCTTCGTTCTGTAGTATAATGTTAATGATAGCGTAGTTTACCTTTCCTAGCACTTGTAATCGCTGGTTTTCATGTTATAAGATCCCTGTTTCTATTAATAAAAAGTGTTGTTTTCTTTTACGTTTCTGCTCCGTTTTCATTATTCTTCTTCTACTCATCCCCCCTCTTCCTCCTCACCATGATTAACTAATCCTCCATGTACTCGATCTTAATGATCCGAGGTTCGAGTGATTAGGTTATGATGCTTTGAATCTTACCTTTTCTTTTTAGAGTTTAGCTTTGAATTACTCTTGATTTATCACGGGTTGGAGGTATATCATCGATATATACTCTCCACCTTTGCTTTCATTCTGGTCTAGCCGAGAGGCCGAAAGTTTGAAATGAGCACTCAAGAGTAAAGGGAGTTGTTCGCACCCCTCGAGAGAGGCAGACGTTCAAATCTCCCGGATTGGAGTAAAATCCAATAGCGGGGTTCACCGCGTAAAGCGAGTTTTAGGCCTCCGATTTAGGCGAGAGTCGGTCGGACCTTCCTAAACTCAGTTAGGCATGGCCTTCGAGAGAAGCGTGTCAATATTCATGGAACCTCCACGGTCAAGGACCTTTACCCTAATTAGCTTAGGTTTATTTATCGTATTTTTCTAACCACTCTTGCCGAGGTGATTTCTGATCGAGTGCATTTTCCCCTTCATCGTTATTAAGCTTGAGTTAATCGCTCTTTTAGCTCTCTTTAACTTTTCATGCAAGTAGCTCTCTTTCATTGCAAGTAGTTCTCTTCCTTTAGCACGTTTAGGTTTCTTCTAAAAAACTTCATTTTTCCGTCGATAAAATAATAGATTTCGTGTGAGTAAGCTTACTCAACTGTTCCCGGATTTCAATACGACACTTGTGTCCCTTAGCTGCATTTCGATAGGTATACTTGCCTTGATGAATTGTTAGTTTGGTTATTTTCTCCTTGCAGATATCTAAGAGACAATCAAGCATCTCAGGGAATGCTTGTGTTTTGGCTTCGGGAGATGTTAGCTCGAGTTTTGATCGTCGGATGTTATTCTCAACTTCGCCGTTGTTTTCGTAGCATGTGTGTTTAGCTACGGTGTGAATTTCGTCAAATTCTGAGATAGTTGGGTTTTCGCGTCGTTTTGACGTTTTATTCTATAGTATTATTTAATCTTTAAATAATATTATATTAAGCTCTAATATGGTATAGTGGCAGAAGTTTTATATACTTAAGATATAGTATATTTTAGTGGCTACTTTTAGATTCTAGCGGATAGCTCCTAGCTTACTGGCCAAATATTATATGGATATCAATAATGTAATAGCTATAGTGGCTGTATATAAAATATGATAGCTTATTTGACTTTATCCCTATCCTTCTTCCCCAAACCCGATGGAAAGCTTCCAGTGGAAGGAGATGGGCGACGGAAGTGCTGGAGCTTCGGCCGGCAATTTCTGGAGGTTTAGAGCTCGTTTTTCTCGGAAAAGGGCAGATTTGGACTGCTTTCACCCGGATCTTCCTCTCTAGGGGAGTATTTATTGCTCTAGAGCTGTCTTAGAAGCTAGGGTTTTATTTTCGGGTTCGACCATTCTTCCCTCTAAAAGCTCCAGATCTTTTCTTAGGTGGCTGATCTTGCTGACGGTGCCGAGTGAGGAGTGTAGCTGGCCGAGTCCTAAAGATTGAGGCAAGTGATGCTCTCTCATCCTTGCCAAGACTGATTCTCGGTTTTCTTGTCAGTTTTATCCCTCTCTTTGATTAGATCCTAGGTGTACTGTAGGTTTTGTCCATAGTTATACTGCTGTTAGTGTAGAGAAGTTCCAGCTAGTCCAAGATTTCTTGAGAGACAATGTCTGATAGGGTCTGTTTTGGGATGGCTCGGGATGGGTAGTTAGGAATAGCAGCTAGTTGATGCAAGCAAGAGAAATATTATGATTTAGGGTAGATGTTGGGGTCTAGCATGGTCGGTCTGGGTAGAGAATTATTTTCTGCCAGGTCTCTGCCCCTTTGGCGTTGAGTGTTAGCTTAGGGTAGAGGTCCAGTATTTAGGCTAAGTCTTTTGGCGTTGAGTGAGTGGAGATCACTCAACACGGCGTCGAGTAGACTCTACGCCTTCCCCGCTTAGACTTTGGCGTCGAGTGGACTCGACACCTTCTGACCTAGTGTCGACACCTTCTGGCTTAGTGTCGACACCTTCTGGCTTAGTGTCGACACCTTCTGGCTTAGTGTCGACACCTTCTGGCCTAGTGTCGACACCTTCTGGCCTAGTGTCGACACTTTCTAGCTTAGGGTCCACACCTTCTGGCTTAGTGTCGACACCTTCTGGCCTAGTGTCGACACCTTCTGGCCTAGTGTAGACACCTTCTGCCTTAGTGTCGACACCTTCTGGTTTAGTGTCGACACCTTATAGCTTAGTGTCGACACCTTCTGGCTTAGTGTCGACACCTTCTGGCTTAGTGTCGACACCTTCTGGCTTAGTGTCGACACCTTCTGGCTTAGTGTCGACACCTTCTGGCCTAGTGTCGACACCTTCTGGCCTAGTGTCGACACCTCCTGGCTTAGTGTCGACACCTTCTGGCTTAGTGTCGACACCTTCTGGCTTAGTGACGACACCTTTTGGCTTAGTGTCGACACCTTCTGGCCTAGTGTCGACACCTTCTGGCCTAGTGTCGACACCTTCTGGCCTAGTGTCGACACCTTCTGGCTTAGTGTAGACACATTCTGGCTTAGCGTCGACACATTCTGGCTTAGTGTCGACACCTTGTGCTTAGTGTCGAGAGGGACCTGTTGGAGCATGCGTTCCGCGCTTCTTAGTTTGAGAATAACAAATCCCGGATGTATTTGATCTTGGTATGTGTTTTAAATGTGCAGGGACAATAGCATTTTTATGTACAAAAGAAAGGCTGAGCATGGCATTGATGAAAAGGAAAAACGCGTTATCACTGGCGATAACGATACCGCGGGCGATAGCATAGTCAGTTCCTGCTGACGTCAGCCTTAATCCACACGTTGCCGCGCACGAAGTCAGTCACGATCAGCGATATCGCGGGGCGATACCAATGTCGCCGAGCGATATCCCACGATCGTCACGTTCTCCGCTCAGATCTGAAAATCAGCGCGACGTGTGCCACGTGTCAAGCAACGGAGAGTTATCACTATCGCGGGGCGGTAACGCTAACGCCGGCGATAGAGTGAAATGATATATACGGCCAAAAATTTCAGGGAAGAGTTGGATTGTGCAGAGCTTTGTTTTCCCAGAGAATTTTCAGAGCCTTCATCTCCGTTTCCAGACGAACTCCCTTGGTCCGTTGAAATCTCAAGAGTGAAGGAGATACGACCGTGTGTTCAAGATTGGAGATCTTCTCGTTGGTCCATCATCATCTTCAAAGCTCGTGATTTTGAGGGAGTTTTTAAGTTTTACTATTGTAATTTCATTTTCATCTTTTATCTTTGTAATTGGGTAGGGAAAATCACCACCTTGTGTGTGGTGTCTAAGTCCGTGTGTGGCTTAGGGGCAAATCATCACCTTGTGTGTGGTGTCTAGGTCCGTGTGAGGCTTAGGAGTAAATTGCAGTGAGTTGTGCAGCGTCTAGATCATAGGTTTGATCTAGGGGGAGGCTAGTAGGCATATCTAGGGAGATATTGACTATAGCCTACCGGTTCTTGGGAGAAGGATCGGTGAAAAACAAAGCTAAAAACTATTATCGTTGTAAGCCTTGATTTCAAGCTTTATTGGAATCATTTTACATATTCGTTTTGAAGAAGTATAATATTGTTATTCATTTCATTGATCTGTCTCATTCATAGTAGCTAGTCTTTTATTTTATAAAAAGAAAAAATTTAAAGAGCCCTTATTCACCCCCCCTCTAAGGGCGCCACAAGATCCTACAAGTGGTATCAGAGGGAGGTTATTCCGAATACGGTTTCACCACCAGGAATTATGGCGCAGCATGACCATGCTTTCTCTGAGGGGCAAGGAATTAGCAGACCTCCATTATTCACTGGATCTGACTATAATTACTGGAAAACTAGGATGAAGTGTTTTCTTATTTCTCTTGATATTGAGGTTTGGAATATGGTAGAGACTAATTATGTTCATCCCACTTATACAGTAGGCAATGTAGAAATGGAAAAACCAAAAGATAAATGGGATGATCAGGATAAACTAAGATGCAAAAATAATGCAAAAGCCATGAATGCATTATTTTGTGCATTAGATAGGACTGAATTTAATAGAACTTGTGCTTGTAGTAATGCTTATGAGATTTGGAATTTACTTGAAGTAACTCATGAAGGTACCTCGCAGGTGAAGGACTCGAAGCTGTTTCAACTTGAGTCGGAATTTGAAAAGTTTAGGATGGAAGTGGATGAGGACGTAGACTCAATGTACACCAGATTCACCAAGATAGTGAATGACTCAAAAGTGCTTGGAAATTTTTTTTCAAATGGTGATTTGGTGAGAAAACTTCTTAGATCTCTCCCCCCTAAGTTTAATCCCAAAGTGACGGCTATTTCTGAATCTCATGATCTTAAATCTCTGAATATTGAAAGCCTGATTGGGAACTTGAAAACTCATGAAGTTGAATTGAAAATTCAACAACAAGAGTACATGGAGCCTAAGAAGAAGGGGTTGGCTTTAAGATCTAAGAAAGAAGAATGCAGTAATTCTGAGGATGAAGAAGATGATGAGGAGAGTCTTTTTGTAAGAAAGTTTAAAAAATTTATGAGAAATCCGGAGAGGAGAAATGCTTTTAAAAAGTACTTTAAGAAGGAGACGTTTAGAAAGAAAAAACAAAAGGATGACGACGATGAGGAGGAAGAGAGACCCCCACCGGAGTGCTATCATTGCAGGAAGTTAGGATACATTCGAAGCAAGTGTCCAAAGTATTTGAAAGAACTTAAAGAAAAGAAGCACAAAGGGAAGAAGAAGGTCCTGAAGGCTGAAACATGGGATGATACTACCTCTGAGGGTGCAAGAAGTTCAAGCTCAAGCGAGGAGGAGGCCAATATGTGCCTAATGGCAAAAAGCGTCACATCTGATGACGAGTGCAGTGTCCAAAGCGACACTGAGGTAACTCCTCCAACTTATGATGAATTATTTTCTGAATTTTTAAATACTTGCAAATATCTTGAAAAAAGCTTAAAAGAAAATGATATTCTTAAAACTGAAAATAAAGTTTTAATTAAAGAAAACAAAAAATTGTTAAATGAAAATAAGACTATTGGAAAAAAAAAGTCTCTTGCCAAGAGTGTGATCACTTTATGGGAAGAATAAAAGAACTAGAAGAATCCCTTTCCAAATCTCATTCAGAAATAAAAATTCTCAATAAAAAGAATGAGATTTTAGAGAGAGATCTGAAATCTTCTATTTCCAAAGTCTATGAAGGAAAGAAAGCTTTTGAACGTAGATGTGTAAATCTAGTATCCGAGAACAATGAAATGAGAAAGCAGATTCATGACCTAACACTAGCCATGAAAAAATTTGGTTTGGGCCAAAGATCACTGGATATGATCTTAGGTTACCAATGTCACGGATCTGGAAGATTTGGACTCGGATACACGACTGGAAGCTATTGCCCGGCGATAGGTACTACCGCCGGCGATAGCCAGAAATCCAGAAAGTCAAATTTTAACAATTATGATAATAGTAAATTAACTGATACTACCTTTTCTCACAGTAAAAGTCCAGAGAAGTTATATTCTTCTTGCTACATTACATGTGCCAAATGCAATAGATTTGGTCACACCACGGACTCGTGCTGGAAGAAAGGAAAAAGTAAAATTAAGCAAATCTGGATGCCTAAGGCCTCTACCTATACTATGGGTGGAACCACTTGGGTAGCCAGATCTTTACTCACATCCTCTTTCTAGGTGTGTTGGCAGGCTAAGGACAAAGAAGACGTGTGGTACTTGGACTCAGGTTGTTCAAAGCACATGACGGGCAATAAAGAGAAGTTTCTTAGCCTGGAGATGAAGAAAGGAGGAGTCGTTACATTTGGAGATAATGGAAAAGGAAAAATCATCGGCATCGGTGTTGTGGGTAACGAAAGTTTTTCAATTTCAAATGTTTTGTTAGTAGAAGGTTTAAAACATAATTTGATTTCTATTAGCCAACTATGTGATAAGGGTTTAAATGTTTTGTTTGAATCTTCTACAAATTTATGCAAAATTATTGATTCCAAAACAAATGAAATTGTTTTTACCGCCCCTAGATGTCATAACGTATATATGATTAAATTTTATGATTTTTCAAATTCTACTTTAAAATGTTTTTTATCAAAAAATGATGAGTTAGAATTATGGCATAGGCGACTTGGACATACTAGTGCAAAGTTAATTAAAAAACTTTCAAAAGATAAATTAATCAAAGGTTTACCATTGCTAGATGGAAATTTGTCTTCATTATGTGAGCCTTGTCAAAAAGGGAAATTTACAAAATCATCTTTTAAAAGTAAAAATATTATTTCTACAACTAGGCCACTCCAATTAATTCATATGGATTTATTTGGGCCAATCACTATTTCTAGCTTAGTAGGTAGAAAGTATACATTTGTATTGATTGATGATTATTCACGTTTTTGTTGGACCTTGTTTCTAACCTCAAAATCCGATGCGTTTTCAGAATTTTCTAAATTATGTTTGCGTATTCAAAATGAATTTGAGCTAAAAATTAAACGCATACGTTCGGATCATGGAGGGAATTTGAAAATGAAAAGTTTATTTCTTTTTGTACGGAGTTAGGAATTAAACATGAATTTTCCGCTCCACGCACACCACAGCAAAATGGTGTAGTGGAGAGGAAAAATAGGATTCTTCAAGAGCTAGCCCGTACGATGTTATCTGAATTTTCTTTACCAAAATCTTTTTGGGCTGAAGCGGTGAGTACTGCATGCTATGTAATTAATAGAGTAATGCTTCGCCCTATTTTAAAAGTAACTCCTTATGAATTAATTTTTAATAAAAAACCAAGTGTTTCTTATTTCAAAGTTTTTGGGTGTAAATGTTTTATTTTAAATTCTAAAGATTCTTTAGGAAAATTTGATGAAAAATGTGATGAAGGAGTTTTCATTGGGTATTCTTCAACTAGTAAAGCTTATAGAATTTTTAATAAACGAACGAAAATAGTTGAAGAATCTATTCATGTTAGGTTTGATGAGGTTGTTCCATGTGTAGATAAGAAAACTACAGGAAAAGAAGATACACCCCTTCCTTTGATGGAAAATGATGATGAAGAACTTGAAAGGAATGAAGAAGGAAAAGAAGAAGAAGAAAGAGAACAACATGTCCCTCCAAGGGAATTGATATTTTCAAAGGATCATCCGAAGGAGCTTATTATTGGAGATCCACAAAAAGGGGTAAGTACTCGTTCTTCTTTACATGTTTTATTTTCAAACCTTTGCTTTGTCTCTGAAATAGAACCAAAAGATGTTTCCACCGCTTTAAATGATGAATTTTGGTTTTTAGCTATGAATGAAGAACTTAATCAATTTGAACGTAATAAGGTTTGGAATCTTGTAGAACGACCCAAAAATCATCCTGTAGTTGGAGTAAAGTGGATTTTTAAAAATAAATTGGATAGTGATTCTAGAATTGTTAGAAATAAAGCCAGATTAGTTGCAAAAGGTTATGCACAAATTGAAGGGGTAGACTATGATGAAACTTTTGCACCCGTTGCTAGACTAGAAGCGGTTAGGATATTTCTTGCATTTGCTTGCTTTAAAAGATTTAAATTATATCAAATGGATGTCAAAACTGCATTTTTAAACGGGTATATAAAAGAAGAGGTTTATGTAGAACAACCCCCTGGCTTTATTAATGAAAAATATCCAAATTATGTTTATAAATTAGATAAAGCACTTTATGGGTTAAAACAAGCGCCTCGTGCTTGGTACGATCGTTTAACTCAATACTTATTAAAGCACGATTATAAAATGGGAAGTGCCGATTCTACACTCTTCATTAAGCAAATTGATTATGATTTAGTTATTTTGCAAATTTATGTTGATGATATAATTTTTGGAGCCACTAATGAAGAGTTATGTAATGAAGTAGTTCAAATTATGAAAAATGAATTCGAAATGAGCATGGTAGGAGAACTTTCATATTTTCTATGTTTTCAAATTACGCAAAAACAGGATGGTATTTTTATTTGTCAATCCAAGTATATTCATGATATGTTAAAAAGATTTGGATTTGACAACCTTAAACATGCAAATACTCCTATGAGCGCTTCATTGAAATTGGGAAAAGTTGAAAGTGGTATTTCAATTGACCAAACCCTTTATAGAAGTATGATTGGGTCTTTATTATATTTAACTTGTTCTAGACCCGATATTATGTTCGCCGTTTGTTTATGTGCTAGGTTTCAAGCTAATCCAAAAGAATCACATTTAAAAGCGGTGAAACGTATTTTTAGGTACCTTATAGGAACATCGAAACTAGGCTTATGGTATCCTCATAATGACTCTTTCATTTTACATGGATATTCTGATTCTGATTATGCGGGGTGTTCATTAGATCGAAAGAGCACAAGTGGCACTTGTCACTTTATCGGCCCAACACTTATTTCTTGGTCGAGTAGGAAACAGAACTCTGTTGCCCTCTCCACTACTGAGGCCGAATATATTGCACTTGGTAGTTGTTGTGCTCAAGCACTTTGGATGACACAAACACTAGAAGATTTTGGCGTATACCAAAATAATGTTGAATTAAAATGTGATAGCAAAAGTGCTATCGATTTAACAAACAATCCCGTATTACATTCTAGATCCAAACACATAGATGTTCATCATCATTTTATAAGGGATCACATAAAGAAGGGCCATATTAAAATAAATTTTATTGGAACCGATTCTCAAATAGCAGATATTTTCACCAAACCACTTAATGATTCACGCTTTTCAATGTTACGACTAGAACTTGGAATCTTAGAATTATAAATAAAATTTAAGAACTAGCCAACACATATAAATAACAGAAAACATAACATAAAACTGGGCAGTACATAGGATAACACTGAAACAGAAAGTACAAACAACAGAACCACAAATTAAAAGAGTTTTCACTATCGCCAGGCGACAGCACTATCGCCGGCGATATCACAGATACATTACACCATAAGATATTACATCAATGATCATAAACAATCACTCATCCATGTTCTCTTCAGCAGACACATTCACATCTTCACTGGAAGTCGGAGTTGGTTCTCTAGGCCTTCGCGTCCGCCTTATTGAATGTCGTGGAGGATCCTCGACTGGACTCCCCCATTCTCGTTCTTCTTCCGGAGTTGGCTTTAATTTCAGCCCCTTTACCAGAAATTTCATGAATTTGCGAAAACCGGAATGACTACGCCTTTGTTCCTCTTTCATCTGCTCCACAGTCTCTCTTAGATCCTCAATAGATTCACGCAAAGAACCTCCCCTTTGGAGTGGTTGTCTTGATGATGAGGCAGCCCTAGGAGATGGACCTCTAGCTGGTTCTACGGTATGTATCACCGGGATACAATCATCAATGTAGAACTCCTGATCTATCCAATCATATTTCTGATATACTATCCTTTGAATAACACTTCCTAATGGAAGTGTATTCAGTTTCCTCCTAAGGGGATGCTTCATTTTATATGTATATCGTATGATGGATAACACAAAATCGGCCACGTCAAACTTGACTCTCTCTAATACATAATACGTCACTAAGCTCAATTGAGCCGTGATCTTCTTTGTGTCACCGGATTTCAACATAACCGTGTTCCTTAATATGTCTTGAATCACAAATGCATCGCGAGAGAGTGATGAGACGTCTTGAATCAAACTCCTATTTTCTTTTCCATGAAGGACTTGGTTCAGAATACTCCAATCACGATCCTTACGGTAATTCTCTACTATATCAATAACATGATCCTCACAAGTGGCAAGACTATACTCTCGTCTCAAATCAGCATGAGTAATATCTATTTGCGCTCCTTGGATTCGAGACCTTACTCCTCCATTCAACCCAGTATATTTAGGGTCTTCCAAATTATTATAAAAATCCCTTACGAAGATGGAGCTAAACGTGTTCGGTACAATGAGAGACATTATACCTGACTCAACAAGTAGTTCATAGATATGTGGTGGCAGTGATTCATCCAAAAGTTTCGCAATCCCAACTGACGCATTCTCAATCCCCGGGTATGTTTGATATGATGCATGAGGATTGCGGCTGGTACTCTTTCTTGCGCGGGATGATGATGCCATTTCCTGAAAACATAATTAAATATCGTGTTAATTCAACAAATTAAATTTTCCAAGTTTTCCTCTGTCGCCGGCGACAGCACTACCGCCGGGCGATAGTAGAAAAACTTCTTTTTTGAAATAACCGGTATATTTTCTCTCTTAGGTTCAGAAAAATTACTAAACTTCCATACATCTCAAAGATCTATAACTTATAACTCGTTTTTTGAAAGGATTTTGAATCAAAATGGTATGTTCTTCAAAAATTTTTCTCTTAACAAAATCTATGACCAAAATCGAATTTTTTTCCTAGATCTATCTCCTTTCATGCTATAGATTGCAGATCTATATTTTTTTTGAAGAAAAACATCACCATAAAGAGGGATCTAGGCCTTACCTTTTGGAGTTTTGAGGGTTTCCGCTGAAGAAGACAATGCCAAACAGCCCAGGGTCGGTCAAAGCAGGAAATGAGTCAGCCCCCTTCGGTTTTTTCGCCTTTAATATCAAAAACCGCTATCGCCGAGCGTTAGCGCTACCGCGGGCGATAGTGATTTCCTTTAGCCATTTTCCAAAAAAAAAAACACAAAAAAAAACCTACCAATTTTTTAAAACCCTGGTTCTAGTATTATCGTAAAGTTTTGGATGCTTATCAGAATACAATACATAGTATCTGTGTGATTATTAGTTTATCAGTTGTTTGAACATTGTTTTTAACTTGTCGTACTCTTGATATCTACCTGTATCATTGATGACTGGAACTTGAATAGACTTGTTTCCGCATGCCTCTAAGCATGAGTAATATTTTATGCTTGATAATGTGCTCACACTGACACGAGCTGATATTTACACATCCTTAAGTTTCTTCTTACATGCTATTGGTTTGTTTCAAAGATTCGCATACAATGCTAACATTTTCATTTATGAGTCATTCACATTGATTTTCCAAACTGATGGCCATTCTGAAAAACCTTTTTTTTTGGGGTTTGCAATATAAGTGAATTCGGAGTCCTAAGTCAAAGTTTCTTAAAAAATGAATGCAAAATATTTAAGAAAAAAAACACTATTCCATGACTAGGATACTCCAATCAAGCTCTACTCACCCTCCTGATAAGTCTTAATGAGCATTGTGAGGTTGAGCACCTTGACAAGGATTGTAAAGTGTCTTGTGCAAACCCACTTGGCCATTGTTTTAAAGAGAAAAATCTTTATGACATGAGCTTATCTATGTAACGGTGTTAGTTTCTTGTATCCATATCTTGCAAACCTTCCTGTAACATTATTTCTTAAGGAATATGTATACTAAATCACTCTTCACATGTACACAACATTATCACTTATAAAATTTCTTCTCATGAGAATTGGACCGGTCATAGTTCTTCTCTTCCATTTCATCAATTTTCCTGTTTTCGATATCTTCACCTGACAATTTTTCAATGTTTAAATTCAACTCTTAAATTAATTTTTTCCATAGCCTATTTTTTTTGATAACCTTCCAAATCTTCAGGTAACACTATTCCATGGTTTTTCCAGTCTCTATCATACTACTCGTGTTTCTCCATTCTATTTCTACTCACTCAGCTTCTTTCAGCTTCCGCATCTCCACCTCGTTTTCTTTCCACCATCTTTTGCTAATACCAAAAGGGGGAGATTCAGTACGAAATAAATTGATTGGTACATTTAGGGGGAGTACCTATTTCTTACCTATTTCTTTTAATTGATTAGTACATTTAAGGGGAGTACCTATTTCTTTTTTTGAATAGGGGGACAATATAGGGGGAGCCACATTTCTTAAATGAGGAGTTTAATTCATATTGATTATTCAAATTGTTTCACATTCTCCTGATCTCATGCAATTTCTTTCTTAGTGGATTTGTTATTATCAAAAGGGGGAGATTGTTGGAGCATGCGTTCCGCGCTTCTTAGTTTGAGAATAACAAATCCCGGATGTATTTGATCTTGGTATGTGTTTTAAATGTGCAGGGACAATAGCATTTTTATGTACAAAAGAAAGGCTGAGCATGGCATTGATGAAAAAGAAAAACGCGCTATCACTGGCGATAACGATACCGCGGGCGATAGCATAGTCAGTTCCTGCTGACGTCAGCCTTAATCCGCACGTTGCCGCGCACGAAGTCAGTCACGATCAGCGATATCGCGGGGCGATACCGATGTCGCCGAGCGATATCCCACGATCGTCACGTTCTCCGCTCAGATCTGAAAATCAGCGCGACGTGTGCCACGTGTCAAGCAACGGAGAGTTATCACTATCGCGGGGCGGTAACGCTAACGCCGACGATAGAGTGAAATGATATATACGGCCAAAAATTTCAGGGAAGAGTTGGATTGTGCAGAGCTTTGTTTTCCCAGAGAATTTTCAGAGCCTTCATCTCCGTTTCCAGACGAACTCCCTTGGTCCGTTGAAATCTCAAGAGTGAAGGAGATACGACCGTGTGTTCAAGATTGGAGATCTTCTCGTTGGTCCATCATCATCTTCAGAGCTCGTGATTTTGAGGGAGTTTTTAAGTTTTACTATTGTAATTTCATTTTCATCTTTTATCTTTGTAATTGGGTAGGGAAAATCACCACCTTGTGTGTGGTGTCTAAGTCCGTGTGTGGCTTAGGGGCAAATCATCACCTTGTGTGTGGTGTCTAGGTCCGTGTGAGGCTTAGGAGTAAATCGCAGCGAGTTGTGCAGCGTCTAGATCATAGGTTTGATCTAGGGGGAGGCTAGTAGGCATATCTAGGGAGATATTGACTATAGCCTACCGGTTCTTGGGAGAAGGATCGGTGAAAAACAAAGCTAAAAACTATTATCGTTGTAAGCCTTGATTTCAAGCTTTATTGGAATCATTTTACATATTCGTTTTGAAGAAGTATAATATTGTTATTCATTTCATTGATCTGTCTCATTCATAGTAGTTAGTCTTTTATTTTATAAAAAGTAAAAAAAATTTAAAGAGCCCTTATTCACCCCCCCTCTAAGGGCGCCACAAGATCCTACAGGACCAACACCTTCTGGCTTGGTGTCGAGAGGGACTCGATGCCTTCTGGCTTGGTGTCGAGTGGACTCGACGCCTTTCTCCTTAGGCTGGTGTTTTCTCTCAGTTTTTTAGGATGGGTTTATTTCGGGTTGTTGATGTTTCTCGGCTGGTTTTGAAGGCCGAGTCGTGAATTATGGCAGGTGGTTTTGTTTGGTAGCTCTGTGAGCGGTGGTGTGGTGTAGAGCCTTGTTCACCACCATTTTGGCCCCGGGATGGGCTGTTTGTTTTGGTGTGTTGTCACCATTTTGGCCCCAGTTTGGGCTAGTTGTGTTGGTGTGTTAGACCTTAGGGCTGCCACCGTTGAACCCTTGAGTATTTATGGGTCTGGTTGTTTGGATGAGGACTGTTTTTGGTCACCATCCCAGACCCATGGCTTTACCACTGCTAATGATTCACAAGTTAGGACTATTAGTTCCTTTCTGTAAAGTTATTATTTTGCCATGTGCTTGCCTTATTGCTGCTGCAGTTGTTTTAGCATGTCATGTTGTTTATTTCTCGTACTTGGTGCGTTTTGATCTTGCCTTGGGCGGTGTTTTACCCTTGCTGTATTGTTCATTTTACCTTCGCTCTTTTTGATAGCACTTGTTGTGAATTTCTTAAGCCCCTCTTTTATTGCTTATGAATCTAATGCTACGTTGTTTTTTATTCTATTCTTGCCGAGGTATTATTTCTTTGAATGCCTCAGGTTCAGGTTGTGCCGATTGAGCGGCTAGTGTTCTGGTGGAGCTTGTTTGTGGCCTCCGGGGTAGCTGAGTTTGCTGTTCCTCGATTTGGAGAGGTAATTTTCTTCTTTCTGTATAGACATACATACTCACCAGTGGGTTCGTGTCAGGTTGTTGACGCCCACTGGTGGCTTGCTTGTGATGCTAGATATGAACTGAGAACTGCTATTTTTACCTTTTTGGAGGTTGTTTACTTGCTTCTGGGAATGTTTTATGCTAGGTTACATGTTAGGTATTTTTAAACCCTAAAAGCATTACTATATGTACCTCATGCACATCATGTTTATAAAACTAAAGCACTACCTTCCCAAGTAACGTAAAAAGCTATTTTTATTATACTATGATAAATCTAGAGTCCTGCATTCCATGAGTTGTTCTTCGGGGACGTTTACACTCATGTAGGATGTCAAATCAACTTAACCAAAGTATTTTCCGCTGTGTATAAATATATTTTTAATAAGTGGACTAGCTGGTCCACTGTGCCGAGGGATACGACCATCAAACTTAACTGGTTTTCTTTCATATTAAATTATGATTTTATCCAAAGAATTAGAGTCTGGGGTTTTGCATGAGCATGCGCAGTTATCCCCTACACGACGTAGCACAATGGCACGTATTTTCTATTGCTCTGATATGATTTATTTATTGAGAAAATGCGGGTCGTGACACCCAGCCCCGACTCCTCTCCTCCTCCCTGTCCCGCATGCCAGAAACCTTCCCCCTGTCCAGATCTCCTGCCCGAGCCCTCGCGCATCCCCTTCCCCCACCGGTTCCCAACCTCCAGCCGCATCCCCTCCCCGTTCCTATCCATAATCCCACCCTAAACATCAACCGTTTCCCGGTCCAATCACTCTTAGCCCCTTACCCTCCAGATCTACTCGCCTATTCACCATTCAGCAATGTCGTGGAGCCACTCGTTTACCACGGTCATGTTCCGCATAGAAAAAGTTAGTTGATGCACTATCACGAAAAGTGGGTGGTGTTCATGCAAGAGTATCACTTCATTCTCATGCACCGAACTATTTTTGAGAACAAACCGACTGATGTGTTGAGTCGTCGAGTCACCATTCTCCAAACCATTAGCGCGAGAGTGGAGGGATTTAAGCATGTTCGATGTGACTACCCCGAGTGCCCATATTTTGCGAGATATGCTCTACATTGTTAAGGGATCCTCCAGAGACCAACGAGGGTTTTATCATTTCAGAGGGCTATTGAAAGTGTATAGATGTCAACCTAAATCACCTAGAGGGGGTGAATAAGTGAGTTCTACTTCTTTTAGCGGAATACAAAAAAATTAGTACACAAAAACACACAGAAACACATAGAATTTATAGTGGTTCATCGATTCGGGCATGTTGTTCAACCTGTGGAAGTACAGATTGCTCTATTGACAAAGGTTCATGCTGCAGATGTTCTTGGTGTGCAGTGTCACCCCCTACTGACATAGTTTCTCGCACCAACGATGAAGGAGCCTCAACTAACAAACTCGGAGAAAACCCTCGTACCACTCAAATAACAACCTCTCCTACAAACTCAATCCTCTAAACAAGGATCTACAACTTGAAGGCAAGACCACCTACAATAGAATAAAAAGTTTTACACAATACAAGATTAAAAATAATTTTCTTCAGAAGTAAAATCTTCAGTCTTCCTTTCCTCTGAAAAGTAGTACTTAAAAGCCTTGAGGAAATCCTTGAAGTCTTGATCTAAACAAAAGGGATCAATTAGATCTGAGGAATACTTAGACTTTCGGAGATCTAAGATCTAGTTGACACAGTTAATGAAGATGAATCATGTGTAAGATCGTCGGCCGAGAGGAAGACGTGAAAACTATTTTGCGAGAGCCGACGAGAGTTCTTGGAATTTTTCATTTGAAATTTTAAAAGGCACGATTAGGGTTGAAGGAAAATCACCGTAGGTATTTGATACTGCGAATCGCAAAGGTGGAGAAGAGGGGTTAAAGAAAATAGAAGGTGGATTGTGGAAGTTTATAATAATCTCTAATTCTATATCCGATAAAGGCAAGCGTACCTTATCGTTTATAGTATAGGATACTAAAGATTAATATCAAGGTCATATTTTCCCTGGGGCGTAATGATTACTTATACTTCGAGTTGATCGCTATAATTTTATCAAAATGATTTTTTCGATTAATTTAATAAACTAAAAACAGGAACAAAATTTCTAAGCTAAAAAGAAAACTAAATTACTTGCAGAAATAAAAAGTTAGAGCTAAAGATAAAATTGGAGTACTCAATCTTAAATCACTTTGAAATAAGAAAATCAAAATGAAATAACAACTATTTCTAAATAAAGTAAAACACCTTGACCGTGGAGGTTCCAAAAGCATGAACACGCTTCACTCGAAGTCATGCCCACCTAAGTTTAGGACGGTCCGACTGAACACCCGTCCAAATCGGAGGCCTAAAGCTAGCTTTACGCTGCGAACCCCGCTATTGGATTTTGCTCCAATCCAGGAGATTTAACGTCTGCCTCTCTCGAGGGGTGCATGCAACTCTCTTTACTCTTGGTTGATCGATTCAATCTACGAGCCTCTCAGCTAACTAAAATTGAAAAGCCAAATGGAAACTATATACCGGCAATATAGTCCCACTAAATAAAAACCAAGAGTTAATCAAAGGTAATTATTTTAAGAAGAAAAAGAAAGCTAAAACATCATAACTTGATCAACTCATTCTCACATCATCACGATCGAGTACAAATGAGGATCAATTATTCACGGTAATAAGGAAAGAGAGGGGTAAATAATAAAGGTGCATGAAAACTAAAGAGAGAGAAATAGAGAAAGAGAATGCTAACTATAATTTCATTAAACACAAAAAGGGATTACAAATACGAATGAAGATAATATGTGCATCAAAAAGAGAGCTAACTAATGATATTACACTAATAAAAAGAGGTTACAAGTAATGAAAGTACATTGTATAAGAATACAACTAGAAATGGGGGGAGAGAGAAAGCAAAAACATGAGAAAATCAACCTAAAATCCTAAGAATAAAACTAGCAGCACCTTCGCTCTCCCCAAAACTTCTCTCTTTTCACAAGGGGAAGGTCTGAATTTACAGACATTTTTCGGGATGGTCATGCCCCCCTATCACGCCCGCGGAGGGCATGTCAGTGGGGCATAACAGGTACGGGTTGCCCTCGGGAGCGAATATCTGGCGGGAAATGATGATTTCTTCAGTGCGGGTGACATGCATTTATTACGGTGGCAGGCTTTTGTGAAAAAGGGCGGGACTTGTCCTCGACAGCAGGCTTTTGTGAAAAATGAGAGAGAGCTCGACGAAATCAGAGGAGAAGGAGGGAGAGCTCGATGAAAATGGTGGAGTTCGTCGATCGTCGAACACAGAAAGTAGTAGAAGGAGTTCGACGAACTCTGAAATGAAGGCGAGCTCGACGAATATGGATATGTTCGTCGAATGCAGAACTGAAGGCTGAGCTCGACGAAATCTGGACAAAAGGCAAGTTCGACGAATTTGAAGACCTTCGTCGAACGCAGAAAGAAGGCTTGGTCGACGAATTAAGCTGAGCTCAATGAAGTGGCTGAGCTCGATAAAATGCGCTCGATAAAATGCGCTCGATGAAATGAGCTCGACGAAAGGTTGTGTTCAACGAATTCTTGACAGAAGGCATGTTCGACGAATTCTTGATAGAAGGCGAGTTCAACGAATTTGAAGACATTCGTCGAACGCAGAAAGAAGGGGGGAGATCGATGAATTGCTGAGATCGACGAACTGGCTGCGTTCGACGAAATGAGCTCGACAAAATGCGCTCGACGAAATCTTCTGAGATCGACGAAATGGCTTCTTGCAGCAATCTTCCACGGGATCAGGCTACACACCCAGGGAGGGCGTGTCAGGAGGGCGTGTCGGGAGGTTTTGGCCGAAAACTGAGAAAATCTGCAAAAATAAGAGAAAACATTAGTGGTATTAAAATATATACAAAAAGATGTCAAAATAAAACTTTACAAACATAATTTCTATATTAAAAACTAGTAATTACCCCAGTAGTTTAGACTACAAAACGTATTATCAAATTCCCTCAAGCTTAAGCTTTGCTTGTCCTCAAGCAAAAATATAAAAACTAGCTAACATAAAAGTGATTAATCAGGAAAATTCTAATTATGCTAACACAAGTACAATGCGAAATTCTAAGTAGGGAGAAGGTGAAACGTAAATCTAAAACACTTACTTAAATATGGTTTAACAATTTATAAACTTTACTAACGAAAATAAATCATCCAAAATTTTAACAAAATTCTTTAAATAAATTTAAGCAAAGCAACAAAATGAAAAAAACACATTGAGTTGTTACTAGATCCAAGGGACATATTATAACTATATCAATCAAATACCAAAAATCTAAATTTAAATCCAAAACTTTAATATTTTACTTGCTTCTTTACTTAGCTAAAAAAATAAAATTCAAAAACATGAATCAAAAGGACTTATTAGGACCGAAATGTTGGGTTTATGATTATGATTAGGAGTGAAATTCAAAGATAAACATGAAGGCTTTAAATTCACACTAAACCAAAATAAAGAGTTTCAAAAATTTTAATCATAAATAAAATATTTTTCTTTCTTTTTTTTCATTTTCTTTTCTTTACTTTTTATATTTTTCTTTCTTTTTATTAAAAAAACAAAATAAAGGCCATAAATAATTTTCTTTTCATTTTGAAATTGGCCAAACAAAAGTAAACACTTATTTTGAGCATACTTTTTCAAAAACCTCTCCAAGTAAATCACAAAACAACCCTATCATAATCATGAAAATTTTTAATAAAACTCAAAATGTTAGTGTGATCAGATAGGCTGTAAATTTTAGATTTCATGAAAATGAGATGATAAGTGGAGCTATCAATTGAAATCGGAAAAGGCTCAAAAGCGGCAAACTAGAGATAAAAATTTTTAGGTTGGCAAGAAGGCTCAAACAAAAACAAAAACGGCCTAAATCATTTTATGTTTCTAAATTTATCTAAAGCATAAGCCTTGAAAAATTTCAAAAAGAAAATCCCAGATAATAAATGAAGACCTGGATCGTTCACATCTACTATGCTAATCAAAAGTTGACATTACAAAAAATTATCCACAAAACAAAAAGGAAAATAGTGGATGAAAGATTTTTAAGAAAGTAAAGAAAATAAAGAACAAAAAAACAAAATAGAAATGCGAGTTTTAGAAAAACGTTTCTCGTTAACATGCTACCGTGAATTAAAAACACAACATGACCAACATTTTACTTGTGAAACATAATTAAAAAAACGATTAGAAAAATCATAATTAGCTAAGTTGTTATTAGGAATTTTGAAAAAAAAAAACAAAACAAAAGCAAGGGTTACTATTGAAATACTAAAATTTGTTTAAATTATTAAAGTAAGAAACAAATAGTATATAAATATATATTTATATTTGATTTTGAAATATTTTCTATTTTTCTTTGGATTTTTAAGATATTCTCTCTCTTTTTTTAAAATTCTGAAATATTCTCTTTTTTGGATTTTTAAGATATTTTCTTTTTTTGGATTTTTAAGATATTCTCTTTTTTTATTTTGAAATATTCTTTTTTTTAGATTTTTAAGATATTCTCTTTTTTCAAGGAAACAAAATAAAGAAAAGAGACGGAGGAAATCCTCCCCCAAGTTTAAAATGGACATTGTCCTCAATGGAGAATAGAGGAAAAGGAGAGAGAGAAATCAAAACATAAATGAAAGTACAGAATTGAAAAAGTAATGTAAAGAAAAGAAAAAGATGTTTCCCTAGCACTTGATCCCCAGACGTTGAAAAATGCATCCCCCCGAACTTGAGATAATGACCGGCTCGAGTCCAAGTTGAGAGGCGTGAAGCGGCACAAACACCTGGGAGCTTATTCCTGCACAAAACAAAACAAAAAAAAAACAACAACAAAAAAAGATAAGCAAGGGATGCCTCCCAAGTGCGCTCTTTGTTTAAAATGTCGTTGAGCTCGACATTATTGGTTAGCTAAATGGAAAATAAAAAGATAAATGTAATGGAAACTCGTGTAATATGCGTTGCGGCGTGAGCGCCAAAACATTTTTTAAGAAAATAAAATATTTTTTTGTAAATTTTTATGTTTTAAATAAAACAAAAAAGAAAAAGATTTAGAAAAAAAAATTTGTTAGTAAAAGAAAATAAACTATTAGAAGGGGGAAAGGAAGAAGAACTAGAAACTAAATTAGAAGGAAAAATAAAAGAAGAAAAAGGAGAGAAATTTTTGCAAGGAGAGGGAAGAGAAGAAAAAAAAAGGCGGCGACGGTTGATCACAAGAAAATTTTTGGATTAAAAGATCCCGTTGCTCCACTTGGATATCAATCATTTCCGTAGATTGGGAGCAAAACGGGATATCCAAAAAACCAATCTCCTCGGAAGATTGAACACAGGAAAGTTTGTCTTCCTCGGAAAATTGGAAAAAATCAGGATATCGGGGGAAATCTCCTCCTCGAGGAGTTGTAAGCACAATGGAATTTCTAAATAATCGTCTTCCACGAGTGATTGAAGGCACGATGGAAAGTCCGAAGATTCATCATTCAAAAGATAAGTAGGAGGAGAAGGAAGAAAAGAAAGAATTACGGCCTGAGAAGATAAATTGTCAGAAATTATTTTGAAATGAGCATTGATGCTTGCATCAAATGCTGCATAATCAAAGATGTTTTCATTTTTGCTAAAATCAAAAATAGGAGGCGTGCAAACTTGTGGAGAAAAACGGTGAAATCTTGAGATGGAATGAGTTGATGATCACCATGGCCCCAAGAATGATCAGGGTGTTGCCACCCTGAGTAGTTCAAAGTAGGGCTAGGATCAAAATGTCCATTCAAGAAATCTCTGGAAAAATTTAAATCAGAAAAATTCGGAGGAGAAGGGTAGGAAGGCGTTTGAAAATCATTGTAACCCCATGAAAAAAAATTCGCGGATGGATCAATTTGGCCAAATTGGTCCGATCCGGAAGGAATAAAATCATGGGTGGATGAAGGATATCCAACCCAACAGTGCTCGCGAGAGTGACCGAACTCTCCACAAGAAAAACAAAATCTATCCATAAAAAAAATAAAATCAACCGCGAAAGAGGGGAAAGAGAGAAAAGAAACGATAAAAAACGACAACAAAAACGATAAAATTAATAGCTATCCTTTTTCAAAATATCAAAACATTCCCCGACAACGACGCCAAAAACTTGATACTGCGAATCACAAATGTGGAGAAGAGGGGTTAAAGAAAAGAGAAGGTGGATTGTGGAAGTTTATAATATTCTTCGATTCTATATCTGATAAAGGCAAGTGTATCTTATCGTTTACAGTATAGGAAACTAAAGATTAATATCAATGCCATATTTTCCGTGGGGTGTAATGAGTACTTCTACTTCGAGGAGATCGCTATTATTTTTTCAAAATGATTTTTTCGATTAATTTAATAAACTAAAAACAGGAACTAAATTTCTATGCTAAAAATAAAACTAAATTACTTGCAGAAATAAAAGGTTAAAGCTAAAGATAAAAGGGGAGTACTCAATCTTGAATCATTTGAAATAAGAAAATCAAAATGAAATAAAAACTAATTATAAATAAAGTAAAACACCTTGACCTTGGAGGTTCCAAAAGCATAAACAAGCTTCTCTCGAAGTTATGCCCACCTGAGTTTAGGAAGGTCCCACCAAACTCCCATCCAAATCAGAGGCCTAAATCTCGCTTTATGCTGTGAACCCCGCTATTGGATTTCACTCCAATCCAGGAGATTTAACGTCTGCCTCTCTCGAGGGGTGCATGCAACTCTCTTTACTCTTGGGTGATTGATTCAATGTATGAGCCTCTCAGCTAACTAAGATTGAAAATACAAATGGAAACTATATACCGGCAATATAGTCCCACTAAATAAAAACCAATAGTAAATCAAAGGTAATTACTTCAAAAGAAAAAGAAAGCAAAAACATCATAACTTGATCAACTCATTCTCAAATCATCGCGATCGAGTACAAATGAGGATTAGTTATTCATGGTAATAGGGAAAGAGAGGGGTAAATAGTAAAGGTGCATGAAAACTAAAGAGAGAGAAATAGAGAAAGAGAACGCTAACTATAATTTCATTAAACACAAAAAGGGATTACAACTAGGAATGAAGATTACAAGTGCATGAAAAAGAGAGCTAACTACTGATATTACACTAATAAAAAGAGGTTATAAGTAATGAAAGTACATTGCATAAGAATAAAACTAGAAATGAGGGGTGAGAGAGAGCAAAAACATGAGAAAAACAACATAAAAGCCTAAGAATAAAACTAGCAGCACGTCCCCTCTCCCCAAAACTTCTGTCTCTTTTCACAAGGTCAAGGTCTGACTTTATATACATTTTTCGGGATGGTCATGCCCCCTGTCACGGCCGGGGAGGGCATGTCAATGTGGCGTAACAGGTACAGGTTGACCTCGGGAGTGAATATCTGGCGGGAAATTATGATTTCTTTAGTACAGGTGACGTGCATTTATTGTGGCAACAGGCTTTTGTGAAATAGGGCGGGACTTGTCCTCGATAGCAGGCTTTTGTGAAAAAGGAGAGAGTGCTCGATGAAATCAGAGGAGATGGAGGGAGAGCTCGACGAAAACGGAGGAGTTCATCGATCGTCGAACGCAGAAAGTAGCAGGAGGAGTTCGACAAACTCTGAAATGAAGTCAAGCTCGACGAATATGGAGATGTTCGTTGAATGCAGAACTGAAGTCTGAGGTCGACGAAATCAGGACAGAAGGCGAGTTCGATGAACTTGAAGACGTGCGTCGAATTCAGAAAGAAGGCTGGGTCGATGAATTAAGCTGAGCTCGACGAAATGGCTGAGCTCGACGAAATGCGCTCGACGAAATGAGCTCGACGAAAGGCTATGTTTGACGAATTCTTTATAGAAGGCGAGTTCGATGAATTCTTGATAGAAGGAGAGTTCGACGAATTTGAAGACATTCGTCGAGCGCAGAAAGAAGGGGGAGATCGGCGAATTAAGCTGAGATCGACGAACTGGATGCGCTCGATGAAATGAGCTTGATGAAATGTGCTTGACAAAATATTCTAAGATCGATGAAATGGCTTCTAGCAGCAATCTTCCTCGGGATCAGGCTACATGCCCGGTGACACGCCCAGGGAGGGCGTGTCAGGGGTCGTATCGGGTTGTTTTGCCCGAAAACTTAGAATATCTGCAAAAATAAAATAAAACATTAATGGTATTAAAATATATACAAAACGAGGTCAAAATAAAACTTTACAAACATGATTTCTATATTAAAAACTAGTAATTACCCTAGTTGTTTAGACTACAAAATGTATTATCAGTATTTATAGGAACTCATCTTTTCAAAAATCTAGAAATTCCTTCCATACTGAGAAATCTGCGAGTTACTGTACAAGTTGGTCGGATGAGCCGAGACGTTTGAAAACCGAAAAACCTAAGTCTTATTTGTTGAGTATTGTCGAGCATGTAAGGGAATACTCGTCGAACTACTTCGTATCTCAATGAAAATGACATAGACAAATCCAAACAAATCTAATTGAGAGCTCAGAGCCTTCCTAGAGAGACTCGACGAATTAGACAAATATCGACTAGCATACCCGACGAAATCGACGAGTATCGATAGATACTTTCAACGAATTCGACGAGTAGGCAAAGTGATACACGATGAATTTTACTTAGCCAATTCTCAAGGATGTATAGGAAAATTTGCAGTCAATCCTACGAAATCGACTAGTATCAATAGATATACCCGACAAATTTGATGAGTATTCATAGATAACCTCGACGAATTCGACGAGTCTACTCTACGATACTCGACGAAGTTTCCTTAGAGAAAATTCTGTCTTTCCTGATACAACAACACATCCTTCCTTGAATCTTCTAATGCACTTGAAATAGAAGTACACTCCAATAGAGAGATTATACGTGGGTCAACACATTGGCCTACACAATGAGGGATTACATTTTATAGTCCTGTATTTCATGACCCACTGTAACCTGACATTGGGTTGTCCTTGGCAATAATGTCCTGCAAGCACAAAACTAAAAACATACAATCAAATACAATCTCAATTCATCTTAGTTCAAGGGACACTTCTTCAAATCAGGATTATTGTGGATACAATACCAAATAATCTCCCCCTATTTGAAGAAGTCAGAACCGTACAAACTAAGATGAATTGTATGCAAGATAATAAATTAAGGAAAGAACAACAAAATTTAAAAATAAGAACAATCGTAGTCAAAACATTAGTATATATATTCAATCGGGGAAAACGGTGTTAAGAAATGTCAAGAAAAATAAGATCTTAAAACATGTTTGCCCTGGCTCTTCTGGTGCTGCCTGTCAAAATAAGCCTTCGGCTTCGGGAAATACTTTGGCGGCGGAGAAAGGGCTTCTGGATCATCCCTTCTGAATTTTCCAAAGTGAATTCTTCTCTTGACATTTGTCACTTCATGTTTCTGCCATTCCTCCATGCTATAGTGTGTCGTCCTGCTTTCATTTTCTAAGTACACTAAAGTAAAGGTGTCCAAGATAAGGCTTTTTGAGATATGACTCCACACTTCACATAGTTCTCTATTTGGATTAGTTCTGAAAATAGAGGGGCCTTTCCCATACCTTCTTCTCTTAGGAGACAGTTGAGGTACATCTTAAACCATATGAACATCTGGTCAAGTAGCAACATCAGTAGATTATGTTCCAAATTGATTTTGATCTTGAGAAAAATCTTGAGATTCTGTCAAGTACTTAGTGTAGACATGAGCAGGATGAACATATTCATGTACAAGATTAGGTATCACCGGTTCTGACATTGATGCAGGCCCAAGGTTTCTACAGTTTAAACACCACGCGTTCTTAGGTTCGACAATTAAATTAAATACGCAGCGAGCAATATTGTCTCTAAAATTTCTACCGGATATTCAACTAAATAAGCAACACTCAAAAGTAAAGGGACACTACCCCTTTTCTAGATTGAACAAGGGTTATAGGCCAATGTTCGCTTAAGCAAATAGGATCCACATGATCCGGACAATTAGCTATTCAAATTAAATTTATCCGCAAACAAATCACAAACCAATAAGAGAGGATCTGGACTAAAAATATGATTTAAAGTTAAGTTCAAATCAATCCCAAAAATAGTTAATAAGAGGGTATACCAAATCCCTTGAACGAAAGGGGAAATCAAGGGCGACGAACCTTATTTCTTCAAGTGTTCACGAGATCTACCCGAGCCAAGTTTACGAAAATATTCGGAATAATCAATGCTTAAAAATCAGATTTTAACTAAGCACAAATTTCATTATAAATCAGGACAAAATACTAGCCTTCTAATTCCACCAATACTTCACAAATAATATAGAAGAAATCACACACAAAGAGGTTTTAGTAAATCGTTACCCAATCCCAAGAAGTCCGTCCACAAGATGAGTGGAGGAATCACACACGACGGTGGTTGATTTTCTATTTCCATGCAAACTCCACGGATCCACACCGGACGATGAAGTCACAAGCCATCTTTCGTTTGCAAAACCCTAAAAGAGGGAGAATATTGAAGCCCAAAATATTTAAGGAAAGATGGAGAGAGAAAAGGTGGTGGAATATTTTTCTCAAGATGATGGAGAGGTGGAGGCTAGGGGAGAGATGTTGGGTGGCCGGATTTTTTTGTTGGGATGAAGGTGGTCGGGTTAGCTTTGGTGATGAAAGGGTCAGGTGGTGTGGATGCGGGTGGCCGAGAGAGAGAAAAAGGAAGGGGAGAGGGTGGCAGCAAGGTGGGTGGCCGGCTAGGGTTTGGTGAGAGGTTGAGGGTTCGGTTTTTGAGGAGGAGGAGAAGAGAGAATAGAGCGAATGGAGGTGGCTGGCGGCCAAAAGGAAGGGGACAAGGAGGTGGCCGAATTTTTTAGAGGAGGAGGAGAGGATGAGGGAAATCTTCAAGCAAGATTAGGATTTTTAGTTTTCATTCATTCTCTACAATATCCTTCATAATCATGGCTATATATAGCTTATACCACTCAATCTCCACCATTGAAAATTAAACCACTCATGATGGTTATATGCAGCCATCTTACATATGAAATGAAATAATTAAAAACAACACATGATGGTTATAAACACCCATCACAATACATGAAATAAAAATACATGAAATAAACTCTTAAAATAAAATTGCTTAAAAATAAAAATTGCTAAAAATATAAATCATAAAATATATAATTATAATTATGTATTTATTTATTGGCGGCGGAGGACGTCGAGCAAAACATGTAGTGGTGACGGCATTGGCGAAGAAACGTCGTTGTAGATTCGCATCTTCGAGCTTACGGCAACGACCGCCCCAATCCACGAACTCTCTATGACGGGCATCCCCGGCCGCATCAGCATCGTCGCCATCAATACTCCCCCACTCAAAATTACTCATCACCGATGAGTGGCCCGTGAGGGGAGAACAGTCAGAAGCAGCAGCAACATGAGGCAAATCTAGCCCCGTTATCCATGTCGTAGTCGCATGTACATCCATCAGCACTGAGAACCTGTCTGGCAAAGAAACAACAAAACTTTTGTGGAAGCTCGAAAGGGTGTCAAACAAAAGAAATAAAACTTGAATCTTACCATCTGGTTCAAGAACCATGGAATCAATGTGGAAAATAGACACGGCAGAACGAACACTCCCCATCCCAAGAGAACATGTAGTGGTAGAGAAGAACGACGAAGAAAGCACTCAGGTGGAACAAAGACGTACAGTAAAAAGCCCAAAAACTTGAAATAAAGTGAAACACCCTGTGCTATATAAAAATCTAAAATAAAGGCATAAAATCTGACGTTCTTCATAATCATGGATGGGTCGGCGTTCCCACGTATTAATTTATTAACAGAGCGAGAAGGCATCCACTCGGGGACTGACCAGACTAAACCCAAATAACTAAATCTAGCATCAGACAGTCTCAGAAAGGAGTGGAAGTGCGTGTGACATAACTTAAAATGAAACACTAATGTCCTAGATACATGAGGAGAGAATCCATGTGCTACATGTCTTGTCCCAAAAGCAGAGGATATGGGGGTAAGTCATGTGGCACGAGAGCCTTATAATCAGAGATGATTTTAATGGGCTCCAAAACCGAAGTCTTAATTTTAACTCTAATATTTTCACGCTTGGCATGAAGATATGCCAAGGAGAACTGCTCGTCATAAAGAATGGAGTTGGATGCTCCCGGATGTGAAAGTATGTGCGAGCGATACTTCTCAAGGGGCCTTTCTATAGTCATTAATGTGTGAAAAGGAGAGTCATCAAAAGGCGGTGGATAAATGCATGCCATCGGGTGTGGTATATAAGTATGTATAGGGGACACCACATCCAGAGGCACAATTGCCAAAGAATTAAAATCAGTCGTTGTCGAGGCCAAAACCGTAGACGGACACACAAAAAAAAGAGCAGTCAAATGTAACACATAGTCAGATCTACAGAGTACGGTGAACAGACCCAAAACTAGTGCTCTCAACCTAGTAATATCGATACGTTGAGACAACGCCAATATAGGAACTAATGAAGTGGGCGTCACACAAAAACTCAGACTAGGTCTACCAATTCCACGTCCTAAGAAGTCATCTAATATATGCAAATAAACTGGAGGAAGGGTTGGTAAAATCAAACCCGGGATAAAATCTAAATCAATATAAATTTGACCCAATGGTGATATCATCAAAGAACTCTCGTCCGGGTGTACAACAAAATAATCATCCAAGAGTACCCTTCCCTCAGATGGTAACTCATACACAATAATAATAGGGTCATCATCACTCTCAGGCTCCTCAGATAACTCAGATTCAATCACAGTGGGTGTGATCATAGACATTATCACAATGGGGATCATATCCTGGAGAGGGCACACAATACTAGGTTGGTCAGACACAATGCTAGCAGGGCAAATAATAGGCAACAAAATAGTTTCACAGATCAGTCTATCATCATTCCATACATCATCTTCTAAATCACTAGGTATTCCCTCAATTTCAGACTATCAGAATCGCCGGTCACTAACGTACATGTCAGAATACTCTCACCTACGGGGTCATCCTCATTATCAAGAGATACCACATCTATATAGGTGGAGGTGGGTGGTGGTCCTAAGACGGACTTTCCCTTATGAAATGAGCGAGTCTTATTCTTATGAACGTTGTGTTTCTCAATATCCAATGCAGTATTAAAAGTGGTGTTTAGGTCAGTGTGACCATAACACATTAATTTATCCTGGATGTTAGGGTTTAACCCCTTACGAAACCTAGAGAGGGTGATCTCTGGCATTTCCTTCACACCACACCTAACCATCATATCCTTAAGAAGAATCATATACTCAGAGACTGACTTATTCCCTTGTTTAAGGGTAGCCAAATCATCAAATATCTGCATTCGATGGTACCTAGGGACGTACTGGTCTGTCGGCATGGCCTTCATGACTGCCCAACCAATGATTAATTCACCGTTTTCGGTTCTTAGACGTCATTACTCATTCAACCATAATATCTTAGCTCTACCTAACAACTTCATTCTTGCCACTCACACCTTATCCGCGTCAGTCAGGTTATATCACTCAAAGTAGCACTCTATTTCCTTAACCCAGTCTAGGAAAACTTGGGGTTCTCCCAATCCATCATATGATGGGGGTTTGACCCAGACGACCCTAGTAATATCAAACTCGTACGGTGTACGCGGGACATGTTCATTATTATTGTTAATGTTATGGTTATTATTTCCTTCCGCATGTTGGTTGGCAGGTTGATTACGGGGAGTGGTGTGATTTAATCTCAGGTGGTGGAGCGCCTCCCTAATAGTCGTCATCTGTTTAGTGACATCCTAGCGGAGTCCCTCAATCACTGTGGGATCATGACCCACATCCTGTTCGTCCGCCATATGGGAAGAAGACAGGGAATACTCCGTACCTAATCGAGTGCGTATGCAATGGGTAATACTTCCGATCCACCAAAATATTTGAAACACCGAATTGTTCCCACCTAATACTAGGGTAGAAAGAATATTTTTTTGATTTTCTTACTAAAAATAATAAATAGATTATTAAATTGTTTTTTATTTTTTTGCAGAAAAATAAACATTTTAGGCCGCTATTGGCAGACCAGAAAATTTTGTTTTCCTTTTTTGGACAAATAATAGTGCAAGACAAGTGTGTGTCGGCGTTCTAATAAAATGGGTAGGGTGACAATTAAGAAATTGACGTGAACCTCCCTCTGATACCAAATTGATGCAAGCCCAAGGTTTCTACGGTTTAAACACCACGCGTTCTTAGGTTCGACAATTAAATTAAATACGCATCGAACAATATTTCCTATAAACAATTCTACCAGATATTCAACTAATTAAGCAACACTCAAAAGTAAAGGGACGCTACCCCTTTTATAGATTGAACATGGTCTATAGGCCAATGTTCGCTCAAGCGAATAGGATCCACACGATCCGGAAAATTAGCTATTCAAATTAAATTTATCCGCAAACAAATCACAAACCAATAAGAGAGGATCCAGAATAAAAATACGATTTAAAATTAAGTCCAAATCAACCCAAAATTAGTTAATAAGAGGGTATACCAAATCCCTTGAATGCAAGGGGAAATCAAGGGTGATGAACCCGATTTCTTCAAGTGTTCACGAGATCTAGCCGAGCCAAGTCTACGAAAATATTCGGAATAATCAATGCTTAAAAATCAAATTTTAACTAGGCATGAATTTCAATATAAATCAGGACAAAATACTAACCATCTAATTCCACCAATACCTCACAAATAATATAGAAGAAATCACAAACAAAGAGGTTTTAAAAAATCGTTACCCAATCCCAAGAAGTCCATCCACAAGATGAGTGGAGGAATCACACACGACGGTGGTTGATTTTCTATTTCCATGCAAACTCCACGGATCTGCACCGGATGATGAAGACACGAGCTGTCTTCCCTTTACAAAACCCTAGAAGAGGGAGAATATTGAAACCGAAAATATTTAAGGAAAGATGGAGAGAGAAAAGGTGGTGGAATATTTTTCTCAAGATGATGGAGAGGTGGTGGCTAGGGGAGTGATGTGGGGTGGCCGGATTTTTTTGTTGGGATGAAGGTGGTCGGGTTGGCTTTGGTGATGAAGGGGCCGGGTGGTGTGGATGAGGGTGGCTGAGAGACAGAAAAAGGATGGGGAGTGGGTGGCGGCAAGGTGGGTGGCCGACTAGGGTTTGGTGAGAGGTTGAGGGTTCAGTTTTTGAGGAGGAGGAGAAGAGAGAATAAAGAGAAGGAGGTAGGTGTTCGGCGGCCAAAAGTAAGGGGACAAAGAGGTGGCCAAATTTTTGAGAGGAGGAGGAGAGGAGAGGAGGAGGGAAATCTTCAAGCAAGATTAGGGTTTTTAATTTTCATTCATTCTCTACAATATCCTTCATAATCATTGCAATATATAACCTACACCACTCAATCTCCACCCTTGAAAATTAAACAACTCATCATGGTTATATGCACCCATCTTACATATGAAATGAAATAATTAAAAACAACGCATGATAGTTATAAACACCCATAATAATACATGAAATAAAAATACATGAAATAAACTCTTAAAATAAAATTGCTTAAAAATAAAAATTGCTAAAAATATAAACGATAAAATATATAATTATAATTATGTAATTTATAATTATATATTTTATTTATTGACGGCGGCGGACGTCGAGCAAAACATGTAGCGGTGGCAGCGTTGGCGAATAAACGTCGTGGTAGACTTTCATCTTCGAGCATGCAACAACGACCGTCCCAATGCACGAACTCTCTATGACGGGGATCCCCGGCGGCATCAGCATCATCGCCATCAGACATCCTTACCTGGGCAGATCCTAGAAATATCTCTCCATGTAGCCATTTGAAGTTATCATAACTGTGGATGTTGACAGCTCGAAACTGTTCTTTCATGGTGGTTTCAATAACATTTACCTTATCTTTCAGTGCTTCCTCCCCCTTTCTGACTTCTGTAATCACTTTTGAAGCAATTGCATTACTATGATACAACATTTGATTATCATTGTGGTCCATCCCAGCATTTTGAGCATTGATCACTGTCTTGGCATTCGTATCAACATTTTCGAGCACCTTCAGAATGCTCTTTAGCCCAGCCATTGGGTGAACAATGGCTTGCCCACCTTGTACAAACCAGCTGTCAAGGGTGGAATCCAACTTATTAAAATGCACCTTAACTGCAGTAAGGCTGTTGTTCAAATCCCGTTCAGTCTCTTTAACTTTCTTCAGCACTTTCTTTAGAGATAAATCAAAATTTGCTTGTTGCCTGGCCATCATAACTTCTATAGACTTTAGTAAAGAACTATCTGAACTAGCACTGGGGAGGTCTTCGGTTTGAATTATTGGAGGGGAGGTTAGATCTGCATTTTCCTCCGAGTCACTTGACGACTCTGCCACATGGGAAAGACGAGCTTGCGTTAGTAGGCTGGGATCAGGAGCTACTAGTATAGGAGGAAACATCTCGGCTTCTCCTTCCTCATCAGAAATATCAACAATCTCTACTTCCTCCACTGGAGGTCCACCTAGAAAATCTGCAATCCGTTTATGAAGGTTTTTAGCAAACCTATCAAGTTGCATCTGAACTGAGATTAAAGAATGAATCAGTTCCCCCTCAATCACAACAGAATGAATCTTTGGGAGACTTACAATCATGTTATCTGTAGTAGCAACCTCAGTAGAATCATTTATATTATTAGCAGCCAAACCATCATCATTAACATCACCATCGAAAACATCAGCATCCAAAACTTCATCAACAACTCTCTCATCATCAGCCTCATCAGACACAACCTCAACAGTAGTAGCACGACCAATATCAGTAATCACAGTGTTTAGATCAATTGTCCCTTCAACTAAACCTGATACAACTGTCTCTGCACTAATTGAATTTGGTACCACTAACTTTGTAAAGATAGAATCTTGAGGAACTTCCACTTCAGCTACCTGAATACCTGTCTCAAAAACAACTGTCTCTGAAGATAAGGAAATAATCAAGGGCACTAGAACATCAGTAGCCACCTGCGCTTCAACAGACTCCCCCTCAATTCTTGCACTCGAGCACTCAGGAATTTCATGGGGGGTATGAGTAGGAATCCTTTCCTCTGGAACTACCTCCTCCTCTACCTAAGGCAAATCTCTGACTCCTTGCCTTGGGATCCTCCTTTCCCATCTTGAGAAGATTGAAGAATCAATTTTCTTTAAATAATGAATTGGTACTCCTTTCGTCATATCAAACGTATATCTGTCCAACTGATTTAAATATAGTCTAAGTATCCTTCCAAAGTTTGGTGCGCGGAGACTATCATTTATTCATCCAAACAACACTGCTCCCCAATCAATTCATTTCCGGCAGATGATAGCAACCAAAATCTTGAACATATTTGGGGATAAGTAATCATGGGAACCAACTTTACATGAAAGAACTTTTACAATTATGTCTGAGAGAAGTTTGACTTCATCGCTCATCCCTTTCCTCTTAATGGCAGAAGTTCCTTTTGGCAATCCACAAAACAATAGGGCCCTAGTGAAGTCATCATCTTCCAACTGGTCAGCTTCTTCACACTCTCGAAGCCGCAGATACCTCGTGAGGAGGGAAACCTTCACTTTAACCTTGACTTATCTGACTTTGCTCTTGATGAGAGTATCTTCACGGCGGATCTTGGCATTATGGAAGAACTCCAAGATATCCTTGTCCAAAATTTTGCATGGGTGTTCGAGAATGAAGGTAAGTTCGGCCATCTCCAACATGAGAATGACATTTCGGAAATTTTATGTGGCTGAGGTAAAACCCATTCAAACGAGCTCTCCTGCTACGAGCAAGCTTCCAGTCCCTCGAGTAGACATGAAGAATTGTAGAACAGCAGTGGCAAAACAGACGGAGGAGATTCGATGGAAGGGGGAGAAGATTCGACGAGCTTGCTAGACGACACGTAGAGGGAGATGACGAGCTTGCTGGGGCGGAATATGAACTGATGGAAGACAATTCGACGGAACACAGAAGTTATTTCTTGACGAATTGATCGAATATGTTTACTCTGAAAGCACTGTATACATATATATACCAAATGTTTCGAGGAGAGAGAATTAGGCGGGTACCTGAAACCGGGTGACTCTTCGAATCCAAAAAAAATCTATCCAGAAGTAAATTTTGTCGAAATTCCTCGGTAGTGAAGTGGAATTCGTTGGATATCATCGAGTTTCGTCGAAGGATTACGTGAAGTTTCTATGAATCAGTGAGTTTCCATAAATGCTCCTCGACGAATTTGCCTTGGAAGATTTTGACTTCTGTGAGATGTACTTCATTGAGAGAATTTTGACTCCTTAGCCATCTTTATGATTTCTTGTTGAGCATGCCGAGTTCCATTTTGAAGAATGAGAACTTGGCCTCGTCCAGTGGTTTTGTGAAAATGTTTGCGACTTGCTTATCCATCGGGACATCACTGAGAGTTATGTCCCCGTTCTCCAAATGCTCCCGGATGAAATGATATCTGAATTCGATGTGCTCTGTCCAACTGTGAGAGACTGGATTATTTGCAATCGCAATCGCACTGGAGGAGTCGCAAAACATCAGAATCTCCTTGAATTTCAAGTTGTAGTCTTCAAGTTGATTTTTGATCCATAGAAGCTGTGCACAATAGCTGCCAGCAGAGATGTACTCTGAATCAGTAGTGGAGGTTGTAACGCCTCCCCTGTAATGTCCTTATAATATTTGTCCGGCCGGGGCCCCACAACATACAGATTCTACAGCTTAAACATTATAAGATGATATAATATACTCAACTCGAAACTCAGACTATAAACACAGCGGAAACAAATAGCCAAACTAAAAGTTATCAACTACTATATGAGTATCCAACAGCCTTAAGGCCTTACAACATTCACAAGTCTAAATACTGAAATAATACATCAACGTATCCACATGCTATAATAAACCTAAGCTACCTCGGCATGTAAGCCAGATCACAGTTCATGAAGCAAAGCACTCAACAAAACTTAAGTAAAACAAAAAGGGTTCACTTCATGAGGCTTAGGCCTTTTTGGTCGGCGAACTTGCTCCCATTTGCGATCCATACCCTGTAAAAATTGGTGGTAAAGTGGGTCAGTAAAGGCTGACCTCAACTGTGTAACCAATACATCTCCTCCCGGCTGTCTCTAGTGGCACCCGGGGCACTCCATCACCCTGCAGGTCAGCACTTCGTATGCAAATATACATGAACATAGAAAGTTGCAAAACAGGTTTGGATGTCTCATACAACAAACATGTTTCTTAGTTGAGCATATAATAAAAAGTGGGCCTACTATGCAACATTTATGCAAACCTGGGTTTCACATAAGGCACCCTATAGCGCACGAATCTAACACATCATCACACATCAACAATCTGGTACTTCCAATTTCCCATTCGGCGTTCAAGCCGCAAACACATAGGTACTTCCAATTTCTCCTAACGACATACAAGCCGCCACACAGAACTCTTTACAAGGCCCCACCCGCTCGTGGGTCTCAAAACACGGGCTTGCCTGCAAGCTATGACTTCTCATGTCAGGATTCCGTCTCACAAACCACAAAATGATGCTAAGAACCATTGCTAGACCCCACCCACCCGTGAAGACCTAGGCCTGGCTCCACATCGGTACCAAGTCCACCGAAGGAGACCTAGCGTGACCCAGCTGGCATCGTCCGGGCTTGTCCAAACATTGGAGTTCTCGTTAATTTTACAGAAAGGGACTTGTCTCATCGGGACACTCTCCACACGTGACTTTGCAAGATCACAGGCTAGCCAACCGACCACAAAGACAAAGTCGCGCCTTAGCACATCACAATCAAAAGCCTTTCTCTCCCTAATCCACCATTCGTACTCACATGAAGACAAGGGGGAAAACACATCACAAACGACATATTGCCGCAAATGGATTTCTAGCAAAATCCTTAAGCCTCGTTATGCAACATCACCGAGTCAGACTAACGGTCGCGATAACGGCTTCACCCACAATGCCTAATCTACTAGCAGAGCGGATTTCTAATGCAACATCATGCTATGGATGGACACAATCGACTCGATGGCTCCTCTTGAACCATGGAAACCCGAACCCCTCTCATTTGAGAGACTTGGTGCCTAAATGCTTGAAAGAAAGCAAGAACAACATGGATGCCATGCACGCATCCTAAATACTAACAGGAGAAGTGTCGTTACCTTACGACTTCTCTTCCTTGCCATGGAAAACTCGACTTGCACGGATGAAAATGTGTGCCTTCAAGTCCTCTCCACGGAACTGGCCTCAGATCGATGATCGGAGCCCCAAAGCTTCGTCAATGGCGGAGAAAGGCCTTCTTCTTCCTCCTCCAAACTCTCTCCCAAACCCCAAGTCTTTCTCAAAATGAAATCCACCTAGGGTTTAGAATGTTTCAACCCTTATATGACCTTTGGGAGGAGCATCCTAAGCCATAGGATCAAATCCTAAGTGAAAATAGATGGCCAAAATGCCAAATGATGGAACTGTTCCCGACTGCTACCGCTGAGCGGTAACCACCTACCGCGCCATGGTAGCTTCCCGAGCTGTCGGTCCTGTTGGGAAGAAAATTCTACTGCCAGCATTAGTCTTACCGCCACACAATAGCCACTCAATGCTTTTCACTCAATGCTTCATGTGCAACTGCCACGCGGTAGCATCCCACCGCCGCGTGGTACCACTCAACACCCTCAACTCCCTCAACACCCAGCTAGTCAGCACTCTCAATGCTAGATTCGACAAAATGAGGATATCTCCGGACGATAGCTACTTATCGCTGCGCGGTAGCCTCTAGAGGCTCAAGATCTGGAAAAACCGGGGTGTTATAACTCCTCCCCGTTAGAAGAATTTCATTCTCGAAATTAAGCATGCACTCAAACAAAAGCATACTTGAAGTGAAACGTTTTGGGAAGTCCTCCCGCATTACTTTTTCATGATCTCAAGAGAACCATCTCGTCCACAGTTATTCCACCGCACCTTCATGAGTTTGACCTCTTTATTCTGTAACTGCGAAACGTTTGAATCCACTATGCCAATCAGACGGACTTTGTCCTCAAGTCCTCTTCTACCGGCACCACCGTTGACTCAACCGCAACAGTTGTCTCCACCAAGGCTTTCTTTAGAACCGAGACATGGAAGACATCGTGTAATCCACTCAGATTTGGGGACAATGATAATAAGTAGGCTGCTTTTACAATACGTTCCATGACCTAGAACGATCCCAAGATACCTGGACTCAACTTCTTGAGTCGACAAACCTGCGAAATGCCTTTGAACGGTTTAATCTTTAAATATACCCAGTCGCTTATCGCAAACTCCACGTTCCTGTAGCGAGCGTTGAAATACTTCGCCTGCCTATCCTGAGCAACTTTCATGCACTCCTGAATGGTTCACACCAACTCACAAGCATCAGCCACCACCTCTTTTCCCAAAATCTTTTTGTCTCCCGCCTCTGTCCATGACATCCATGTTCAACACCACCTTCCATACAAAGCCTCATATGGCACCATATTTATACTTACCTGGAAACTGTTGTTATAGGCAAACTCCACCTTGATAAGGCGATCATCCCACTTATTACCAAAGTCAAGGATACACATCCTCAATATATCTTCCATTGTATGGTTCTTCCTTTCCACTTGACCTTCGGTTTGTGGATGGAACGACATACTAAACTTAAGCTTTGTTCCCAGACTTTTCTGTACTAGCCTCCAGTCATTGGACATGAACCGTCCATCACGATCTCTAACAATACTCTTGGGAATTCCGTGTAACCGCACAATATTGTGTTGGATCCCTAGTTGATTTGGGCTAGTTTCACTAGCTTAGGATGTGACCCAACATGTATAGCCAGGGTCAAATTTGTGTCCTAGAGTCTAGGCCAAGTCCTTAGAGTCAACATCAGATGGACCAGCTATCAACAAGACTATCAGATACTCAAGACTTAGAAGATTTCCAGACTAAGTAAAATGAGTTTGACGTTCGTCGAACTCAGGTCGACGAAAGGCGTTCTAAGCTCGACGATCTTGAGACATTTCTCTGTGCTGAGCTCGACGATCTTTGTTCTCTGTTCGACGAAGACTGAGATACTTCAACAAACTAAAGTCAGGGTAACTCCAGATTTTTTCTAAGTCTAACTTCATGCTTTGGTCGACGAACAAGATTCTGAGCTCGACGAACTTGGACCTCAAGTTCACAACTTCTCAAGTCGACGAAGTCAACTTCTCGGGTCGACGAAGTCAACTTCTCAGTTCAACGAATGAAGATTGTCAGTTCGATGAAGATTGTAGCAGAATTGACAAGTTTCCCTTGAAGACTAATTGCTATTATCTGGTCGACGAACTCATCAGCTCAGCTCGACGAACTGTGAACTCAGCTCGACGATTCCTATTCTTCATTCGATGATTCTAGATTAGGTCTTCTGCAGTTTTCCGTCCCTTTTCTTGGCGATGAATCCTGAGTAATTAATGCTCAATCTTCTCGGAATGTTACCGTTGGAACGAGCATTGAACATGGATTATTACATGCCGTTTTCCCATGAGACAGTTAGGAAATCATTGATTGACGCTTCCTTCCCAGGCCGACTGCATTTACTGCTCAAGGTTCCAAATTTGGAGTATGTTCTTCAGTCAGTCTTTTGTCAGAAAAGAAAAGATTAAGTAGAGATACAGACACACAGTCAGACAGACACACAGACAGATATTGTACTCAAGAACAATCTTACAGAAATCAAAAAGTTCTTTTCTGCAATCAGCCTAGGCCAGAGAACATCATCAAGAGGAAGAAGAACATACAATCTCCATCAAGAGTCTTCTTCCTTCAACCCTACAGGATAACTTCAGAAGGTCAACAATCTCTATCTGTCAAAGAAGTTCCTGAAGCATTCTCTAGTCAAGGCAACCAAGTTCTTTGAAGACCTGTCACCCTGAAGCAGTGCTCTAGATTTCCTGATACATTCAAGATCTCAGGGGGAGCAATCTGCTGAAATCAATCCACAAGTCTTCTCAGTTGTTATTGAGAAAGAGAAGACCCCATCAACCTTTTCCATCCTCTGTATAGGGTTTTAATTTCCTTCAAAATTATTCCTGGTTGCAAGTCTCCTACCAAAAGACTTGAGGTTTTGGTTTTTGAGCACCTGAACAAAAGCTCATTGGTGTCAGGAACCTGATCAAAAACCTGAGTGGATTCCTACCAGGGTGGTAGTATAAATTTCTTGTGTCGTCTGGTTGCCCTTTTTCTTTTGTTTTGGCTGTGCTCTGTGATTGGTTAGGTTGCTGTGCTTATTTCTTTATTTGCTAATCTGTTCACTTAGGATTACAACAAAAGTTGTAAAAAAGTTTGTAGTGAGCACAATACTCTATTCACCCCCCTCTAGAGTATTTCACATCTAACCTGCACTTTCAATTGGTATCAAAGCGAGGTTGGTTAATCTACCACAACTTAAGAGGTTAATTGGTTGTACAGGCTAACACCTGAACCATAAAGATCCCTCTTGTTAGATCTGATTGTTTTGTTTTTGTTATTAGATATATTTCTTCACAGAAATGGCTCAAAACAAAGATTATGCAAGCATCAGACCAACAGTATGCAATCTTAACAGATTTGCCATCTGGAAGGCAAGAATGAAATTATACATGAATTCTATTGATGAAGATATTTTTGCTTCCATCTTGACAGGAGTACCTCCAGCACCTATAGCTTCTACAAGCACCTCCACCAACATGACTGCAGTACCTCCTATAGAGAATAATGATGCTTACAAGAAAGCTAAAATTGCAGATGCAAAAGCAATGAACATCTTGGCTCAGACTATGTCAGATGATATATTTCAGAAGGTGGCTGAGTGCACCTCAGCCAAGGCCATTTGGGATTCCCTCAACCAAATGGTAGCTGGTTCAGCTGATGAAAGGAAAGACAAGAGATCAAATCTCATATCCCTGTATGAGAATTTCAAGAAGGATGAGGCTGAATCAGTTGCTGAAATGTACAATAGGTTGAGCTCAATCATCAATGAGCTTAAAACCTTGGATAAAGATATCACCCTTACAGAGGTGAATGACAAAATCTTTATGTGCTTCCCTAGCTCTTGGGACTCAAGAATCTGGCCTATCAAAGAATCCAGAAGCCTAAATGAGATATCAACTGAATCTCTGCTAGGCAAATTAAAGTCTTATGAGCAGTTGATCAAATCAAGAGAAGCAGCTGAACAGAAGTCAACAACTTCAGTTAGAAAAGATCACAGTATAGCCTTCAAAGCATCAGAGGAAAGTGAGACCTCAACATCAAATGAAGAACTAATGAGGCTCTTTGCAAAAAGATTTTATAAGATGGCTAGAAAGGACTTCAGAAGGAAATCATCCAGGCAGGATGATAGGCCTAAGTATGACAAGACACCAACCAAGGAGGTTGTGTGCTTTGGATGCAGAAAGCCTGGACATTACATCTCAGAATGTCCAGAAAACCAGAAGAAGGAGAAAAGCAGAGAAAAAGACTCCAGGAGAAAACACAGCAGCAGACCCTCCTCCAGCAAGTACAAAAAGAGCGATAAAGGCTTTGTTGCTGAAACATGGAGTGATACTGAAGAAGAATCATCCTCTTCCAGCTCAAGTGAAGAAGAGGAAGAAGTAAGATCCAAGGAGGTTTACCTTATGGCAATTGATGCCTCCAGGAGCAATTCAGGATCAGAAGATGAATCTGAAGATGAGGCAGCCTCAGAGTCAGAGGCAGATCAGGTTCTTTCAAGTTTTAATTTTAATTCTGATTCCTTTAAAATTGAATTCAAAACTATGTGTTTAGACTTAATTAGTTCAGAAAAAGAAATAAAAACCCTTAGAGAAAAACTAGGAAATCTTGAATCTGTTAACTCAGAAAATATTAAACTAAAAGATCAACTAACTTTAGCACATGAGTAGATAATTAAATTAAAATCTGATTTATGTGAGGCCAAACAACTTGAGCAATCTCTCAATGGAAGAAGTGTCAAGCTGATGGACATAACAAGCACAGTAAATGCCGGATTAAATGGCAAGCTGGGTTTGGGTGCTTCATCAGGTTTACCCCCTATAATTAAGAAAAATATTCTAACCACACCCATTAAATTTGTTTCTGCCAAGGGAAAAGAGAAGATACCCATAGACAAGAGCAATAAAAATCAGAACATAGCTAATAAAAATAAGGTTCAGCAGCATTCGTCGAACTCAGATCGACGAAATGTGGACAATTTGTCGAACCTAGATCGACGAACGCTGAATGCAAATTTCAGTTATAACAATTCGTCTAACTGCGATCGACGAACTCTGTATCGTTTGTCGAGCAGAGGTTGACGAACATGGGGCGCAGAAAATGACTATTGTCATTATCTGAGCAGAGGTCGACGATCTCAGCCCTATTCGTCGAACTCTGGTCGACGAACTTATAAGAATTCATCGAACCCAGAAGAACCAAACAAAAATCATTTCTCTTACGGAAATTCTAAGCCAGCTAATAAACCATTCAATCCAGTAGCTGATTGGGTTATTCCACATAGGAGATATCACCCCTTAAGTTATAAATCTCAACCTACCCTGTTAGTTATCTCTAGCTTTTCATTTCAACCAAACAAAGGACCCAAGGTGACCTGGGTCAAGAACAATTGAGTTTTGTTTTTCATTATAGGTACAGGTGAAGAGCTGTCCAAGGGTGAGTCAGACCTAGTACTTGGACAGTGGTTGCTCCAAGCATATGACAGGCACCAAGGATAATATATCCAATTACAAGTCCAAGCTAGGAGCAAAGGTGATCTTTGGTGATTCAAATAGCGGCCAGTCTGAAGGACATGGAGCAGTAAAGATTGGAACAGTTTCCTTCAAGAGAGTAACATATGTAAGAGGACTCAAACATAACCTAATATCTATAAGCCAATTATGTGATGAAGGTTATCAGGTACACTTTAACTCTACCTCCTGTTCTATTATTAATAATGAAAACAAAAATGTTTTAATTGGAATTAGACAAGGTAACATATATCTAATAGATTTTATTTCTGCCAATACTGATGTTTGTTTACTCAATATCACTAGTAACCAAAATGAGTTGTGACATAAAAGATTAGGTCATGTAAACCTTAAGAATATAGCTAGGTTATCTAAAGACAACCTTGTTAGAGGTTTACCTTCTAACCCCTACAAGAAGGAAAACCTATTTAGGCCTTGTCATTTAGGCAAGCAAACTAAAACTAGTTTCAAATCCATTAATAAAAGTGATTCACCTAGGATTTTGTATTTCCTTCATGTGGACCTATTTGGACCCATTGCAGTACAAAGCCTTGGAGTGAAGTCTTATACTTTAGTGATTGTTGATGACTTCTCCGGATTCAGTTGGGTTGCCTTTCTGAGAACTATGTCAGATACATTCAAGGTTCTTACAGATTTTCTCAGGACCATACAGATTGAGTTCTCTACTCATGTTGCATTGATCAGAAGTTATCATGGCACAGAGTTTGATTCTCTTCTTATTCATGAGTTCTGTGAGAAGGAAGGTATCAGTGTTGGAGCACCCTACTACTAATTTGGGTCAGGATCACTATGTCTCTAGGAAACAAATGCTTGACCTCCTGTATAGCTCAATAGGTCAATTAGAATTGAGTCTAAGGGTTAGAAGTCTAGGTTTGGAAGCTGCCCTCAAGAACAGGATTTTCTGTTTGGAGACTAAGTCTTATCGTCGAGCTCAGCACGACGATTCGTCGAACTCCGATCGACGATCGTCTAGCTCAACTTCGACAGATCGTCGAACTCCATTCGACGATCGCTGAGCTCAACTTCATCAGATCATCGAATTCCATTCTACGATCGGTGAGCTCAGTTCGACGATCTTGACTCTACTTTGGATCTCTATCTCTGAGCTCAGTTCGACGATCTTTGAGCACAGATCGACGATATTTTGCTGCTGTATTTTTTTTCCATATCGCTGAGCTCAGTTCAACGATAGCAGAGCTCAGTTCGACGTTTTCAGATAACTTCAAGGATGTTTCTAGATTCAAATTCAAATCTATTAAGGAGTTATTCTGCAATTAATTCTGAAGATTTTCTAGCCGTTTTCATTCATTTCTGGACCAAGTTTCAAGGAATATTTCTATGGACTTTCCTCCAGAAGAGATTTTGCAATTAAGGATGCAATTAATGCAGACCAACGACTATTCTTCTCAGACAATGTTTTGTTCAGTATCAGAGAATAAAAGAGAAGAATTTTTGAATCTCACACATAGACAGATACACAGACACACAGATTACAGACAGACACACAGACAGACATCAGTAATCTTCAACAAAATATTCTATCTCAAAGAATTCTCAAGAACACACATCCAAGGAGATCAATCTTCAGATCTCTCTAGTTTTCAAGTGTTCAAGGCCAACATATTTCAAGACTCCAGACATTCAACATTTCAGCTATTGCTGAAATCATCTATTGCTTGAGTTCATCTCTTGAAGGCCTATCACCCTACAGCAAAGCTTCTTTTCCTGAAGATCTCAAGGATTCAGGGGGAGCTTTGACACCATCAATCCACATAGTCTTCTCAGATGATCTGAGAAAGAGAAGACTTCCATCACTCTCTCACCCCCTCTCTGTAAAGGGTTTCTCAAACTGCCTTCAAAAGTTTGAACTTGGTTTTTGAGCACCTTGACAAAAGCTCATTGGTGGCAAGACACCTGATCAAAAAATCTGATTTGGTTTTTGAGCACCTTATCAAAAGCTCATTGGTGCCCAGGACACCTGATCAACTCATCTTGCAGTGGATTCCTACCTAGGGTGGTAGAAGAGTGGATGTACCCAAGTTTAGGGGAACCACTATATTTCCTTGTGTCTTTTGGTTTTGCTTGTCTTTATTTTTGTTTCTGGCCTTGATTATTCTGTGATTAGTTTTTGATTAATTTAGTTCTGTGATTAGATTTATTACTGCTTCCCTGCTCACTCATATTACAACAATTGTTGTAAAAAGTTTTAAAGCACCATATACTCTATTCACCCCCCTCTAGAGTATATCAGATCTAGCTGCACTTTCAATTGGTATCAGAGCCAGGTTGGTTAAACATACCACACCTTGGTGGTTGCACAGGCTAACACCTGAACCCAAAGATCCCAAGTTAGATCTGTTTTCTGTTGTATTTTATTATTAGATTTTGTTTTCACAAATCATGGCTCTAAACAAAGATTATGCTAGCACCAGACCTCCAGTGTGCAATCTATCCAAGTTTGCACTTTGGAAAGCAAGGATCAGACTGTACATGAATTCTATTGACGAAGATATTTTCAACTCTGTTTTGACAGTGTGTCCAAGACCTCCAGAGAACTCCAGTACAAATGCTGTTCCACCTCCATCAGGAACAGATGCTGATATCAAGAGATGGAAGGTAGCTGATGCCAAGGCTATGAACATCTTGGCCCAGACAATGTCTGATGACATATTTCAAAAGGTGGCTGAATGCAATTCAACAAAAGAAATTTGGGACAAACTCTCAAAAATAGTCTCAGGCTCAGCTGATGAGAGAAAGGATAGGAGATCCCATCTCATATCTCAATATGAGAATTTCAAGAAGGGAGAAACTGAGTCAGTGGGAGACATGTAGAACAGGCTCAGTCTAATTGTCAGTGAACTCAGGACATTGGACAAAGAGATCCCACTAACTGAACTTAATGACAAGATTCTAATGTGCTTCCCTAGCACTTGGGATTTAAGAATCTGGCCAATTAAGGATGCCAGAAGTCTGAATGAGATCACTACTGAAGCTCTATTGGGTAAGCTCAAATCTTATGAGCTACTCATCAAAAATAGAGAAGAAGAACAGAAGGCTGCCTCACCAGCCACAAGAAAAGAGAAGACCATAGCCTTCAAGGCAACTGAAGATCAGGCTGAAGACAAAGCCACAGGCAATGATGAACTGCTCAGTCTGTTGGCCAAAAGATTTTATAAGATGGACAAAAAGGACTTCAGAAGGAGATCATACAAGGAACATGATAATCCAAGGTATGACAAGTCCATTAATAATAATAATAAAGACATTATTTGCTTTGGTTGCAGGAAACCAGGGCATATAGTTCTTGACTGTCCAGAAAACAAAAACAAGGACAGAAGGGACAGGAAAGAAAGAAGAAAGGAGAAAGACTCCAAAAGGAATGGCAATGGCAAACCCTCATCGAGCAAAAACAAACATACAAGAAAGGGGTTTGTTGCTGAATCCTGGAGTGAGACTGAAGAGGAGTCAAAAGCATCATCCAGCTCCAGTGATGATGAAGATGATGCAGAAGAGAAAGAGTTCTGCATGATGGCAATCAATGCCTCACAACACAACTCAGAAGAAGAGGAGTCAGAGTCAGATTCAGAGACTCAACCTAAAGAAAATCAGGTAATCAACTCTTTTGATTTTAATTCAGAGGACTTTAAATCTGAATTTAAAGCATTGTGTTTAGACCTGCTAAAATCTGAGAAAGAAATTATCTCTCTCAGAAATCATTTATCTGAACATAATACTTTAAAATCAGAAAACCTCAAACTCTCTCAGGAGTTGGAGAGCTGTAGGGAGCAGATAGCTTCACTGAAGAGTGAGCTGTCTGAGGCCAAGAAGCTTGAAGAATCCCTTAATGGGAGAAGCATCAAGCTGATGGACATCACAAGTACAGTGAACTCTAGATTTAATAGTACACTAGGCTTGGGTGCTTCATCCAGCCAACCTATAGTTCTAACAACTCCAATCAAATTCATTTCTGATAAAGGAAAGGGAGTTGTAGAGGTTGCTAGGAAAAATTCTGATCTGCCCCAGAAAACTAAGTTCCAGCAGAAATCGTTGAACGGAGGTCGACGATCGCCAAACGGAGATCAACGATCGTCGAACGCAGATCGACGATCTCAGGAAAAATCGTTGAACGCAGCTCGACGATCTCAAGTACCTGAACTCAGCCATAGTCGACCGTCGAACGGAGTTCGACGATCTGACCCAAGATCGTCGAACGCAGCTCCAAGATCGTCGAACAGAGGTCAGAGCTCTGGAAAATTTTTCAAGGGCAAATCAAAATTCAATCCTAAGGGTCCTTCATCCCAAATCTTTAACCCTTATACTGAATGGATTATACCTCCAAGGAGATATCATCCTGAAGGATATAAGAGTCAACCTCGGATGTCTTTTATTTCAGAATTTAAAGGTTATCAACCTAGGCCCAAGGTAAACTGGGTCAAAAACAAATGAATTGTCTTATGTGCAGGTGAAGACCTATCCAACATCTAACCAGCAATGGTACTTGGATAGTGGGTGCTCTAAGCACATGACAGGGAACAAGGACAATCTCACTTCCTTTAGAGCCAAGCTTGGACCCAAAGTTATCTTTGGTGATTCAAACTTTGGATAGACTAAAGGATATGGTGCAGTCCAGATTGGATCAGTAACTTTCAAGAAGGTAGCTTATGTGGAAGGACTGAAGCACAACTTAATAAGCATCAGTCAGCTGTGTGGTGAAGGCTACCAGGTGACCTTCAGCAAAGCCTTATGCAAAATCAAGTCAGAGGACAACACAACTGTGTTGACAGGTAAAAGGAAAGGTAACATTTATCTAGTAGATTTTCATTCAACTGATGTAGATATTTGCTTGTTTAATTCTGTCTGTAGACCAAACATTTTATGGCATAAGAGACTAGGACACCTAAACCTTAGAACTATTGCTAGGCTATCCAAGGACAACCTTGTTAGAGGACTACCTTCTGGCCCCTACAAGAAGGAAGGACTCTGCAGGGCTTGTCAATTAGGCAAGCAAACTAAAAATAGCTTTAAGTCACTTAATAAGAGTGATTCACATAGGATATTGTATCTGTTACACATGGATCTTTTTGGACCCATCACAGTGCAAAGCCTAGGAGGGAAATCCTACACTTTAGTAGTTGTAGATGACTTCTCTAGATTCATTTAGGTGTTCATTCTAAGGAAGAAGTCTGATAACTTTAAGTGTCTGACAGAGTTTCTCAAATGTATACAGATTGAGTTCAATACTCACATTGCCCTGATCAGAAGTGATCATGGGACAGAGTTTGATTCTCTTCTTATGCAAGAGTTCTGTCAGAGTGAAGGGATCAGGCATACTTTCTCAGCTCCTAGAACTCCTCAACAAAATGGGGTAGCTGAAAGGAAAAATAAAACCCTTATTGAATCTGCCACTACATTGTTGTCAGATGCTCATCTACCTCTATCCTTTTGGGCAGAGGCAGTGAACACCTCCAACTATGTGCTGAATCGAAGTTTGATACATAAACTAAAGGGAAAACTCCCTATGAATTACTCAAAGGGAAGAAACCTAAAGTTGATTATTTTAGAGTTTTTGGTTGCATTTGCTACATTCATAACAATGACAAGAAATATTTAGCAAAATTTCAAGCTAAAGCTGATGAAGGAGTATTTCTAGGATACTCCATGATCAGCAAGGCTTATAGGGTCTATAATAAATCATCTTTAAAAATTGAGGAATCTGTCCATATATCATTTGATGAATCTAACATGTCTTTCAAGGAGAAGATCTCTTCTACCATAGAACCCTTGCAGGAACATTCTCTAGTTGAAGACTTGAACAAGTTACAGGTTACTCAAGGGGATGAAAGCAGTGAAGATGAAGAAAATGCTCAACATATTGAAGAACAACTTGAAGAGCCAGTTGTTGAACCCCAAGAGGAAATAACAACACAGGTTGGTGAACAATCAACACCCCCTGTTGATTTAGTAACACCAAGAGACCATCCAATTTCCCAAATAATTGGAGACATCTCAGCTGGTGTGCAAACCAGAAATCAGGTCAACCAAAACCTGTTGCACACCTGCTTCTTATCTCAAATTGAACCTCAGTCCATTCAAGATGCAGAGCGAGATCCACACTGGATTATTGCAATGCAAGAGGAGTTGCATCAATTTGAGAGGAACAAAGTATGCGAACTAGTGCCAAAGCCTAAGGATCACTCCATTGTTGGAACAAAGTGGGTTTTCAGAAACAAACTGGATGATCAAGGAGTAATTGTAAGAAACAAGGCAAGGCTAGTTGCTCAGGGATATTCTCAAGGAGAAGGAATAGACTACGACCAGACCTTTGCACCAGTTGCAAGATTAGAAGCTATCAGAATATTCTTAGCTTATGCAGCACATAAAGGCTTCAAGGTATACTAGATGGATGTCAAAAGTGCATTTTTAAATGGAGACATCAAAGAGGAAGTATATGTCAGACAACCTCCAGGTTTTATCTCTCCAACTTATCCTGATTATGTTTTTAGATTGAACAAAGCATTATATGGTCTCAAGCAAGCTCCTAGAGCATGGTATGATACCCTAGCATGCTTTCTCTTGGAAAATGGATTTATAAGGGGTAGAGTAGACCAAACTCTTTTCATTAGAACCCATAAGTCCCATACCCTACTAGTACAGATTTATGTAGACGATATTATTTTTGGTTCTACTGATTCCAAATTGTGCAGAAGGTTTTCTAACCTGATGCATTCTAAATTTGAGATGAGTAGCATGGGTGAGCTATCCTTCTTCCTAGGATTGCAAGTCAAACAGCATGCTGAAGGCATATTTATTTCTCAAACCAAATATGCAAATGAATTGGTTAAGAAATTTGGTATGTCTGAAGCATCTTGTATGAAAACACCCATGCCTACTAATGCTGTATTGGATGCTGATGAACATGGGAAACCTGTTGATTAGACAAGATATAGAGCAATGATTGGCTCTTTACTGTACCTTACAGCTAGTAGACCAGATATAATGTTTGCTACATGTATATGTGCTAGGTTCCAAGTAAGCCCTAGAGAGTCACACCTAACACTAGTAAAGAGGATTCTCAGGTATGTTAAAATTTGTCCAAATCTAGGTCTCTGGTATCCAAAAGATTTAGCATTTGACTTAACTGGATTCTCTGATGCTGATTATGCTGGATGCAGAATTGACAGGAAAAGCACCAGTGGAACTTGTCAGTTCCTTGGTGACAGACTTGTCTCTTGGTTTTGTAAGAAACAAACTTCTGTGTCAACTTCAACTGCTGAAGCTGAATATATGGCTGCAGGCAGTTGTTGTTCACAAATCTTGTGGATTCAAAACCAACTCCTAGACTATGGCTACAACTTAGAGAAGTCTAAAATCTTTTGTGACAACACCAGTGCTATTTCTATAGCTCAAAATCCAGTCCTCCATAGTAGGACAAAACACATAGAGATTAGGCATCATTTTTTAAGGGATAATGTTGAAAAGAATAAAATTGAACTACAATATATCCCAACTGATTTATAAAGGGGAGATATTTTCACCAAGCCTTTGGATGAAAAGAAACACACCTTCTTCCTAAATCAGTTAGGAATGTTAGATGGAGGAAGTCTTAAATAATATCCAAGATTTTGAAAGCTTAAAATTGACCAAGACTAGGCAAACATCCTGATTTTTCTTAGTGTCTAGAGTTTTTCTGATCTCTGAACTGCGCTCGACGATTTACCCCAAGATCGTTGAACGGAGATCGACGATTTCCGAAATCGTCGACCTGAGTTCAGCGTTTCTCAGATAGTATGAACTATCTCTTCCGGTCAACGATCGTCGAACGACGCTCGACGATCTTGTTCTTTGAACGATCGTCGAACAGAGCTCGACGCTCTCCAATATCGTCGAACGGAGATCGACGATGTTGAAGACTCTTCAGATTCCTTTAGAAGCCTCGATCGTCGAACTGAGTTCAACGATCTTTCCAATTCTGCGTCGAACCCTAATATAAAATTCATTTTTCGCCGTCGTTCTCCTTTGCGTTTTCGATTTCTCTGCAAGAATTTTCTTTCCCTCCAAACAGTTCTACACTTGGTCGTTTTGTTTGTTGAATTTTTGCAGGTATCCATGGCTATGTTTGTTGCTGTTCTTGCCGCCATGAAGTTTGATGCTGGCTTCGACATCGGCATGGAATCCTTCAGCACAACCGACCAGGTCTTTCAAGATATTTTGGGGCTATTCAAAGAGCAGAACCTGACAGCAATTATGACCACAAGGATCAAGCTTGCATCTGATGAGATCAAGGAATGGGTCTACACTGCCCATAATCAAGACAACTCCACCATTGTTGGGTCAATATCTGGCACTCAGGTACCTCTAACCCCAGCAATTCTATCAGAGGTCTTTGAGTTGAGAAATGGTGAAGATACTGCTGGCTTGTCTGGAGAAGAGTATTCTGATCTGCTTGCCAGAATGGGTCATTCTGAGGCCAACCCTAGCAAGCTCTTGAAAAAGAACCTTTCTGTGGAATACAGATTCATGGCAGATGTTGTTAGGAAAGTGCTACTGGCTAAGCACTCTGCTCATGATACAATCTCAAGGTATCAGCTCTGCCTCATGGGAGCCCTTGTAGACAGGAAGAACTTGAATTGGGGAGAAGTATTCTTTGACCTTATCAAGAAGAAGATAAATAAAAGTTTTGTCAACTTTGGAAGGATTATTGGGGTGTTTCTGCAGCACAGGTGACCTGCTCTGCTGGTCTCCTCTGGAATCCATATCAATGCTTCCAAGAGACTGTCTTGTGCCCTGTTTGGTAAATGGGACAGACAAATCAGCAAGCTCAGCAGGCCCTCCTCCAGCACTCCTTCAGGCACAAGGACTCTCAGAGTCACTTCCCCACAGGTCTCTACCCCTGCAGATGACCTGCCTGCTGATGTTGCCTCTCCTCCTCCTCCTCCAATTCCATCCCTTCCCATACCATCTACCATTCCAACTCCATCCACCATCATCATCTCCAGCCCCTCTCCAACATCCACACCATCTCCAGTCCCTACACTTCCAACACCAGAAGATCAATTCCATCCATTATTCTCCTACCCTCAACCAGATGCCACTTCATCACCCTCCATTCCATCCTTCACCCTCATTGATGATTCCTTTATGGATGATTCACCATCCTCTCCTCCTGAGCTACCCTCATCCTCCACTTCCTATCAAGACCTTCTACAGGAAATCATTGACCAACCCTCATTCACCCCATCAATCTCCATCTCACTGTCCTCCATATCCACCTTACCCACACCTCTGCCATCTCTTCCCCCATTCTCCAGCTCTCCTCTACCCTCACGCTCAGCTGCTCCTCCATCTTCTACCTCTGTTCCAGTCACCCTTGAGCAAGTAGACATCCCAGCCCTTGCTGACAGGTTGTATGAACTGCTAGCCCCCAGGCTATCTCTTCTTTTGGAGACCTCCTTGGCTCCATTACACCTGTCAGTGACAGCTCTCTCTATCAGGCTCTCATCTCTATTCCCTCAGGCAGCCCCCACAGCAGTGTGCCTTGATCCAGCCTTGTCTGAATCTCGGCAGGGGGAGATGCCCTATGAAGTGAGTCTTCCTACTGCTGCTGTTGCTGCTATTTCTCTGAGCCTGTCTGATGCTGCTGCTACTGCTGCTTCTTCAGCTCCTGCTCTTGCTGCTGCTGCTGTGTCTCAAGAACAAATCCCTCCTGCTGCAGTCCTTGCAATAGACCTCAGGTCTTTGCTATCAAACTTTGATCAGTTTTATTTCAGCTGTCTGCCAGAGCCAGTTGGTGTCCAACCTCCAGAGGATTTATCCAAGGCACTTGTGCCATTCTCCTGCTATGACCCAAGCATCATCAACTCTTTTGTCAACTCAATATATGCTGCTGCTTCCTCTGATGATAGCATTGTTGTTGCTTCTGATGTTGTTGCCTCTACTGCTGCTGAACTTTCTGTTACTGTTGCTGAAACTTCTGTTATTGCTGTTGAGCCAATCTCCAAGGAAATTCTTATGTCAGAGGCACCTGAGTTTGAGCCTTCTGCAGTTTCTGATGATAATTCTACTGTTGATGTTGTTGTCAGTGAAACTATTGCTGCTGTCACTTCTCTAGAGCCTATAGTTGCTGCTGCTGTTACTGCTTCTACTCCAATTGCAACACCTGAAATATCTACTGCTCTCACTGCTGTTACTACTTCAACACCTGCTGCTGCACCCTCTGCTGCCTCATCTGCCTCTGTACAGCTCAAGAAGGATCTGATGAAGAAAATAGATGCCCTTTATGATGACCAGAGTTCTGAAAGTGATGAGTACAGAACAGACTCTGATGACTCTTCTGCTACCATTGCCAGGAAAAGGAAGGCAAGGAGCAAAGCCATGAAGAGAGTATCTCCTGCCAAGGTCAAAGATAACAATGATATACCATACTACATTCTTCATGACTGCCCTATCACTGAACACTGGATGCAGTACTCCAAGAACCAACTGAAGGCAATGAAAAAGAAGAGAAAATATGAAAAGGGTTCCTCATAATTCCAACACTCTCATCCTCCTCCACCACCTCCTCCTGATGCAGGTGCAGGTGGAAGTTCTGCAGCTCAACCCCCTGCCAGAAGTTAGGCCCCCTATCAGCCTCATGCTAGATCCTATAATAGGGGAAGCCAATCCAGGGGATCTCAATTCAGGAGAGGAGGATACAGAGGAAATCAAAGAGATCTCCAGGTCTACTCCAAAGGTTACTCAAGGCAACACCCATATTCCATGGGAGGACAAATTTCTTCTGATACTACATCTGGTCCTTTTCCCTATAAGCTGAAGGAAACTGTGTCATCCAGGCCTCCTCAAGACAATCCCTCTAACAGATTTGAGCCACCAGTCCCTTTTGAGGACCCTGAGAATAATCCTGCTGCTTGGACTGCAAGATTAAAAGAACTAGCTGCACTAGATCAGATCAAAAAGGCTAGAGAGCAAGGAAAAGATTCCTCCAACATCTCAACAATGTCTGAACAGAGAAAGAAAGAGCTAGAAAGATATGCATCAAGCAAATTTTTTGATTCTGACAGGTATATGGAACTGCATCCTGAAGCTGTAGTTCTCAGGCCTAAACAACAAACATCTTTAGGTGCAGCAGATGATACCAGATCAAAGAAAGAAGCCCTCAATCCTAACAGAGAGATCAAACTTGTTAAGGGCAAGGAAAAGAAATGACAATGTAAGGTGACAATCTCTGTGATTTCTGATTATTATCTGGGATGTCATATATATATCTCTGTGGTTCTGCTTGTCCAGCTTTTCTTTTTGCTTTTCTGTTTTGCTGCTTGTATGTTGTTATTTAAATTTTTCCAAAGTCTGTAAATAGTAATCCTAACCCAAATAGGGGGAGATTGTTGGAACACCCTATTACTAATTTGGGTCAGGATCACTATGTCTCTAGGAAACAAATGCTTGACCTCCTGTATAGCTCAATAGGTCAATTAGAATTGAGTCTAAGGGTTAGAAGTCTAGGTTTGGAAGCTGCCCTCAAGACCAGGATTTTTTGTTTGGAGACTAAGTCTTATCGTCGAGCTCAGCACGACGATTCGTCGAACTCCGATCGACGATCGTCTAGCTCAACTTCGACAGATCGTCGAACTCCATTCGACGATCGCTGAGCTCAACTTCATCAGATCGTCGAACTCCATTCGACGATCGGTGAGCTCAGTTCGACGATCTTGACTCTGCTTTGGATCTCTATCTCTGAGCTCAGTTAGACGATCTTTGAGCTCAGATCGACGATATTTTGCTGCTGTATTTTTTTTCCATATTGCTGAGCTCAGTTCAACGATAGCAGAGCTCAGTTCGACGTTTTCAGATAACTTCAAGGATGTTTCTAGATTCAAATTCAAATCTGTTAAGGAGTTATTCTGCAATTAATTCTGAAGATTTCTTAGCCGTTTTCATTCATTTCTGGACCAAGTTTCAAGGAATATTTCTATGGACTTTCCTCCAGAAGAGATTTTGCAATTAAGGATGCAATTAATGCAGACCAACGACTATTCTTCTCAGAGAATGTTTTGTTCAGTATCAGAGAATAAAAGAGAAGAATTTTTGAATCTCACACATAGACAGATACACAGACACACAGATTACAGACAGACACATAGACAGACATCAGTAATCTTCAACAAAATATTCTGTCTCAAAGAATTCTCAAGAACACACATCCAAGGAGATCAATCTTCAGATCTCTCTAGTTTTCAAGTGTTCAAGGCCAACATATTTCAAGACTCCAGACATTCAACATTTCAGCTATTACTGAAATCATCTATTGCTGGAGTTCATCTCTTGAAGGCCTATCACCCTACAACAAAACTTCTTTTCCTGAAGATCTCAAGGATTCAGGGGGAGCTTTGACACCATCAATCCACATAGTCTTCTCAGCTGATCTGAGAAAGAGAAGACTTCCATCACTCTCTCACCCCCTCTCTGTAAATGGTTTCTCAAACTCCCTTCAAAAGTTTGAACTTGGTTTTTGAGCACCTTGTCAAAAGCTCATTGGTGGCAAGACACCTGATCAAAAAAATCTGATTTGGTTTTTGAGCACCTTATCAAAAGCTCATTGGTGCCCAGGACACCTGATCAACTCAACCTGCAGTGGATTCCTACCTAGGGTGGTAGAAGAGTGGATGTACCCAAGTTTAGGGGAACCACTATATTTCCTTGTGTCTTCTGGTTTTGCTTGTCTTTATTTTTGTTTCTGGCCTTGATTATTCTGTGATTAATTTTTGATTAATTTAGTTCTGTGATTAGATTTATTACTGCTTCCCTGCTCACTCATATTACAACAATTGTTGTAAAAAGTTTTAAAGCACCATATACTCTATTCAACCCCCCTCTAGAGTATATCAGATCTAGCTGCACTTTCAATCAGGCAGTGCTTCTCAGCTCCTAGAACTCCCCAACAAAATGGGGTAGCTGAAAGGAAAAATAGGACACTCATTGAAGCTGCAGGCACATTATTGGCAGATGCTTACATGCCTCTATCCTTTTGGGCAGAAGTTGTAAACACTGCTAACTTTGTCCTGAATAGAAGCCTTATACATAAGCTGAAAAATAAGACCCCCTATGAATTGCTTAAAGGGAAGAAACCTAAAATCACATATTTTAAAGTTTTTGGTTGCATATGTTATATTCACACAAATAACAAAAGATACATTAGAAAGTTTGAGGCTAAGGCTGAAGAAGGGATTTTTCTAGGATACTCCCAAGTAAGCAAGGCCTATAGGGTCTTTAATAAATCATATCCTAAAATTGAAGAATCAGTCCATGTATCTTTTGATGAAGCTAACATGTCTTATAAGGAGAAAGTGATTTCTACCAATAGCTTTTTGCAGGTTCCACAACTGTGTGAGTCTATGGATGGACTAAACCTTACACAAGAGGTGTCAACCCATCCTGCTCCACAGGCTGCTGAAGACAGTGAAGAAGAAATTCAAGTGGAAGTGGCTGAACTTCCCTCAACAGCTAATAACATTCCTCAAGAGGAATTAATTATAGAAGCTATTGCTGAATAAACTCCACCAACTGATCTTGTCACACTTAGAGATCACCCCAGATCTCAAGTGATTGGTGACATTTCAACAGGTGTACAGACAAGGCATCAACTCAACCAAGACTTGATGCATGCCTGCTTTCTCTCTCAGATTGAACCTCTCTCCATCCATGAAGCTGAGCAAGATCCCCACTGGATCATTGCAATGCAAGAGGAACTAAATCAGTTTAAGAGATGTAGAGTTTGGAATTTGGTTCCAAGACCCCATAACTACCCAGTTATTGGAACCAAATGGGTCTATAGAAAAAATCTAGATGCTCAAGAAAATATTGTGAGAAACAAGGCTTGGCTTGTTGCTCAAGGCTACAGGCAAGAGTAAGGAATTGACTATGACCAAACCTTTGCCCCTGTTGCAAGGTTAGAGGCCATAAGAATATTTCTTGCCTATGCAGCTCACAGGAGATTCAAAGTTTTCCAAATGGATGTCAAGAGTGCATTTTTGAATGAAGTGCTTCAAGAAGAGATTTATGTGGAACAACCTCCAGGTTTTATCTCTCTAACTCAACCCTCTTTTGTATTTAAATTGCATAAAGCTCTCTATGGTTTAAAGCAAGCTCCAAGAGCTTGGTATGAGATCTTAACAAGCTTTCTTTTAGAGCATAAATTTACAAGAGGAACCATAGATAAAACTCTTTTCACTAGACATCATAAGGACCAAATCTTGTTAGTACAAATATATGTGGATGACATCATCTTTGGGTCTACTGATCCCAAATTATGCAAGAGGTTTGCTGACCTCATGCATTCTAAATTTGAGATGAGTAGCATGGGTGAGCTTTCCTACTTCCTTGGTCTCCAAGTGAAGCAGCTCCCTGATGGTATTTTCCTCTCCCAAGCTAAGTATGCTAAAGAGCTTATTAAGAAGTTTGGGATGGGTGATGCTTCAGGAATGAAAACACCTATGGCTACCAATGCTGTTGTGGATTCTAATGCAGCAGGGAAACCTGTAGATCAGAAGCATTATAGGGCAATTGTTGGATCCCTATTATACCTAACAACTAGCAGGCCTGATATCATGTTTGCCACATGCCTTTGTGCTAGGTTCCAAGTGAACCCTAAAGAATCTCACCTTATTTTCTTAAAAAGAATTTTGAGATATATAAAGAGTTGTCCTAATCTAGGACTTTGGTATCCTGTAGAGTCAGAGTTTGAGTTAACTGGATACTCAGATGCTGACTGTGCTGGATGTAGAGTGGACAAAAAGAGTACCCCTGGAACTTGCCAGTTCCTGGGTATGAGACTTGTCTCCTGGTTTTGTAAAAAGCAAACATCTGTGTCTACATCAACTGTAGAAGCAGAATATATGGTTGCTGGCAGCTGTTGTTCACAAATGTTATGGATACAAAACCAACTCCTAGACTATGGTGTCAACTTAAATAATTCAACATTATTTTGTGATAATACTAGTGCTATTGCTATAACACAGAATCCAGTTCACCATAGTAGGACAAAACATATTGATATAAGGCATCATTTCATTAGAGATAATGTAGACAAAATGAAAATTAACCTAATCCATATTCCTAATGATTTACAGAGAGCAGACATTTTCACCAAACCCTTGGATGAGAAAAATCATCTGTTCTTTATAAATCAACTAGGAATGATCAATGGAGAAGAGTTAAATTAATTTCTGTATGCATTCGACGAATTTTCCAGAGTTCGTCGAACGGAGTTCGATGAATTAGGGAAAGTTTGAGAGATGCTCGTCGAACGGAGATTGACGAATTCTCTATGTGGAAACAATTTTCGTTGACCGGAGATCGACGAACTTTACTTCAGAAGATATTTCGTCGAACGGAGTTCGACGAACTGTTTTCGTTTCTTCTGGATGAGATCGACGAATTATTTGTCTATAATTTATTTCATCGACCTCAGTTCGAAGAACTGTTTCTTTTTCGTGGAACGGAGATTGTCGATTCATATTCTGGAAACCTTATATCTAGGTTTTCTTCGACCTCCATCCCGCGCTTTCCGTTCCCTTGCTCTTGATCGTCGTTTTCTCTGTCTAGTTTGTAGGTGATCTCAATGGCGATTCCAGCAGGAGCTTTAGCCGCAATGAAGTTTGACACCAACTTTGATGTTGACTTCGACTCTTTCCAGCACTCAGATCCAATCTTCCTCTACATTCTGGAACTCCTGGAAGAACAAAATCTGAAGAACTTGATGACCACCCAGATAAAGTTGGCCGGAACAGAAATAAGGGAATGGGTCTATACTTCAACCATTTCTGAAGACAATATTATGACAGGAACACTCGCCGGTAACACCGTTTCCTTAACCCCCGCCGTTTTATCTGAAATTTTTGGTTTGACAACGGGAGTCGAGGAATTAGAGATTGATTCTGAAGAGTCTACCATGATGCTGAATTTGATGGGTTATGCTGGTGACAACCCTAACAAACATTTGAAGAAGTATCTGTCTGCCCCTTATAAATTCTTAGCATACCTAGTTGGTAAAGTGCTACTCGGGAAACATACAGCACACGACTACATCACCAGACAACAATTTCTGGTTATGTGTGCCATTGTCAACAAGAAGGGAATAGACTGGGCACAACTACTGTTTGATTTGATTAAGAAGAAGAATTCCAAGAAGGAAGTGTGTTTTGGAAGGATCCTTGGAATCTTCCTCAAGGAAAAAGGCTGCTGAATCCCTGGTCTCCCCGACCATATTCATTAATGCCAGTAAAAGGCTCTCCTGTGCCTTATTTGGCAGGTGGGAGTGGACAATCACCAAGCCCACTAAGGCTTCTACCTCTTCCACCCCCGCTTCTGAAGGCACCAGGGCTGTTAAAGCCACTCCCACACCTACTGAGGAGATCCATCCCACTCCACCATCTCTTCCAGCACCCCTTCCAGCTAAACATACTCATGTGCCTACTCCACCTTCATCTCCACCACTTGACATCACAAACATTACATCTTCCCCTCTTCAAGCTAATCAACAACCAACATCTCCTGCTTCCCCTTATGACACGCATATTCCTACACCACCACAGTCTCCACTTCCCCCTCATTTGTCCTCCATTCCATCTTACATCCTACCCTCAGACACTGCAATGCCAGATGCCACCATTCCATCCTCATCACCATCCACTCCTCACATTCATGCTATTCCACCCTCCATTCCATCATTAGTTACTCCCGCCTCCACACCTCATGCAACATCCTCTCCCTCTTCCTCATTTGATCCCACTACCATATCCTCTATCCTCTCCTCCATCACTCCCCTCATCAAATCCCTTATCACAGAGGCCATTACACATCTTGTGAATTCTATTAATTCTTTGTCTGCCCAGATTTCTGCCCTTACTGTTGCCCCCTCCTCAGTCCAGGGCCTGACCTCAGTTCCTCCTGAACCCAGGCAGGGGGAGATGCCTAATGATGAAGCAGCAGCACAAGCTTCGGATACTTCAGCTCCAGCAGATACTGCAGATTCTCCAGTCCCACAGAAGTTTATCCAGATTATACAGATACTGATTTAATTGATTTAATTGATTTCATTAATACTGATATGGACATTGCTGATATGGATATTGCTGAAACTGTTGGTGATTTTATCCTCAATCCCACAGTTAATTTACAAGAATTATTGCAAACTTTTGATACTGTATATATGCATTCTCTTCCAGCAGACTTCACTAAGCCATAGTTGGCTATTATTCCCTATACTTCTCCAATAAGTCCAGCAGTTGCTAAGCAACTCTTTGCCAGTTTTGTAATTCCTGTTGTTGCTCCAACTTCTATAGTTATTCCAGAAGCTATCTCAGCAGCAGTTTTTGTCATGGATGATTCCCCTATGCCAGATCTGGATTAGTTGATCTTGGCTGATATTGAAGAAGAGAATAAGGCAGTAGCTGAAAGCTCTGTCCCAATTACTTCTGATGTCTCTACAGTTTTTTCTTCAACTACTGCTGAAACTCCAGTTTTTGAACCATCTACCCTTGCTACAGCAAAGACTGTCATTGATGATAAAGCTTTGAGAGCATTGGATGCTTTGTATGATAACCCTCAGGGTTCTGGCAGTGAAGACAATGAAGATTATGATGAAGATGACTCAGATGAAGAAGCTGCCAAGAAGAAAAAGAAAATGCTGTCAAAGAAAAGGAAGGCTCCTCCTTCTCCAGCTCCTAAGCCTAATCCAACATCTGACACTCCTTATTACATTTTGCATAATGTTACTCCTTATAAGGGAATGCCTGCTTGGATGTGGCGGTCTAAGAATCAGCAGAAGGAAAGGAAAAGAAGTAGGAGATACTCTCCTCCACCAGTTCATAGATACAGGAAAGATCCACCTCCTCCTCCTCCTCCAGCAGCTGGTGCCACTGGCTCTAGCTCTCAGAGATCTGCCCCTATGTAAACTTATCAGAGACATCAAGGGAGATCCTCTGGAAGCAGCCAGCAAGGGTATCATTCCTCAGGAAATCAATAGCAGTATCAGCAACATACATCTGCAGATCAGATAACTAAGAATCCTGAAAGGCCAGACTCACCTCCTATTCCTTTTAAAGATCCTGAAACAGCCAACACTGCTAAAATGGCTAGGTTCCAGGAACTTATTGGTCTTTCCCTGATCAATAAAGCTAAAGCTGAAGGTAAAGACATTTCAGGTTTTACAACTATGTCAAAGTACAGGAAGGAAGAACTAAAAAGGTTTGACAAAGCCAACGAACTTTTCAATGTTGATGAGTAAATGAAGCTCCATCCTGAAGCAGTTGTCCCCAGAGCTACATCACTGAAGATCATTGGGGCAGCTGACATGACAATGACTCAGGCACATGCTTTAGATCCAAACAGAGAAATTATCTTTAAAAAGCCAGGAGAGAAGACAAAAGAAGACAAGTCTATGCAGAAGAAGCAGAAGAAGTAATCTTTATTTTGTTTCAATTTCTTTCTGCATTTTCTTTCCAACTATGTTATTTGTTTAAATAAAGCCTATGTATATATATATCTGCTGCATATGTTAGTAATTCTCTGCCAGATATATCTTTTTTTCTTGCTTTGTTTATCTGTTTTGAGTCTCTTAGTGACCTCACCCAAATAGGGGGAGATTATTGGATCCCTAGTTGAGTTGGGCTAGGTTCACTAGCTTAGGATGTGACCCAACATGTATAGCTAGGGTCAAATTTGTGTCCTAGAGCCTAGGCCAAGTCCTTAGAGTCAACATCAGATGGACCAGCTATCAACAAGACTATCAGAGACTAAAGACTTAGAAGATTTCCAGACTAAGTAAAATGAGTTCGACGTTCGTCGAACTCAGTTCGACGAAAGGCGTTCTGAGCTCGACGATCTTGAGACATTTCTCTGTGCTGAGCTCGACGATCTTTGTTCTCTGTTCGACGAAGACTGAGATACTTCAACAAACTAAAGTCAGGGTAACTCCAGATTTTTTCTAAGTCCAACTTCAGGCTTTGGTCGACGAACACGATTCTGAGCTCGACGAACTTGGACCTCAAGTTCACAACTTCTCAGGTCGACGAAGTCAACTTATCAGTTCGACGAATGAAGATTGTCAGTTCGACGAAGATTGTAGCAGAATTGACAAGTTTCCCTTGAAGACTAATTGCTATTATCTGGTCGACGAGCTCATCAGCTCAGCTCGACGAACTGTGAATTCAGCTTGACGATTCCTGTTCTTCGTTCGATGATTCCAGATTAGGTCTTCTCCAGTTTTCCGTCCCTTTTCTTGGCGATGAATCCTGAGTAATTAATGCTCAATATTCTCGGAATGTTACCGTTGGAACGAGCATTGAACATGGATTATTACATGCCGTTTTTCCATGGGACAGTTAGGGAAATCATTGATTGCCGCTTCCTTCCAAGGCCGACTGCATTTACTGCTCAAGGTTTCAAATTTCGAGTATGTTCTTCAGTCAGTCTTTAGTCAGAAAAGAAAAGATTAAGTAGAGATACAGACACACAGTCAGACAGACACACATACAGACATTGTACTCGAGAACAATCTTATAGAAATCAAAAAGTTCTTTTCTGCAATCATCCTAGGCCAGAGAACATCATCAAGAAGAAGAAGAACATACAATCTCCATCAAGAGTCTTCTTCCTTCAACCCTACAGGATAACTTCATAAGGACAACAATCTCTATCTGTCAAAGAAGTTCCTGAAGCATTCTCTGGTCAAGGCAACCAAGTTCTTTGAAGACCTGTCACCCTGAAGCAGTGCTCTAGATTTCCTGATACATTCAAGATCTCAGGGGGAGCAATCTGCTGAAATCAATCCACAAGTCTTCTCAGTTGTTATTGAGAAAGAGAAGATCCCATCACCCTTTTCCATCCTCTGTACAGGGTTTTAATTCCCTTCAAAATTATTCCTGGTTGCAAGTCTCCTACCAAAAGACTTGAGGTTTTGGTTTTTGAGCACCTGAACAAAAGCTCATTGGTGTCAGGCACCTGATCAAAAACCAGAGTGGATTCCTACCAGGGTGGTAGAAGAGTGGATGTACCCAGGTTAGGGAACCACTATAAATTTCTTGTGTCGTCTGGTTGCCCTTTTTCTTTTGTTTTGGCTGTGCTCTGTGATTGGTTAGGTTGCTGTGCTTATTTCTTTATTTGCTAATCTGTTCACTTAGGATTACAGCAAAAGTTGTAAAAAGGTTTTAGTGAGCACAATACTCTATTCACCCCCCCTCTAGAGTATTTCAGATCTAACCTGTACTTTCATATTGTGAACGTACAGTTCTACCAGCTTCTCCACGCTGTCCTCCTTCCAATTCAGGATGAAGTGAGACACTTTGTTCAAGTGATCCACAATCACCCAAATCGCATCATTTCCCTACTGCGACTGTGGTAAGCCACGCACAAAATCCATGGAGATGTCATTAAATTTCCACTCTAAGATAGGAAGAGGCTTCTGGAACCCTCCTGACTTTTGACACCTAGCCTTAACTAAGGCACAAGATTGGAACCGACTCATATACAATGCTACATCCTGCTTCAAACCAGGCCACCAAAAGGATTTATTCATATCCAAGTACATATTTGTACTACCAGGGTGAATGGAGTACTTTGTGAAATGAGCCTCAAACATCAACTCCTTATGAAGCTTGCTGAACTACGATACAAAAATCCTTCCATCCTTCCTTAAGATCTATAAATCATCTTCCTGGCACTACCCTCGCCTTTTTGAGCTTCCACCACAAATGGCTGGAACTCCACATCCATAATGGTCGCTTCCCGAACACGGTTGAACAAGTCGTTCTGCAACTCTATCCAGTTCAATCGAGCTATGCTAGACTCGCCTCTTGTTACACAATCAATTCCAAGGGACTCAAAATCTCGTAACAATCGCTCATCATGAGCTATGATCCAAATTCCTTGTCCTGAGTACTTTCTACTCAAGGCATCGACCACCATGCTGGCCTTGCCCGATGTATACTGAATCGCCTCATTATAGTCTCTAAGGAACTCGACCCACCAGTGTTGTCATATGTTCAAGTCTTTTTGATCTAGAAGATACTTCAGGCTTTTGTGATCCGTGAAGATCTCCACCTTCGCACCGTACACATAGTGTCTCCATAACTTAAATGCAAAAATTACCACCATCAACTCCAAGTCATGGATGAGGTAATTACTATCATGAGACTTCTACTGTCTAGATCCAAAGGCCATCACACTGCCATATTTTACTCACACGCAACCCAAACCGCAACCTAATGTGTCATTAAAAATCTGAAATCCTCCAGTCCCTTTAGGATGGCTTAAGATTGGAGCTATCATCAGCCTTTCCTTCAAGGTGTCGAACGCTTGATTGCACTCCTGAGTCCACACAAACTTCTAGTACTTACTAGTCAGAGTTTTGAGGGGCAGAGCTACCCGAGAAAAATTTTCCACAAACCTTTTATAGTACCTGGCTAGTCCAAGGAAACTCCTGACTTCCACCACGGTGGTTTGAACAGGCCAATCCCTGATGGCCTCAACTTTTGCTCGATCCACCGCCACTCCATCACCAGTTATCACATGGCCCAAAATACAACTTTCTCTAACCAAAAATCGCACTTCGAGAACTTTACATAAAGCTGGTTCTCTCGAAAAGTCTGCAAGACTACTCTCAAATGAGCCTCATGCCCCGCCTCTGATTTGGAGTATTGATAAGTTATAAATATGCGTATTTTAACATACGTTATTTAAGTCATTTTAATTTATTTTTGTCATTTTTAGTTAATTTTCTTCAATAAAATATTTCTTTTTTGTATATATTGTTGGGTATCGTATCCACATTAACCCAGATTTGCTGAAGTCATCCTTGAACTAAGATGAATTAAGTTGTATTTGATGACTTGTTTGAGTTATGTGTTTGCTGGACTCTAATGGCAAGTGTATACCAATGTCAGTCTACAATGGGTCACCAAACACAGGACCATACAATGTAATCCCTCATTGTGTGATCTAAGGTGTTGACTCATGTGTAGTCTCTCTATTGGGATACACTTCATATTCAAGCACTAGGATTGATTGGAAAAGACTTGATGCTGTTCTCACCAAAGAGAAGAGATTTCTGTCAAAGAAAATTTACTAAGTGTTTTACTCGAGTAGTTCTATACCTACTCAAGTGAATAGCTCAGTTAATATTCGAGTAAAATTATTCTTACTCGAGTAAGGATGATAGATCCCGAGTAGTCAATTTATGGCTCTCGAGTAGTTAAGACAACTGCTCGAGTAGTTTCCCTCTTATTCCGGGTTTACAGATTTCCTTCTCCAGATATATTCTAAGTAAATTACTCGTGTAGTTCTTTATAGTACTCGAGTAGTTTATACCTTCTGTCTCGAGTTATAGAAGTCTGCACCTCGTGTAATTTTTATTTACTTGAGTAGTTAAGTCATGTACTCGAGTAGTTCATTTACTACTCGAGTAGTCTAGTATTTATACTCGAGTAACCAGAACTTCTTCCCTCAGAATTTCTCTAAGTCAAGTACTCGAGTAGCTACTTCCATATACTCGAGTAGTTCTTATTCACTCGAGTAGTTCATCTTCACTACTCGAGTAACCCAGAATTCCAGTTCAGAAAATATTTTAAGTCCCTGACTCGAGTAGTTCATCTACCACTCGAGTAGCTTATTCTCATTTACTCGAGTAGTATTTTTTGTACTCGAGTAGTCTAACTCCACTTCACGTGTAATTCCTTAAGTACTCGAGTAAGTATTTTTGGTACTCGAGTAGCTGATCAACTTCTCAATTTTCTTCAAGAATATACTCGAGTAGTTTTCTTCAGGTTACTCGAGTAATTATCTCTAAGTACTCGAGTAGTAATTTCTTCACTCGAGTATGTCACTTCAGTTTTCTGAAATATTTCGTTAAGTCCAGATTAACAGATTCCTTAATGAACCTTGACGTGATTGGTCCACATGTATTCTTTATGAATTAATTATGACTGAGTATCACCGATCCTATATAAGGTCTTGTCAAACCGACAAACCCTAAGAAGAAGATTAATCAGAAGTTTTTACAGCCGATTAATTTTTAAGTTCTCTGTTCCTCTCTCTCTCCAAGAAGCGAAAGCCACCGCCGCCGATTCTCATCCTGCTAGGGTTTTCGATATCAGAGGATTCAGATTAAGAAGGTTTTACAGATCGAGATTTCCGCAGAACACTTCATATTCTATTCAATCGTGTGAAGCCAAGAAGATCCATATCTGATTTTGCCGAGATTTTCTTCACCTCTCTGATAAAGCCGCAAAGTCTAGAAGAGGAAGATCCAGGCTGATAGTTTGCAGATCTGATAAAGATTCATTGTTTGTATTTCAATACACATTTTATTTCATTCTTGTAGGAGAATTTTTCTCTGAGTGTAGGAGTATTTGACTCCGAGATTTTAGGAAGTTTCATCTTCCGAGTGTAGATCCGCTTTGGTTTTCAATCCGAGATAGTGGAGTAGCCGAGTCTAGTTTATTTCTAGATCGGTGAGGGAAAGTGGATGTACCCAAGATTGGGGAACCACTATAAATCTTGCTTCGTCTGTGATTGTTTGGTAGATAGTTATGTGCATAGATCTAATTTTTTATTCCGCAAAAAGATGCACATCTCACCTATTCACCCCCCTCTAGGTGATTTAGGCAGACAACTAATAACTTTCAATTGGTATCAGAGCGAGGTTGATCACTAAAAGGTTAACACCTTGATCAGATCCTTCTATAGTCTTTTGAGATCTACCAAACATGGACAAGGCTAAAGATTTTGCCAAGCTTCCTTTGTGCACCAAGAATAATTTTCCCATGTGGAAAGAGAGAATAAAATTCTTCATGGAAGTTGTGGATCCTAGGATCTTCATGATAGTTGAAGAAGGTCCTTACATTCCGATGACAATCTCCACAATAGATCCAACCAAGAAAGTTCCAAAGAAACTAATGGATCTAGATAAGGAAGAGATTGCACTTGTGTCATTAGACAAAAAGGCCAAAAACATTATAGCAAGTGTAGTTGATGACTTCATGCTGCAAAACCTGATCCACTGCCAGTCTGAAAAGGAGATGTGGCAGTCCCTAGTTACCTTGATGGAAGGTACACAAGAAGTGAGGGATGATAGAAGGTCCCTTCTAAATCTAAAGTATGAAGCCTTCTGACAAGGAAACAAGGACACCATTGCTGACACATTTGAGAATTTCTTCAAGATAGTAAATGGCCTAAGGATCTATGGCAGAGTCTTCACAAACGGAGAATTAAATGACAAGTTCTTGAGATCCCTAACTAAGGAATGAGATTACAAGGTCTGTGTCATCAGGGATTTTGGAAAACTAGCCGAGACAGACCAACAGAATCTCTTCGGGAAGCTTATGTCATATGAGCTTCAACTTAATACCAGAAAGGCTGAAGAAGAGAAGAGCAGGTCTGTAGTCAGAGAGAAATCTGTTGCTTTAAAGGCAGATACCTCTAAGAAGTCAAAGACTGTTCCTCCTACTCCAGCTCAAGAAGTAAGTGAAGAAGAAACATCGGAGCCAAGTACCTCAGGCTCTGAGATATCTGAAGGAGAGTTCTCACTACTCTCACGACAGTTCAAGAAATTCTTGAACAAGAAGAAGCACTGGAAAGGCAAGGATGCCTCTTATAGAAGATCATGACGTGATGGTGATCGTCAAAGAAAAGGCTCAAGTAGCCTCGACAGGTATACTCCTAAACAGAACAAACATATTTCTACTGACATCATTTGCTACTACTGTAATAAGCCAGGACACGTCATTGCTGACTGCCCCCATAAGAAGAAGGAGGGTGGAAGAAGAGAGGAAAAGAAGTCCTCATATAACAAGAAGAGGACAGAGAAGAGCTTAATAGCCAAAAAGAGCAAGACTCTTAGTGACTATGACTCATCAGAGTCGAGTTAAGAAGAAGAAGCCTACTTTGGGCTTATGGCTCAGATAGATGACAAACAAGAACCTCAGTTCACTAGGAAGGTAAATTCTCACACTCCTCTTTCAGAATCTGAAGCTTCTGAGCATGATCATGAGGACAACACTTCTGACGATGAGTCCGAACTCATGGCCCAATACAAGGAGTTAATCATGGCTTACGACAAATGTCGCGGAGTCGTGAAAACTCAGGCTAAAGAGATAAAGTCTCTAAAAGCTGAAGATAGCATCTTGAGAGAAGAAGTCGCTAAGACTGACTGACTCAAGGAGAACTTCAATAATGCTATTGAAGAATATGAAAGAGACAGATCTTAAATGAACTAATTAGAGAAAAATCACAGCACAGAATAAAGAAAGAAGATTAAGCAACCAGAAGAGACACAAGGATTTTATAGTGGTTCCCCAAATCTGGGTAGTCCACTCTTCTACCACCCTGGTAGGAATCCACTCAGGTTTTTGATCAGGTGCCCTGACACCAATGGGTTTTGATCAGGTCCCCAAAAACCAACTCAAGTCTTTTGGTAGGAGACTTGCAACCAGGAATCACTTTTGAAGGGAGATGACAACCCTTTATACAGGAGGTGGTGAGAGAGTGATTTTATCTTCTCTATCAACAATCAGAGAGAAGATTCAAGTGGATATGTTGTTAGCAAATAGCTCCCCCTGAGATATTGATTGGTTCAGGTTAGCAGGAAGCTTTGCTGTAGGGTGATAGGCCATCATAGTGATGATGTCTCCAGCAGGCTTCTTAGACTGATATTGATTTGTTGTCTCTTGAAAGCCTCGAGCTGATGAAGAACTCTGATGATTATTTTCTTGGTGATGCAGAGTTCCTTTCTCTGTAAAAGCCCTTTTTACTTCTTCTTATGTTCTGCGTGTATTTTGTCTGTCTGTTCTATATTCTTCCCTGTATTTGAATTCCTTAATCTTGATGGCGGAAGAAACATTCCCGAGAGAGAAGATGCTTTGGAAATTTGATCCTTACATTATTCTTATGTAACTGTCCGTTTGAACGGCTATTTTCACTAGGAATGTTGACTGTAGTTAATCCTCAATTAATTCTGCCAACTGTTACTGATTGCTCAGAAATCGTCGACTTTAACTTTCGTCGAGTTCATCAATCGTTGACCTAAGTTCGACATTCGTCGAACTCAGCTATATTTGTCGAGCTGAATATCTTGCCTGCGTTCGTCGACTGGAGCTTGCAGTTCGTCGAGCTCAGTTTCTATTTCGTCGAGCTGAGAAACTGACTTGCTAATTTTGTCGAGCTGAGCAAGTGTTGTCCACCAATCGTCGACCTGAGTTCGACATTCGTCAAACTCTGCTACTGTCACAATTCGTCGACCTGAGTTCGTCGTTCGTCGAATTGCGTTCGACGATCGTCGAGATGATTCTCTAACTTTGTCTTAACTGCATTTCTTTCAGCAATTCTGGAGCTCTTCTGAATGACCTGTATGGAAATAGTCCTATGACCCATGACTATACATGGTGGGTCATTCTAAGCAACCCTAATAGTGTTCCTTGCACAAATCCTAACTGGGGTTCCAACAATCTCCCCCTATTTGGGTAAGGACACTATTTACAAAAATATAAGTAAAATATAAGGCAATTAAATACAATTAAATCTGGATCAAGTACTTCTGCTGTTGCTGTTGTTACAGCTGTTGTTGATCCTTGCCCAAATCTGCAGCATTATAATCTGTTGTTGCGGATGCTGCTAGAATCCCCACAAACTGCTGCTACTACGGGAATTTCTGCAGCTTAATTTACAGTCATCTCCCCCTATATGCATAGCCTTGCACAAGGTGTTTAGCCACTGATATCATGTATATTTGCTGGACTGAATTCTTTTCCTGCAAGGAGATGTTAGGAGTTCTGGACCCAGAAAACCTTGGGTCCTGGTTCTCTTTTAAAATAATCAAAAATAAAAGAATAAAAATTTTTGTTTTGAAATTCTGAGTTCGACGAAAAATATTTTCATCGATCTGAGTTCGACGAATGATATTGAGATCGTTGATCTCTATTCACAGAATGATAATAATTGTTTTCTGTAATCCATTTTCGTCGATCTCTGTTCGACGAATTAAATTTGTTTCGTCGAGCACAGAGTCCTGAATAGTTCAAAGCAAAATCTTTGTTCATAGTTCGTCGATCTGAGTTCGACGAATAGTATTGATGTCGTCGATCTCCGTTCGATGAAATATTTTGAACTAAGATTTTCTGATGATTTTCATGTGATAATCTGAAATCAGTGTTAAATTAAGCTGAAGGTGAGTCAAGGGAAGAAATAACCTGATCCTCTTCATCTGATTCACACTCTGATTCTTCAGATTCTTCAGCATAGGTGCTGAGAGAATCATCTATTGCCATTAGACAAAATTCTTTTGCTCTTGCTTCTTCTTCATCCTCAGTTGAACAGGAGGAAGCATCTGAGTCACTCCAGGATTTAGCATGAAATGGTCTTTTTGTTGCTGATCCAGCAGCCAAAGCTGTGATGGAGTCCCTCATCTCTTTTGCAGATGAACATTCAGTAAGTTCTTCAAAAATGTCATCAGACATTGATTGTGCCAGAATGTTCATTGCTTGTGCATCAGCAATCTTCATCTTTTGCTGGGCATCTGTCCATTGGGATGATGGAACAGCATTTGGACTTGTTGTTTGCTGAGGTGGAGCTGGACCTGACAAAATAGATTTAAAGATGTTTTCATCAACGGAGTCCATATAAAATCTAATCCTTGTCTTCCATAGTGCAAGTATATCTAGATTGAACATGGGTAGTCTGGTGCTTGAAAACTCATCAAGTCGTGCCATGATAACTCTAAAGATATTTAAGATCTATCAAAGGATCTTTTGGTTCAGGTGTTAGCCTGTACAACCAATACAACCTCTCAGGTGTGGTAGTTTAACCAACCTGGCCCTCTGATAACAATTGAAAGAGACAGATCTTGACTGAACTAATTAGAGTAAAATCACAGCACAGAATAAAGAAAGAAGATTAAGCAATCAGAAAAGACACAAGGATTTTATAGTGGTTCCCCAAATCTGGGTAGTCCACTCTTCTACCACCCTGGTAGGAATCCACTCAGGTTTTTGATCAGGTGCCCTAACACCAATGGGTTTTGATCAGGTCCCCAAAAACAAACTCAAGTATTTTGGTTGGAGACTTGCAACCAGTAATCACTTTTGAAGGGAGATGACAACCCTTTATACAGGAGGTGGTGAGAGAGTGATTTTATCTTCTCTGTCAACAATCAGAGAGAAGATTCAAGTGGATATGATGTTAGCAAATAGCTCCCCCTGAGATATTGATTGGTTCAGGTTAGCAGGAAGCTTTGCTGCAGGGTGATAGGCCTTCACAGTGATGATGTCTCCAGCAGGCTTCTTAGATTGATATTGATTTGTTGTCTCTTGAAAGCCTGGAGCTGATGAAGAACTCTGATGATTATTTTCTTGGTGATGCAGAGTTCCTTTCTCTGCAAAAGCCCTTTTTACTTCTTCTTATATTGTGCGTGTATTCTGTCTGTCTGTTCTATATTCTTCCCTATATTTGAATTCCTTAATCTTGATGGCGGAAGAAACATTTCCGAGAGAGAAGATGCCTTGGAAATTGATCCTTACTTAATGCTTCTATAACTGTCCGTTTGAACGGCTATTTTCACTAGGAATGTTGACTGTAGTTAATCCTCAATTAATTCTGCCAACTGTTACTGATTGCTCAGAAATCGTCGACCTGAACTTTCGTCGAGTTCATCAATCGTCGAACTCAGCTAGATTCATCGAGCTGAATATCTTGCCTGCATTCGTCGACTGGAGCTTGCAGTTCGTCGAGCTCAGTTTCTATTTCGTCGAGCTGAGAAAATGACTTGCTAATTTTGTCGAGCTGAGCAAGTGTTGTCCACCAATCGTCGACCTGAGTTCGACATTCGTCGAACTCAGCTACTGTCACCATTCGTCGACCTGAGTTCGTCGTTTATCGAACTGCGTTCGACGATCGTCGAGCTGATTCTCTGACTTTCTCTTAACTGCATTTCTTTCAGCAATTCTGGAGCTCTTCTGAATGACCTGTCTGGAAATAGTCCTATGACCCATGCCTATACATGGTGGGTCATTCTAAGCAACCCTAATAGTGTTCCTCGCCCAAATCCTAACTAGGGTTCCAACAGAATACAACAAAGCTCTTGAGCACCTTGACCTAAAAGAGAAAATCATCAAAGAGTTGGAAGAACAACTCGCTGCTGAGAGAAAACTTGTTGTAAGTTTCTCGAAGCCTAAGACTGTTCTTCCATTCGTTGCTGAATTCTCAGCGAAGGCCAAGGGTGCTGGATTAGGCCATGAAGAAGCTCGTAACAAATCTTCTAGGAGAAATAATGCTTAATGGAAGAATAAGGCCGCCAAGAAGGCCTAGGCCAAAGAGAAGGGGAAAGACCCTCAAGATCTGACCCCTTTCAAAAAGGTCATATTTCCTTCAAATGAGTTTGATCTTGACTCATCCTACGGACACTTTGCTAGGCCTAACTATGTAGAGCCAAAGTCCCGTTATCAATGATGGACTCGCCCCAGAAACCTTGGTGAAAGTGTCTTTAAGGCACCTTAAGAAGAAGTGATTTTTCAGAGCTATTGCCCTTTCAGTCATGATCATAACTTAAAGAAAGCACCAAAGGCAAAGCCCATTGTGGAAAAGCCAATAAAGGAGAAGAAATCATGTGATTTCCATCATCATGAAGCTTCCTCTTCCAAGAATGCTACCCCTGCCAGACCACAAATTCAAAAGGTCAAGCAGGAGAACATAAGGCAAAGATATAACAGATTTGACTGTTGGTGTTGTGGCAAAATTGGTCACTTTGCCATCGATTGCTGGTTTAATCCCAGAAATGCTGCAACCCCTTATGTTGGCAATATGAGAAAGACCACTCCTAATGCTAATATTCATAGGGGGAGTGTTCTAACCCGAGACCGAGGACCCAAATATATTTGGATTCCTAAGGCAAACTGATTGTTATTACAGGTATGTCCAAAGGCCACCAAAATGCCAATCTGGTATCTGGACAGTGGATGCTCTCGGCATATGACCGGGATTAGAAGCCCACTTCAGAACTTCTCCCCAGTCATGAACGGACCAAAGGTAATCTTTGGAGGTTCGTACCAAGGAATCACTAAAGGCTATGGTATGATTACGAATGATAGTGTATCCTTCCAGATGTAGCTTATGTTGAAGGTTTGGAACATAACCTTATTAGCATAAGCCAACTCTGTGATAAAGGATACATAGTTGAGTTTCACGTTGATAAGTGCTTGATAAAATCTATTGACAATATGGAAACGATTCTATCCGACACTCGAAGCAGAAACATATTTTGTTTGAATTTCATTTGTATAGACTCTTCTACACCAGTGTGCTTTTTAGCAAAAGATAGTGCATCTCTTGGTGACCAATGGCACAAGAGACTAGCACATATTAATTAAAAAACTATTAATAAATTATTTTCAATGAACTTAGTACGTGATGCCCCAAATGTCAAGTACGTCAAAGATAGACCTTGTCATGCATGTGTAAAAGGAAAGCAAACAAGAGCTACCTTTAAAAGCATTATCGGCAAAGATTCTAATAGATGTTTACATCTACTACATATGGACTTGTTTGGTCCACTACAAATTAGAAGTTTGGGAGGTAAGGATTATACGTTAGTAATTATTGATGATTACTCGCGCTTTGCGAGGGTGTTCTTTCTGAAACACAAGTCAGATACCTTCGACATCTTCAGTAATTTTGTCAGGCAAGTCCAGAATGAATACAACTGCTCCATAGTCAAAATCAGAGTGAAAATGGAACAGAGTTCAAGTCTGGGGCCATGACAGAATTTTGTGAAAGCCTGGGTATCTTTCATGAGTTTTCCACTCCTCGTACTCCGCAACAGAACAGAGTGGCCGAGAGAAGGAATAGGACACTTATAGAGGCCTGCAGGACCATGTTGAGTGATGCCTCACTACCGAAATATTTCTGGGTGGTAGCCGTCAACACTGCATGCCACGTGCAAAATCAATCACTCATAAACAAGAACCACGATAAGACAACTTACGAACTTCTAAAGGGCAGGAAACTAACTGTCTCATATTTTAGAATTTTTGGTTGTAAATGTTTCGTGCTTAACAATGGTAAGTATCATACTAAAAAGTTCAGTGAAAAGAGATTTGAAGGTATTTTTGTAGGGTATAGTAGCCATAGTAAGGCATACAGGATATTCAATAGAAAAACCCTGGTCATAGAAGAATCAATACATGTTGTATTTGATGAGACGAGCTTGCTGCAAGGCAACTCTACTAGTGTGCTTACTGAAGATACATGTACAAAGTTGAAAGAACTCAGCTTGGATGAACCATCTGAAGATAAAGGTGAAAAGTTCATCAAGATCACCACTCCAACCCCTATGGGAGAGGTTGATGATCCAGATGAAGAAATTGTGCAAGATGATGAAGTCACTCTGGTGATTGAAGAGAATCCAGATGCAAGGAATCTAGAGCTCAGACATCTGAAGGATCACCCCATGGACTAGATCATAGGAGATCCCCGAGATGGTGTCAGAACTCGTAGAGGTACAACTAACAAAAATTTATATCTAAGTTTTCTCTCACAGGTTGAACCAAAGAAGTTCGAGGAAGCGAACTCAGACACATCGTGGATAGTGGCAATGGAAGAAGAACTAAATCAGTTCAAGCGCCGCAAAGTATGGAAACTTGTTCCAAGACCCAAGGGTAAGAATGTCATTGGCACAAAATGGGTCTACAGGAACAAGATGGACGAATATGGAACGATCATAAAGAACAAGGCCAGACTCGTCGCGAAAGGTTATCGTCAAGAAGAAGAAATCGACTTCCAGCAGACATACGCTCCAGTGGCAAGGCTGGAGGCAATAAGGTTGTTCCTAGCATATGCTGCACTCAAAGGGTTCACTGTCTATCAGATGGACGAGAAGTCTTCCTTCCTTAATGGTGATATAAAGAAAGAGGTGTATGTGGAACAACCTCCAGGTTTCGTTGATTCTAACTTTCCTGATTACATTTATTTATTGCACAAAGCCTTATACGGTCTGAAACAAGCTCCTCGAGCTTGGTATGAGATGCTGTCTAGCTTTCTACTTGAGAATAAGTTCACAAGTGGAAATATAGACAAGACATTATTTCTTAGGGAAATAAAAGGCAAGATTTTGCTAGTGCAAATTTATGTCGACGACATTATTTTTGGTTCTACTGACGACAACCTCTACAAAAAGTTTTCAAAACTTATGCAAGAGAAGTTTGAAATGAGCAGTATGGGCGAGCTGAAGTATTTCTTAGGGCTTCAGGTGAAACAATCTGAAGATGGAATTTTCATCTCGCAGACCAAGTTCACCAAAGAGCTAATTAAGAAATTCGGAGTGGAGAACGCAACCTCGATGAGGACTCCAATGGGTCCAACAATGTCTCTAGACAATGATGAAAAAGGGAAACCTTTTGACGAAACCAAGTACAGAAGCATAGTTGGATCCTTGCTCTACCTTACTGCCAGAAGATCTGACATAATGTTTTCAACATGTGTATGTGCTAGATTTCAGGTAAACTCTAAGGAATCTCACTATGCTGCTGCAAAGCGGATTTTGAGATATCTTAATGGCACGCCAAATCTTGGCTTATGGTACCCAAGAAGTAATGATAGCGAGCTAATAGGTTTTTCAGATGCAAATTTTGTAGGGAGCAAAGACGACAGGAAAAGCACTTCCAGGACTTGTCAATTCTTTGGAAGAAGGCTTATCTCCTGGAGTAGCAAGAAGCAAAACTGTGTGGCAATCTCAACGGCTGAGTCAGAGTACATCTCTGCAGGCAGTTGTTGTGCACAGCTGCTATGGATAAAGAATCAATTTGAAGATTATAACATGAAGTTCCAGAAGATTCCATTGTTTTGCGACTCTTCCATTGCAATTGCAATAGCCAACAACCCAGTCTTGCATAGCCGGACAAAGCACATAGAGCTGCGGTATCACTTCATCCGGGAGCATGTGGAGCATGGGGATATAGATCTACAATATATCTCTACAGACAGGCAGATTGCAGATATTTTAACAAAGCCGCTGGACGAGACCAAGTTCTCGTTCTTCAAAACAGATCTTGGAATACTCAACAAAGAAGATTAGAGAAGGTGGACTCCCAAGAAAGTTCATAGATCAAGAATCAGTCAAAAGTTGGAATTCCACAAAATTCTAACTTGTTGACTCGAGTAAGCAGTAAAGTACACGAGTAGTTCAAAATGACCTACTCGAGTGGTAAGAATGACCTACTCGAGTGGTAAGATTGAATTTCTCGAGTAGTCAAATCACCTACACGAGTAGTAAAACTTCTCTCGGGTACCTCAGTAGAACTACTCGAGTACATCAGCTTACCTACTCGAGTACTTCAACCTAACTAATCGAGTACTTCCAGCCTATCTACTCGAGTACCTCAAATACCTCTCTCGAGTAATATTAAGTCACTCGAGCATACCACAGCCGATTTTTCTCCTTAATTCAAATTTTGTTATTCGCAACCCGAGGCTTATGCCGCCATTTCTAAGGTATGATTCCATCATTTATATTTTAATCAGACTTTAACCTAGGGTTATATAAATCGGAAATTCCAAAATCATTCTCTACACGAGATTATTTTCTCTCTCGAGTAAGCCGATCGCCGTTTCACCTTCCGTCAAGAAGTTGCAGAGACGCGTCTTCTTCCTCCCCTCCGCAGTTTTTCCTACAGTTCCTGGATCATGGCTGCTTCGTCGAAGATTGGGATTAGTTTCGAACTTGTCGCCACCGGTATCGCCGAATTATCAGATGATTTCCATAACCTCATGATACTGATCGACACCGCCAGACTCACCTTCATACTCCAAGAACCCTAAAAAATACTCTTTCCAGAAGTTGCCGAATTCTTCAGAAATGTCAAGGTTAAGAGACATGGAGATATTCTCAAATTGAAGGTCAGAGGTCTTAAAATCAAATTCACCAAAACCTTTGTATCTCAACTTCTTCGCATGCCGCTTGTGGATGAGGAAGACCATCTTGGACCAGATGAATCCGACAGAACCTATCTGTTCTGTGGTGTGTCTACTAATTCTAAATATATCAAACGTTCTGATATGAATCCTAAAGGAAAGCTACTTGTGGACATCATAGGAAAAATTCTTCTCTGCAAAACCAATTCCATCAGAGACATATCCCTCTCCTTCTTTGACATTATGCAAGCCATAGTGTACAGGAAATGATTTCAGTTTGGAATGATGATTTTAGATAAAATCAAAGACAACATGAAAACCGCAAAGTATGCGAGAATCATTTCTCTCCTCCTCCATGAAATCAACCTAGAGGTCTTCAGTTTTTCTAAAGGGACTATACTTCACCATATGAAGATAATCTCTATATCCTCCATACACAGATGGGAATTAAAGCTGCAAACTCTAACACAAGCTGCAAAAGGCCAAGAAATTCCAGCCATATAGGACAAGACCCCATCTCCCTCTCCACATCAGGTTGCCAGCCCCACTGGTGCATCTATTGACGGGGAGCCTGCTCCTTTTGTCCCAGCAAGGATTCCTACACCTCCAGCAATAACTCCTCCACCTCCTAAGAATTCAGAAGAAACACCATCTGACCATCAACTTCAAGAAGCACTCCTCTCCACAGAAGCTGCTATCAGTGAGATGATAGAATAATTGACTGCAAATGATCTTCCTCCTCCTCTCTCTCCAAAGGAACCCACTACTGACATACCACCATCCTCCACTCCAGTTCAATCCCCAGGTCCTGTTCCTTCTCCAAGAAAGTCTCCTACTGCACACCAAGAGTAGGTTGAGACCATTTTCATTGCTGGTGAGCAATCCCCTGAGCCAGCTGAAGCTCCGTTAAGGAATTTGGACTTCACCATACCCATAGTCACTGAAGAAGGGGGTGCCCTGATTCAGACTATAAGAGCAAAAAGCTCTATCACCATCACAAAAATAGCTCCATGGGTAGCTCCTCCTCCTCCAGTTCCCTCTACTAGTGCTCCTCCTGCTGCTACTGCTGCTTCATATAATGATTTGATGACTCAAGTTGTCCTTATGCTTCAAGAACAGAGAACCTACTTTGATGCTTCCATTAAAGCTATTACTGATAAAGTCACTGCTCTGGAGACTGAGATGAGCAGAGGATTTGCTGAAATTCAACACAATACTGATCAGCTCAGACACCTCTTCCAACTTGGTGGAAAAGCTCTAGATCACACTATTACTAGTGTTGGTCAAGTTATGGAGCAAGGTGTGACTCTGACAGGCAATCAGATTGAAATGGATAAAAGAGCTGAATCTACAAAGATGAAGATCTGTGAAGAAATTGGAACATTCAAAGAAGATACTATCTCTAAGCTGTCTGTAGAAGTCAGAAAGGTGGAGAGTTTAGCAAAAGAATATCTTGAGAAGTCAGATGCTGCCATGCAAGAGCTTTGGAAAGCCAAAATGAAAGAAATCCATGATGATGTCTTAGCACAAATTCATAGTGTCAAATTCCATACATATGACACTGCTGTCTGGATGCACAATCAAATCCTTCCTGAGTTTGCTGGTGATCCAAATATCATTCCTCATCATCTCAACCCTCTAGCTGCTGCTGCTGCTCCTCCTCCTCTGCAACCTACCTTCTCTCCAAGACCTGACATGGGCAGCCAACTCCTTCAGTCCGCCTGCAGAGCGCGGACACTCAAGCTCTCTGGCAACCCGCGAAGATCAGCAGCAATACCTAGTTCCTCGTGAGCTCGGTGGACTCGAAGTGCGATCAAGACTTCCAGTCCGCCTTCATTGGTGAACCCCAATAACTTCAACAGCCAGCCTGTCTGTCCCAGCATAGGCAGACTCAGTGATGAATTGTAAATATACCTATTTTTATGTACATTAATTTAGTCGTTTTCATTTCTTTTTGTTATTTTTGTTTAATTTTCTTTAATAAATTGTTTTTTTTATAAAAATTATTCTAACTTAAGTTATTTTTGTTTCCTGAAATTTTCAGGAAAAGTGCAAAAATTGGCAAGGTCACGCCCGTGTAATATTGGTCACGCCCATGACCAGGGCGTGACAGTTCAAAACCCGTGAAATCAACAAAATTCTGAAGAAATTGATGGACACGCCCAATGTCACGCCCGTGTCATTTGACACGGCCCGTGACCGCAACCCGTGTCACGCGCGCTCGGCATTTTCAGCTCGACATTCGTCGACCAACCTGACACGCCTGTGTTAGCCAACCCGACACGCCCGTGTCACTTGCTCTCGACATTTTCCGCTCGATAACTTCCAGACTCGACACAATGCTCTCGACACAATGCTCTCGACATTCGTCGAGACCAACCCGACATGCCCCGTGTAGACAGAGACACGGGCATGACCGCCACGTGTACTTCTCCAACTGGCCGAGAAGACTGCACCCGCGACTTTCGACGCGGCCCGCGCCCAGTTCTATCTCCCCGACACGCCTGTAACCTGGGGCGTGACCGCCGCGATACTGACACATGTTCTGCCTGAAGTCAAGTAAGCCGTCAGATCACCGGATCGAACCGATGAATAGTGCTGACATGCCCCCTGACACGCCCGTGTCAGAGGGCGTGTCCCGTGAAATTTTTTATCTATAAATTCCAACCTTCTGCTTGTAATCCTGTTCCTCTTTTTGGGCCATTTTGTATAGGGTTATGCTACTGAAATGAATTCCAAATGCTATGTAAGGGAACTTCTCCCCCCTCCTTTATTTTCTTAGTTTTGTAATCTCCTACTTTGCTTAATAAAATTTGTAGATTTTCTCTCTTTCTATGGATTTGGATTTCATCTATGTGTCTACTCTTATACAATCATATTTATACTTTGTTTTAACTTTATTTTTCGTCTTTTAAAATGCGTGTGTGTGTGTATGAGTGTAGTTTTATACTTTCATATCTTTTATAGTTTTCATAACTTAGGTTTTCTGTACTCTTCATATTCGTCCTTATAAATTTATAAAAATGTTTTGAAAGTGGTTTTGTTTTTCTTTTTTTACTTAGTCTTAACTTTTCGTTCTTTTAACTTTTCTTCCACTTTTTAAGCATTTTTATCAAGTTATAAGAATGAAAATATAATCGTTTTAATTTTCCGAGCGTTCTCATTTACATTTTTATTTTCAAAACTTTTTGTCCGTTTAATTTTTCTGTCTTCTTTTTACTCATTTCTACCGCATTCTAGCGGTAGAAATGTATTTGTTTTAATTTTTCGATAACTTCCATTTTGCGTTTATTTGCAAAACTTTTCGTTCGTTTAATTTTCATTTTAGCTTTTTATGCATTTCTACCGCATTCTAGCGGTAGAAATGTTGTCGTTTTAATTTTTAGATAACTTAGTTTTTCACATTTTTGTAAGTGTGCGCATTTATTTCCGCCTACTCGTTAAGAGTTAAATGCCGCATTATTTTACTTTCTTCAAGTAAAGTGTGTGGAGTGTGTTTAATTTTCTGTCGAGTGAGTGTGTTTTACTTTCTATAGAATGAGTGTATTTATTTAGTCCTACTCGTTTGAGTAGGACCGACATTTATTTTCTCCTACTCATTTGAGTAGGACTTGTGTGTGTGTGTTTTAATTTATGTCGAGTGTGTGCGTGCGTTGCATTTATTTTATCTTACTCGTTTGAGTAGGACTCGCTTTCATTTCTCCCTCCCACGCATTTGCACCGGGACTCGCACTTTACTGCTTTCATTTCAGTCTCACTCGTTTGAGTGGGACTTGCAATTTACTTCTTTATTTACCGCTTTCCTTTACTACTTTCTTTTCCTGCTTTCATTTACTGCTTTCTTTATTGCTTTCACCGCCTGCCATCCCCATTCCGATGAGTGGCTAACCATTCTTAGCCCTCAGTATCGAAGAGCATTGGGACAGAAAAAATAACTTTAAATAATTAAAGGTCCTTATTTTCTAATTAATTAAATTAACTTAAGGTTTTCTTAGGATTTACGACGTGTAGGACCACATATCGATGTGTGGGCCCTATTTATGTAGTCCATACGCTAGCTAGCCGAGAGGCCGTGCGTATGGACCGATCACCCCATAGTAAAGAGAGTTCCGCACTAACCCTCGAGCGAGGAGGCACGCCAACTCTACCGGATTGGGTTCCCCACCCAATAGTGGGGTTCTTAGCGTAATGCGGGCGTTAAGAGGAATCCTTCCTCGGACGAGAGCCGGTCGAATAGTCTTAGCATTCAGGTGAGCGATAGCCATATAGCTAGGTGAGCTCATTTTAGTGGAACCTCCACGGCCAAATCTCTGTCTTAATTAATTTGAAATTTAGGATCTCTTTTTATTAAAAGTTATTTTAGTTCAAATTCTATTTGATGCGGTCGCACTAAGCTCATCATCAGCTCTACCTTTATTGCTTTCCCTTTTATTGCTTTCATTTTCTATTTTCTGTCTTTCTTTTTGCTTTTATATATATAAAAAATACCCGACAAGTAATTATCGGTAAAATAATAATCCCCTCCAGGGAAGAGTTTTAATAATCGAACTGACCCCGAGAACAATACGACCTCTATATTCCACCGTGGAATATCCTGTACTACATGCGATAGGTGCACTTGCCTCCTTTCATTAAAACTCGATCTCATCTTTTTATATCCAAATTATTAAATCCGCGCGCCCCGTTTTCTAAATAAAAACCACATCCGCCTTTTTCCTTAAATAAAACCGCCCGGGGCGCCATGGGAATTCTCACCAATTTTTGGAGTTTTAACCGCATCAAGTTTTCGAACCCGATCCAAAAATAGTCAATCAAGTTTTTGGCGCCGTTGCCGGGGACATGATGCAAATTATTCAATCAAGTTTTTTGGCGCCGTTGCCGGGAATATTTCGAGTCGTTATTTTGAACCATGGAAATCTATTAATTTTACCTATATCTATATATATAACAAAAATTTAAAATGAACAACAAAAAAACTACTACTAATAATAATAATAATAAAACTACTAAAAAAACTTACAAAAAAAAGTTCTTTTATATTTATTATCTCATCTAAATAAAAAAACACAAAATGAAATAGCGCTGTTTCCAAAAAAATTAAAAAAACCTATAAAACGAAAAATTTGAAAAACCTATAAAACCAAAAAAAATCTAAAAAATGAAAAAATTTAAAACAAAATTTTCATTATTTTCATGAAAATAATAAAACAGTACAAAAAAAACAAAAACCTAGAAATCTAAAACCTAAAAAGAAACTCTAAAAAAATCTAACACAAAAAAAACTAAAAACCCACAACAAATCTAAAAACCGCAAAACCAAAAAAAACACAACAAAACCTACCTAAAATACAACTAAAAAATACAAAACCCACTTAAAAACACCAAAAAATATAATAATTTGATTTTTAAAAAATATATATTAACTTATTTTATTTGTTTTGTTTTAATTCGATGCGCTTCAACTATTATGCGCGCTTGGGGTCGCATTTTTGTCCACGCTCTTGTAGCTAAGACGTTAGCTACTCCAAGTCAACCCCACTTGCCCCCCTACCGCCCACAACCTTTTTGCCGAATTTTTCTTTTTCGTTTTTCTGTTACATTTGTTTTTGCTTTTTCTTCTAATAATGCAGGGTTTCAACCCGAGCCTCCCCCGACCTCGTCTTAGGGAAGCTTCTACCCTCCCTTTTTTCATTTTATATATACTTTATTTTGTCAATTATTCGTTCCACATAATTAGATAGCAACATTGGGGATAATGTTGGGTTTAAGTATGATGGTGTTTTTGTATTCTTTATTTCTGCACATTACAAAAATTCATAAAAATAAAAAAAAATTACAAAAATAAAAAACTTGAAAAAATTTTTCCCTGTTTTTACAATCAAAATCTCAAAAAATCATAAAACACAAAAATCACAAAAAAATTATAAAACAAAAAGTTCAAAATAGTTTTTCTTTTTGTAAAAACATCTCTCTTTCCCCTCTTCTTTTCCTTTTTTTTATACAAAACAAAATCTTTCTCTTCCCCTCCCTTCTTTTTTGTAAAAGCTCGCTTTTTAGCAAACCTGCGGCGTTCGACTCATCAAACCAACCACCTAAATAAGAGTTTGTTCGCGAGCCATCGAGTTTTTACTTTGTACATTTTTGTAAAAAATTTTCTCTTTCCCCCTCTCTTCTTTATAAATAACACTTCTTTCTCTCCCCTTTCTTGTAAATAATTTGATAAAAAACAAAAAAAATCAAAAAAGTTGAAAATCCAAAAACCCTAAAAAGATAAAAATAAAAAATCCTAAAAAGACGATAAAGAAAAATTCAAAAAAAAATGATAATCAAAATACAAAAAAAAAGATAAAAACCCTAAAATCCCCAAAAATCTGTTTATTATGTAACAAAATAAATCGAATATACCATATCTTAACCCTTTTTGCTTTTCAAAAATCTAGTTTCGAGTTAATTTATATGCGAATTTTACTTATTCTTTGTTTACTATTCGTTTATTAATTAAAGTTCGATAGATTTAGGTGTCTGGGTTAAGATTTATAGAATTTTTTATATCTTTTCCTTATAATAGGGAACTTGTTTTCACCACCACTTCTAATTTTTATAAATAGAAGCTCATCTTTTATGTTAGAAAATAACAACCATGGATTTCAATTATTTCTACTTCATGCTTTTAGAAATATAGGAACGTTCATTTTAAAAAGGTTGCTCTCAAAACATTTTTATTAAAATCTAGTTTTCTTTTTGAAAAAATAAACCCACCTCCATTTTTTTCATGTCTCACTTGACATGCCTACCCATATTTTATCCGTTAAAAAGATCTTATGTCAATGGGAATAAGATTTCGTTCCGTAAACAAATGCACCCAATATTTAAAAAGATTATATGTTACGGAGTAAGAGGAAAAATTCATTACTCCTATACATATACATTGGGTTATTTATTATGAAGTTGAGAAAGAAAAAAAAATGTTATATGTTAGGAAAATAAGATTTCATTTTCCTAATTATTCAAAAGAAAAAAAATGGAGGTTCGAGCGAAAAAATCACCTTCGCCTCTAAATCCAAGCCCTCTTCATAAACCACCAAACCACTTATCCTATTTCAATGATTCTAGAATTAATTTAAAATTTTTTGAGAGCATTATTTTTAAATTGCATTATTTCCTTTAACATCTTTTAAGCTAAAGTTTTTTATATAATTTCAATCCATCTTTGTTAAACTAACAAAAATAAATTTTTGCTTTCTATTTTATTTTATCTAGAAGTCTTTTTAAACTCTTCTTTTATTTATAACATTTTCATAAATTAGGATTTAACTCTAGTACCCCAGATGTTTATTTTAATCTTACTTTTAATTAATTCAAGTGGTAGCTAAACTTAGGATTGCTTTAATTCCTTATAAGTTCATCTCCAACTTTTGCTCTGGAATAACAAAAGATTAAGTATGGGGGTATTTGATGAATTGTAAATATACCTATTTTTATGTACATTAATTAAGTCGTTTTAATTTCTTTTCATTATTTTTGTTTAATTTTCTTTAATAAATTGTTTCTTTTTTTGTAAAAATTATTCTAACTTAAGTTATTTTTGTTTCCTGAAATTTTCAGGAAAAAAAACAAAAATTGGCAAGGTCACGCCCATGTAATATTGGTCACGCCCGTGACCAGGGCGTGGCAGTTCAAAACCCATGAAATCAACAAAATTCTAAAGAAATTGATGGACAAGCCCAATGTCACGCCCGTGTCATGTGACACGGCCCGTGACCCCAACCAGTGTCACGCGCGCTCGACATTTTCATCTCGACATTCGTCGACCAACCTGACATGCCCGTGTTAGCCAACCCGACATGCCCGTGTCACTTGCACTCGACATTTTCCGCTCGACAACTTCCAGACTTGACACAACGCTCTCGACACAATGCTCTCGACATTCGTCGAGACCAACCCGACACGCCCCGTGTAGACAGAGACACGGGCGTGACCGCCATGTGTACTTCTCCAACTGGCTGACAAGACTGCACCCGTGACTTTCGACGCGGCCCGCGCCCAGTTATACCTCCCCGACACGCCCATAGTCATGCCCGTGACCTGGGGCATGACCGTCGCGATACCGACACGTGTCCTGCCTGAAGTCAACTAACCCGTCAGATCACCGAATTGAATCGATGAATAGTGCTGACACGCCCCCTGACACGCCCGTGTCAGAGGGCGTGTCCCGTGAAATTTTTTATCTATAAATTCCAGCCTTCTGCTTGTAATCCTGTTTCACTTTTTGGGCCATTTTGTATAGGGTTATGCTGCTGAAATGAATTCCAAATGCTATATAAGGGAACTTCTCCCCCCTCCTTTATTTTCTTAGTTTTGTAATCTCCTACTTTGCTTAATAAAATTTGTAGATTTTCTCTCTTTCTATGGATTTGGATTTCATCTATGTGACCACTCTTATACAATCTTATTTATGCTTTGTTTTAACTTTATTTTTCGTCTTTTAAAATGTGTGTGTGTGTGTGTGTGTATGAGTATAGTTTTATGCCTTCATATCTTTTATAGTTTTCATAACTTAGGTTTTCCGTACTCTTCATATTTGTCCTTATAAATTTATAAAAATGTTTTGAAAGTGGTTTTGTTTTTCTTTTTTTACTTAGTCTTAACTTTTCATTCTTTTATCTTTTCTTCCACTTTTTAAGCCTTTTTATCAAGTTATAAGAATGAAAATATAATCGTTTTAATTTTCCGAGCATTCTCATTTTCATTTTTATTTTCAAAACTTTTTGTCCGTTTAATTTTTCTATCTTTTTTTACGCATTTCTACCGCATTCTAGCGGTAGAAATGTATTCGTTTTATTTTTTCGATAACATCCATTTTGCGTTTATTTGCAAAACTTTTCGCTCGTTTAATTTTCATCTTAGCTTTTTATGCATTTCTACCGCATTCTAGCGGTAGAAATGCAGTCGTTTTAATTTTTAGATAACTTAGTTTTTCACATTTTTGTAAGTGTGCGTATTTATTTCCGTCTACTCATTATGAGTTAAATGGCGCATTATTTTACTTTCTTCAAGTAGAGTGTGTGGAGTGTGTTTAATTTTCTGTCGAGTGAGTGTGTTTTACTTTTTGTAGAATGGGTGCATTTATTTAGTCTTACTCATTTGAGTAGGACCCGTATTTATTTTCTCCTACTCATTTGAGTAGGACTTGTGTGCGTGTGTTTTAATTTATGTCGAGTGTGTGCGTGCGTTGCATTTATTTTGTCCTACTCGTTTGAGTATGACTCGCATTCATTTCTCCCGCCCACGCATTTGCGCCGGGACTCGCACTTTACTGCTTTCATTTCAGTCTCACTCGTTTGAGTGGGACTTGCAATTTACCACTTTATTTACCGCTTTCCTTTACTGCTTTCTTTTCCTGCTTTCATTTACTGCTTTCTTTATTGCTTTCACCGCCTACCATCCCCATTCCGATGAGTGGCTAACCGTTCTTAGCCCTCAGTATCGAAGAGCATTGGGACAGAAAAAATAACTTTATATAATTAAAGGTCCTTATTTTCTAATTAATTAAATTAACTTAAGGTTTGCTTAGGGTTTACGACGCGTAGGATCACATATCGATGTGTGAGCCCTATTTCCGTAGTCCATATGCTAGCTAGCCAAGAGGCCGTGCATATGGACCGATCACCCCTTGGTAAAGAGAGTTCCGCACTAACCCTCGAGAGAGGAGGCGCGCCAACTCTACCGGATTGGGTTCCCCACCCAATAGCGGGGTTCTTAGCATAATACGGGCGTTAAGAGGAATCCTTCGTCGGATGAGAACCAGGTCGAATAGTCTTAGCGTTCAGGTGAGCGATAGCCCTATAGCTAGGTGAGCTCATTTTAGTGGAACCTCCAAGGCCAAGTCTCCGCCTTAATTAATTTGAAATTTAGGATCTCTTTTTATTAAAAGTTTATTTTAGTTCAAATTCTATTCGATGCGGTCGCGCTAAGCTCATCATCGGCTCCACCATTATTGCTTTCCCTTTTATTGCTTCCATTTTCTATTTTCTGTCTTTCTTTTTGCTTTTATATATAAAAAAAATACACGACAAGTAATTATCGGTAGAATAATAGTACCCTTCAGGGAAGAGTAGAAATAATCGAACCGACCCAGAGAACAATACGACCTCGATATTCCACCCCGGAATATCCTATACTACACACGATAGATGCACTTGCCTCCTTTCGTTAAAACTCGATCTCATCTTTTTATATCCAAATTAATAAATCCGTGCGCCCCGTTTTCTAAATAAAAACCACATCCGCCTTTTTCCTTAAATAAAAACTCCCGGGGCGCCGTGAGAATTCTCACCAATTTTTGCAGTTTTAACCGCATCATGTTTTCGGACCCGATGCGATAATATCAATCAAGTTTTTGGCACCGTTGCCGGGGACTTGATGTAATTTTTCAATCACTCAGCTTAGCAGCAGGCGCGAACTCTGCGGAATTAGCGGACTCACTATCCAGCCCGCCATTCCTCGCCTCCTGCACCTGCTTCTCTCTAGCAGCAGGGTCAACTTCTCCTCAGTCCACAGGCTTGTCGCAGTAGCGGCGGACTCCTTCCAGCCGGCAGGCAGCAAAACTTCCTCGAGGTAGTCCCAGACCGCATAGCCTCGTGCGGACTTTACGGACTCAGTGGGCACTCGCAAGCTTACACCCTTAGTGCCATCAGTTAAGTAGCGACGGACTCTGCAGATTCTCCTCACAGTCCGCCGCATAACTTCCAGCTCCCGCTTCCTAGCAGCGGGTAGGTAATCCCTCATCCCATGTAACCTTGTCGCGGTCTCCTTCAGCCCGCACATTCTTGGCGCGGGCTCAATAAGCACAGAAGCGGCGAACTCTACAGACTCTCCTCGTAGTCCGTCACTTAGTATCCTAGTTCGCCGTCAGCAGCCCAGTTCCAGAAGCAAGCCCAGTCCGCCCGGCCTATTGCGGACTCGGCGGATTCCGTCTTCTTCTAGCTCAAGTTACCGTCTCACCGGGGGTAACGTCACCGCAAGCCGTTACCTCCTCGGGCCTATTAATAGACCCTCATGCCTCTACTTGAGGGGGGTCTCCTCATCACCGCCAAGGTCCTCACGCTCGAAGACAGCCCACAGCAAGCTCAAGTTATCACCTCCTGCGGACTCTGTTTCCCAGTCCTCCTTCCTTCTTTCTGTAACCGCGTGCGGCCTGCCGGCTTCAGTTGCCAGACCGCGCGGCCACACATTTTGCCTTAGTCGCGCGGCCTGCCAACCTGGTTCTTCAGTCTGCACGATCTCTTCTGGCACTTCTTCCTTATTCGTCAGCTTCCTCCTTGTACCCCTTTATTGCTTTCTTGTAAAGGTGTATCACCAAGCTATAACTCTCGCTATTAATCAAAGGAAAGCCCGTCGCAAGAGTGGCATTTAAGCCGCGGCGGGCGAAGTCTGCTGTTGCCACTACTAGCGTCCCCCTCTCTCTTTTTTCTTCTTCTTAGCTCAGCTCAGCTCCCTCTCGGCTTCCACCTGCAAGCACAACCGTCCAAATAACTGTCTGCTCGACAGCTCCTAATCAACCTCCTCTGCTGCTCTCAGCAAACATCTCCTCTATCCCCACAACCCCTTTGATAAGCGCTTGCTCCACTCTCGAGCACTCAGAAGCTTCCTCTTTCCACGCAACCTTCATCCTCTTCCTCTCATAGCTTGTGAGATCGAACACTCTCTCCGTGTCAACAAATACTCTCTTTACTCGAAAGAGCCAATCCTCAGATTGGGATGGGGTTTCCATCCCCGAGAACACCGGAGGATTGAAACCCATAACATGCTTGAGCTGCCTTTCAGTTGCTCTCCTAGGCACCAAAGGTTCCACCACCACTTGCTCCACCCTTCTCGATTCCGCTGCTTGAACCATTACCTGCTTCATCGTAGGAGCAGGCTGCTGCATTTGCCTTGCAGGCAGCGCATTGATCATAGAAAACACCGCTTCAGCCACCAATCGTATGGTTTCTCCCGAGGGAGGTGTTGCAGGCACATCATTCGGTGCATGACTAGCCTCAAAAACCGGGCGTTCTGATGGCCCTGCACCACTCCTGGTCACCTATAGTTGTACAAAACACCGTTAAGCGACCAAACAAAATTGAAAAAAGCAATTAGAGGAACACGCAGGTTCCCCAAACATGTGTATTTTCATTCCTAAGTGGACATTCATGGGTTTTTTTATGTTATAATGATGACGCACACACATGTGCTCACCACCCCTTAAAAGAATTCATCCAAGAATTCATTTAAGTTTTCCAAAACCTGTAGACTGATATCAAATTGTAACACCCCCTATCCGTCGCATAACATATAGCAGTAGGTCCGGCCGGGGCCCGACGCCATATACCACATACAGACCGGAAGGTTACGCAATGGAAACCATCCTGCCAATAACCAACATCCTACACAGAGTACATTCTAGCGGAAGCAATTTAAAAGTTGCTAATATAAGGACCCAACCACAACATGAATGTCCACTACATAAACACAACATGAATGAACGTACAAATACACAAGTACTTGGCCTTATGGTCTTACAATAGTTTTCTCAAATAAAAGTATCTTCCAAACCTCGGTATGCAGGCCGGTCACACATGAGAATAAAAGTAAACACTCATAATTAGGCCTTCGAGGGTCGGCGTAGCAACAAGGGCTTTTGCCCGCTATTTGCCACTAGGCTCCGCAGCACCTGCAAGCAACAATCCACCGAATCGGTGGCAAACAAAAGCAACGGTCATCTAAAGCTGACCAAATTATAACGACCAGGCCCCTAAACTCGTGGCAGCAATGCTACTTCCCTGCACTTTGTTAGCATTGCCAAATAGTAGTGAAATACACATCATCACAGGCGTAGGCTAGCACGACCACACACCCCGTGCTCTCAGGGCATATTCTCGGTGAACCCGGTCAAAGTCTGCGGTCTCACCACTGCCCCTTGGACGACAAATCTCGCGAGCATTATGGTCTTTCTGTCCAATACATGAGACCCTCCATCTAAGCCAACGACGAGTATCACGTACTTTAGGTCTCTCTAACCGAACGGCATAGAGCGGGTACAGTTCCGTCTGACCCGTGGATCACACGGTAATGTCAATTTAAGCTATATGCGCGTGTCAAGCTTATGTGAGTCCCAATCTAATCACACACTTTACATAACCCAGTTAGGTGCAAGTTGGCTCCCATGCCACCAAGATGGCAGTATCACGCACCTGCCCAGTTTTCCGGGTGAACCTTGGAGTTAGTCCCCAATGTTCCCTGTTGTAATCTACCGCGTAGAAAACCCGAAAAACAACCATCGGCGCGGAGTCTTCTCTCGCCATTCATGCAATGCAACATCACCGATCCAGCCAACCTGTCCGGGTAGGCTTCACACATCATGCCTATGTCCATTTCTCGATTGCGGACTCTACATGCAAAACAACAGGGACTATTCATGTCTACCCGAAGGTACACCTCACACTCACCGCAAACTCGCGAGAGAGGGCTTCCTATGCAAAAGAAAGAGGACTTCACATGTCCAAGAAGAGAATCATTACCTTAGCATTCCTCTTTGGCACCTTGAAGATCTATACGGATGAAAAGCACCGCAACGCCTTCGCATCCGTAGATCCGAACTCGGCTTGCGATTTGGGGCTCCGAAGCTCCACCGGTTGCCAGATCTCTCCTCCTTCTTCTTCCTTGCTCTCCCCTCTCTCTAGAACTCTTAGAAAGAGAAAACCCAAAAGAAATGAGGGTTTCTAAAACCTATTCCTGGGTTAAACCCTGCCAGGATCAGCCAGGACCCTTAGATCCCAAAGGAAGGAAACAGACGGACACGATTCTCACTTAAAATCCAAAACCTGGGCCGAACACAGCTTGTGACACGCCCGTGTCCAAGGCCATGTGCCTCATTCTATGCTGAAACCGTCGCATACCGAAAAGAACACGAGCTCCTGACATGCCTGCGTCCATCTTGACACGCCCGTGTCATCCAGTACACGCCCGTGTAGCGGGGCGTGTTCCTCCATCGATACAGGACCAACACTAACCCGAGGAGAACACGGGTATTCGGCACGCCCATGTCTCATTTTACACGCCCGTGTTAGGCTGAACACTCCTGGGATCTAGGTCGTGTTCCACCCCCGACACAGCACGGCTAACCACCCGAGTAGGACACGGCCTAGGACGCGGCCGTGTCTCAGGCCGTGTTCGATGTTCAACGACCGTCAACTGCAATTTCGTCGACCACATGGCCATCGTCGAACCCGAGCACGACACAGACCTGGGACACGCCCTTGTCCCAGGACGTGTGATCTCTACCAAGTCCCAAACTCGGCTCAAAACGCAACCTGTCCCTCTTTTGAGTTTCAGGGCGTTACAACCACCGGGTGGTATCTACCTACTGCCGAGCGGTAGGTTCCCGAGTGCTCGGCTAGAAAATAATGCCACGCTAATGCCAGCGATAAGGCTAATGCCATGCCCTAGCATTTTTCTCGAGAACTCGATGTTTTCTCGAAAACTCAGCGTTCGACGAACTGGGCACTTCGTTCGACGTTCGACGAAACAGGGCTATCACCAGGTGATATCTACTATCGCCGTGCGGTAATCCTCTAGCGGTCGATGAATAAATCTTTCGATCGACGCTCGAAGAAACAGTGCTATCGCCAAGCGGTACCTAGCTTATGCCACGTGTTAGCACTCAACGCTCTTAGGGCTTGGCCACTCAACGCTCTCAGCGCCTGGCCACTCAATGCTCTCAGCCCCTGGCCACTCAATGCTAAGCTACAACCGAGCAATAACTACTACCACCGAGCGATAGCTTTCAGAGACTCGTTCTGAAAACTGGGGTGTTACACTACAGACTCCTCAATCGAATCAGATAGAATTAGAGGGCGGGATCGCTGTTCGTGCTGAAAGGTACGTTAGATCTCTGGATCCAAATCAATAAATTTGACAAATCCAGTCGGGTCATGCACTACGGAAAATGAGAAAAAGAAAGAAAGGTGATACAAGTAATAAATTCATGGTTTCTTAATATCAACGTAAAGTTAGGTCCCCGACAACGGCGCCAAAAAATTGGTGTCCACTAATCATGAAGAAAATAAGAACTGAACTGGAAATCCATCTAGGCAAGTATACCTATCGAATTGTAGCTAGGGGACACAAGTATCATATTAAGATATGGGAGCTGTTGAGTAATTTTACTCACACAAAGACTATTATCTTATCGAAGGATTGTTTTAGGGTTTGTTAAAAGAAAACAAATTGCAATTAATAAAAGAAATATTTGCACTAAGAAGAGAACTACTTGCAGTTTAAATAAAGATCTACTAAAAGCGATTACAACGAGGGGTTGAAACGATGAAATAAAAAAGCACTCGATCGAGAATCACCTTTGCAAAAGTTGATTAGAAAAAATGAAGAACGAAAACCCTAACTTAATAGGGTAAAGGATCCTTGACCGTGGAGGTTGCGAAAGCTTGAATATGCTTCCCTCGAAGTCGTGCCCAACTGAGTTTAGGAAGGTCCGACCGGACTCTGGTCCAACTTCGGAGGCCTAAAGCTCTCCTTAAGTGGAGAACCCCGCTATTGGATTTCACTCCAATCTGAGAGATTTAACGCCTGCCTCTCTCGAGTGGTGCATGCAACTCTCTTTACTCTTGAGTGTTCACTTCAAACTATAAGCCTCTCGGCTAGCTAAGATTGAAAACCTAAATGGAAATTATATATCGATGATATAATTCCAAACATGATTTTTCAAGAGTAAATCGAAGGCCTAAACCCTAAAAAAGAGAAAGTAAACTAAAGCATCATAACTTAATCAACTTAACCTCAGATCATCAAGATCGAGTGCTAGGAGGATTTAGTTACTCATGAACTAGTAGTGAACAAAAACTATATGAAGAAAATGCATAATAAGGAAGAGAGAAAGAGAATATCGATCTATTTTATTCCTTATTGCACAACAGTCACAAAGAGGACATAGGGACATTACAAAAAGAGTTTCCTAACAAATCACAAGTATGATAAAAACGATTACAAGAATGTTAAAAAGCAAAAACATTGAACTAAAATGCTCTGAAATAAACTCTCAATAGCTCTTTACAAGACTTCCATCTATAAAATGAAATTACAACACTATTACAACACTTGTATGAAAAGAAGAGCCAAGAAGGCTTGAAATAAGAGAGAGAGACAGAGAGAGAAACAAGGAAGAACACTTAAAAAGCTCAAAAATCTAATTGGCAGCACCTACCCCCCTCAAAATCTGGATGCTCAACCCTTGGAGATGCTCTCAATTTATAAAAAAATTTCAGGCTGGTCACGCCCCCCTTACACGCCCGGGTGGGGCGTGTACCTTGGGTGTGTCACATTCGACGTGACTATTCTGGTTGAAATTAAATGCTGGAATTGACAGGCATTGTAGTTGAGTTACATGCCCCGATGACACGCCCGTGTAAGAAGGGCGTGTAAGCTGTGACATGACTGTGGAGTGGGAAAAAGTCATGCTGGGGTGATTCCTCGGAACTTGGCGGGGTACGCCTTAGGTACACGGCCTACCCGGGCGTGTAATGGGGGCATGTATGCTGAATTTCCTGGATATGACTTCGAACCAATTACTTCATTTCATTTGTGTTACACCCCCTAAGTACACACCCGGGGAGGGCGTGTCACGGGGCATGTCTGGTATGGGGTTGACCTCAGGTGCTGGATTCTGGCAGAAATGATGATTACTTCTGTACAACGGTGGACACGCCCAAGGAGGTCGTGTTAGGCCATTTTGGCCGAAAGGTGTGAAAACCTGCAAAAAGAAGAGAACACATTAGTGGCAATAATATATGCAAAAGGAGGTCAACATATAATCTTACAAGACATGATTTGTGTATTAAAAACTTGAAAATACCCTAATAGTTTAGACTACAAAACATACTATCAATAACCTTATCTATCACATTGCTAGTGAGGAAGAAGGGGTAAAGTGGATGTAACCTAGATAGGGGAACCACTATAAAATTTCTATGTACTCTATGGATTGCTGGTGTTGTGTGCTTGTGGATGTTTATTTTCATGATTCTGCTAAACCTTTAGTATAAGTATTTGTTATAAGTGACAAAGAATTTTAAAAGACAGTTATTCATTGTCCTCTAGGTGATTAACTACCCATAGATTTATCTTTCGAGTGGTATTAGAGCCAAGTTATTCAAAGAAAGACCTAACAGTTAGAAAAAGATCCTAAGGGTGGTTGATACATATTTGATTTCATGGCTTCGAAATATCACATAGAACATAGTTCTATGAAACTTCCTATTTGCACAAAGGATAATTTTGTTATTTGGAAGCAGAGGGTGAGATTGTTCATGCATGCATCAGATATAAGAATCTTTGTCACTGTAAAATGACCATAAATTCCCATGAAAGTATCTATCTTAGATGCAAATGTGCAAATCCCTAAGAGTCTGTCTGATTTCATAAAGGATGAGGTGGTTCTTTCCACCATGGATAAAGGAGCACAAAACATAATTATCAGTGCAATAGATAATTCAACCTTTCAGAACTTAGTCCACTGTAAACCATCCTAGGAGATGTGGGATACTCCCATAGTCTATATGCAAGGCACAGAAAAAGTCAGAGATGACAGAAAGTCTCTACTCAATCAGCAGTATGAGGCATTCAGGCAAGGGAAGACTGATTCTATAGAACTTTGTTATGAAAAGTTTTTTAGAATAGTTAATGACATAAATAATTATGGCAGACAATTCTCAAACTATGAGCTTTATTCCAAGTTTCTGAAATCACTAAACAAAGAATGGGACATAAAGATTTGTGATGTAAGAGAAATGCGCAATTTGAGGAACATGTTACCTCAGGATTTGTATGAGAAGCTGTTGTCACATAAGCTTCAATTAAATTCTAGAAAAGTTGAAGATGAATCTACCAGAAGTTCAAATCAAACTAGATCTGTGGCTTTCAAAATAGAAATATCAAAGAAGGCTAGAGGAGAAATTCCATTATCACCAAGAAGGGATGAAAATATAGTTAGCACTGGAACCAGGTCTTCATCAGAAGAATTGTCAGATGATGTATTGGCACTGTTCACCAGGCAATTCAAGAAGATGATGAGAAGAAGGAAGCAATGGAACACGAAGAAATCATCTGAACCAAGTTCCAGCAAAAGCAAAGCCAAACACATAAACAACTTTGTGGTCAGGTATGATTCAAACTAGAACAAACAAATTAAGAATGACATTATTTGTTATTTCTGTAGCAGACCTGGACATGTCATTGCTGACTATCCAGTAAAGAGAAAGGAGAACAGGAAGTCCAAGGAAAAGAAGTTCTACAAAGATAAAAAGTCAGAAAACTGTCTAATGGCAAAGAAGCCAAAGACCTTATTTGATAGTGATTCAGATTCAACTGAATTAGAAGAAGAACATACTCATATTGGATTGTTCTCCTGTAAAGAGGAATTCATCAGAGAGGCCTTATACAAGGGAATAACTACACCACTTCATCACTTCATGGTGACTCTGAAGATGATATGGAAGTTAACTTGATGGCAATGTGAAAGTGATATTAGATATGCTCTGATACCAACTGAAAGGAGGGATAGATCTTATCTTTACTCTATAGGGGGGTGAATAGAGTGTTTTAAAAACTTTGACTTATTTTTATAGCGCATTAAAATAGGTGATATATATATATACGAAAAGAAAATATATATATCACAACACAGCAAAATAAAGAATAAAGCATAACCAGATTACACAAGGAAATTTATAGTGGTCCCCCAATAAACCTGGGTACATCCACTCTTCTACCACCATGGTACGAATCCACTACAGGTTTTTGATCAGGTGCCCTTTGACCACAGGTCTTTGCTCAGGTGCCCTATCACCACAAGATCTATTTTCAAAGGTGATCTAGCAACCCTTTGTGCTTTTGATCAGGTGCCCAAAAACCAAAGTCTTTTGATCAAGAGACTTAATAACCAAAGGTATAACTTTTGAAGGGAGTTAAAGTCCCTTTTACAGTAAAGTAGAAAGAAATTACATATTGTCTTCTCTTTCTCAATGTTCTGAGAAGACTAGTGTATTGCTATTGTTATCAAAGCTCCCCCTGAGATGTAGAATAGTTCATCAGAATGGAAGCTTTGCTCAGGGTGTAGGCCTTCAGATTGCTTGTTGATCTTCAGGAAGCTCTTTGGACAGATGTTGATGGATTTTCTCTTGAAAGCCCTGAAGCAAAAGCTGATGAAAAACTTGAGTTATATATGAGCTATTCTTCTTTCAGGTTTCTGTAAATTATTCTTTCTGTCACAACTATAAAAATTGCTTCAATTTTTAAAATAATGCTTATATATATTCCATGCAGATTTCAGCCTTTGAATTTTGAATTCATTTCCTTTACTGACTGCAGAAATTCTGGGAGTTGAACGACTGGAATTTGTCTTCAATGAGTTTCTTAAATTGTCACAATAAAATAAGCCAAGTAATAACTATGTCAAGATCATAATTGATGCTGCCATGAAACGGTTATATTCATAAGAATATTGTGCATTAAATATCAGAGCATTATAAACATATTATAATATAATTTGAAAATCATCTGACTTAGTTGAACTGAAATCAATCAAAGAAATAGTCGAACTGAACCTGGGAGAAATTAGTCAGACTAAGCAAATTCTCTCGACCTGAGATTTAAATTCGTCAAACTGAAACTAGGAGAAATTAGTCGAACTCAGCAACTTCTGGTCGACCTGATATCCAAATTCGTCGAACTAAAACCTCTCGTTTGTCGAGTTGAGCACCAAGATCGTTGACCAGAAAATTAACTTGCCAAACTAAGCTCCAAGTTTGTCGAATAGAGATAGTCTTTCGTCGAGCTGAACTACTGAGGTGAGATCGAAGTTTGTCGATCTCAGCTAGGCTTTTGTCGAACTCAACTCAGAGAAGAAATCTGAGTTTGTCGATCTGAGATCGATGAAATTCCAGCTCTGTTCAGCTAATCTTTGAACGAATTTCTATCTATTAGAAAACTGCTTTTCACTCAAGTTCTTTTGTCTCTAAGTCTTCTGAAGGTGAGAACCAATCAATCAAGGTTGTTGACTGACCTTGACACTGATAAAAACCTATGACCATAGACTATACATGTTGGGTCATCTAATAATCCTAATAGTGAACCTAGCCCAAATCAACCCTAAATATAGGTGGGGTTCCAACAATCTGCCCCTATTTGGGTAAGGTCACTATGAATAACATAAAATAAAAAAATCACAAAGCATAAAATAATATCTAGCAAAATTATAATGTTTCAGCAGATATATAAGCAAGGTGACTTGTGAAATATTTACAGCAAATAATAATTAATTTAAAAAAGTGGAAAATCTGTTAAACTTTCTTTATAGCATCCTCTGAAGTTTCAGAAGATGGTTTAGTGAAGATTATCTCTCTCTTGGGATCAGTTGCTTCCCTCATAGTCATCTTCATGTCTTCTGCTCCAAGAACTTTTACAGAAGCAGCACTTGGCACAACTGCTTCAGGATGTAAAGTCATATAAGAATCAACATTGAAAAGTTTTTGTACCTGATATTTATCTAGTTCTTTCTTTTTATAAGAAGACATAGTTGAATATTGAGAAGAATCTTTGCCTTCTTTTGTGGCTTTTCTGATCTGTTAAAGAGCTATCAGCTTATTAAATCTAGCCATTCTAGAATTTGGTTCCATTTCAGGATCATATGTTGGAGAGGGAGGTCTATCTAGACTGGAATCTTCTTTCTGATTTTCTTCATATTTCTGCTATTGACTGTTGTGCTTCTTGTATTATTGTTTCTTACTTTGAGAACTGTGCTGTTGTTTGCTGCTGCTGTAAGATGGTATGAATTGATAAGAAGCAGACCTTTGAACTTGAGAAGTATTTCCTGCTGATCCTGCTGCAGGAGGAGGAGGAGGTCCTCTCCAAGACTTCTTAGGAGGAGAATTATATCTCTTCATTTTCTTTCTTCTCTTTTGTTCATTCTTAAAAAGTCTCATCCAGTGGGGAGTATCTTGAGTGAGAGTAATATTATGCAGAATGTAGTAGGGAGTATCTGCTGTAGGATTTGGTTTTAGTGTAGCCTTTGTTGGAGACTTTCTCTTCTTATACTTCCTTTTATTGGAACTGGAGTCATCTGACTCATCAAATTCAACATCATCATCATCAGATTCATCAGCAGGGTTATCATACATAACATTAATTTGTTTGAGCATTTCCTCAGAAAGTATTGAATGAGCCTGTGGCTGTATGGCTTCAGCCTGAGGCTGTGCTTGAACTTCTAGCTCTTTAAATGCAATATATGTGATATCTTGAGCCTGAATATTTTCACTTTATGCGTCCATATCTTGAAACATAATTTCATCAATATCTGGCAAGGGGGACTCAGTGCAGCCAAATGTTGGAGGTGAAAAAGCCTTTGGCTTTTTAGTGATTATTTGCTCTATAATGTTCTCTTTAACTACAAAACTTGTCCTAAGTTGTTCCTATACTTGAGGACATATAGGTGTTGTGTAGAAGACTATAGATTTAGAGTAATCAGAAACTGTATCAACTATATCAAAAAACTGGTATAGTGCAACTATAAACTGTATCAAATGAATGAAGTAAAGAATAGATGTCAACTGTGGGAGTAAGAATAAAATTACCAACAGTGTTTATTACTGCATCAACTGATTCTTCTTCAAAACGAATCATATCAGTGTCATCATCAAGAATTTCAATTATTTCCGTTGCTTCAATTATTTCTGTTGTTGGAATTTTTGTTGTTGCTGTGGGAGTTTCTGCTGCTGGAGGAGCTTCTTCATTGGACATCTCCCCCTGTCTGGTTTCAGAGAGTCCTGAACCCAGGCCCCTAGAAGAAGGGACGGAAGAGTAAGAGGTAATTTTGGAAGAGAGAGTAGCAATGGTAGAAACAAGAGGGGCAACAACTTCCTCTGTTAGCTTATTCATAGGAGGAGTGATGAATTCGAGAAGATCAGTTGCAATGTTAGAGAAATTTATATAAAGGGATTCAGGAGTAGATGGGGTATAAGTGGATTGTTGTCCACAGTTGGGACAGACTGAGAAGGCTTGAGGGAAGTCTGTATGTTGGAATGATGGGAATGTTGGTGGAATGACTGTTGGTATTTCAGTAGGTATTTCTTCCTGGATAGGGGAATGATGTGGAGAGTGGTTTGGAGATGGAGATGGAGATAATGTTGTCAGAATGAAGGTTGGAGATGTTTGTGTTGGAATTGTAGAGGTGGATGGGATAGTCTCTAGGTGGTGTAGTAGAGGAGATGGAGGAGGTGGAGATGGTATGTGTGAAGATGGAGGGATGACAGTGGATGGAGTTTCTTCAGTAACAATGGTAGATTCTTGTTGTTGTTGAGGAGGTGAAGGTAGTCTAGAAGATGGTGGTGGAGGACAAGTAAGAACTTCTATAGGGTTTGGAGGAGTGACATCACTTGTCCTTGTGTCCTTTGAAACTCCGGAGGAAGTGACCCTGGAGGGCTTTGAGATTACTCTTTCCCACTTGCCAAAGAGGGTTGAGGACAGCCTCTTGGAAGCATTTATGAAGATGGTCTGAGAGACCAACAACTATGGGCATCTGGCTTGTAGAAATAAGCCCAGAATCTTCCCATAGCAGACATCCTTCTTGGTGTTCTTCTTCTTGAGGGAGTCAAACAAGATACAACCCTAGTTCACTGACTTTTTATTCACCATGGCACTCATCAGTAGAAACTGATTCCTTGTAATATAATCGTGGGTAGTATGTTTACCTAGGATTACTTTCCCAACTATGTTAGCCAAAAACTTGCACTCCACTGATAAGTTTTTCTTCAAAAGCGTGCTAGGGTTTCCTTCGGAGTGACACATCTTAATCAACATATCATTATACTCAGGACTATCCATCTCTATATCATCATTTCCATTATCAAGATCAAAAAGTTCAGATAAAATTACAGGCATCATGGGAACCTGTTCTCTAGATATTGTGCCGATGAGGGTTGTTGCATCTGGTGAGGAGGATGTATAGACCCAATCTTTAATCTCTGTGACTGGAAGCTTGATGCGAGTTGTCATAAACTTCCTCAGTTGTTGCTCCTTAAATAATCTTAGAATATCAGTTATGATTTGATTGGAGTGAGCGAATGAATCAATGTCTATATCAAAACTGGCATTGAACTTCATGTTGGAGAGTACCGCCATGGAGATTGCCATTGTTTTCCTGCAAAAATGAGAGAAAGATCAAGTGCAAGGGAACAAGAAAGCACGAGATTGAGTTCGATGAAAACTTAGATATAAGTTTTCAGAAGGCGAAAAGTCAAACTCCATCCAATAAGAAACACAAACTCCGAGTTATGTTCGACGAAATTCTCAAAATAGAAAATAAGATTGTCGATCTAAGCCGGTAGAAGAGAAAATATATCGTCGTTCTCCGTTCGACGAAATATTTTATGAAACAAATTCGTCGATCTCCGTTCGACGAACAGTTTCACAAAGAAAAGTTCGTCGATCTCAGTTCGATGAACTCTTCACGAAGAGTTCACAGATCGTCGATCTTAGTTCGACGAACTTTGTCCTAATCGTTGAAATCAAAACAAAAATTAAATTATGCCTTCCACATTTATCATGCCTAGCTGATTTAGGAAAAACAGATTTTTCTTCTCATCCAAAGGCTTAGTGAAGATGTTTGGTCTTTGTAAATTAGTAGAGATAAAGACAAGGTTAATTTTATTTTTGTCTACACAATCTCTAATGAAATGATGTCTAATTTCTATATGCTTCGTCCTACTATGATGCACTGGATTTTGTGCAATGGAAATTGCACTGGTACTATCACAAAATATAGTTAAATAATTTAGATTGAAACAAAAATCCAGGAGTTGGTTTTGAATCCACAAAATTTTTGAACAATAACTGCCAGCTGCTATATATTCAGCTTCAGCGGTTGAAGTTGACACAGATGTCTGTTTCTTACAAAACCAAGACACAAGCCTATCACCAAGGAACTGGCATGTGATGCGTTGAACGACAAGTGTATCGGTCGCAGAAGTAATATAAAATGGGCGAATGTCCCAAAGTATCGATCTCTCAAGGAACACAATAAGGTGGAGTTAATTTTGAGGTGGACTTGAGATTGAAGTCCTTAGGTCGGAGTTAATGAAGGTGGTTTTGATTGTTGCGGACTAAGAAAGTAAAAAACTAATAAACTACATCTATGCAACGCCGTTATGCGATGCTTCGCCAGGCGGGATGGAAGACTACAAGAGCTATTATGAACCAAATCGCTCGGTGGATGGACGAGTAGGCTTGCAGATGAGGTGGTGAGAATGATAGAATGAGGGTCGTGAGCACCTCTTCACTACACACACCCCTAGAAATTGCTATAGAGGCAGAACCAGATGTGGTGGCGGATGGAAATGCGGGCGCTACTCAAGCAACTAAAGCGGTAAAATAAAACAAGTTCACATAGACATGAAACAAATAATGTTTATAACTAAAGTGCACATCATGAACATAAACAGATTTAAACACACATATTGAACAAGAAAGCAAGAACAAGTCAAGAGATCGACCGAATCTGGAGGCTCGTCGAGGGTTCGCGGAAGGAATCGTCGGGTTGTCAATCTGCATCCAAGCTCGATCCTCAACTACGTCCGGGGTATAAAAGGCTGTCACTACCTTCCAATGGACCAGTTTTCTTCGTATCACGATGCGGAAGAAGGTTGCAAGCTTCCCTTTGCTTGTTGGTCATGGTGTCAAACTTGAAATGGAGCTTAAAAGATGAAGGAGGCGGCCGAGAGCAAGCGACGATAAGATGTATGCTTTGCGAGCATGGCCGGGGCTTCTCTCCTTGGTGGAAGATAAAGGGAGGAGGTGGAAGGGTGGAGCTTTGCCCTATAATGGCGGGGGGAATTGCGGTGAAAAAATATCCTCTTAATGGAGGAAAATCTGCGCTTAAATAGAAGCAAGTCAGAAAATAGTCACGCATGGTTTGGCGCACGACCGTGCGCTAACCGTGCATAATTAAGTTCCAGGCCAAGCTTTCGGATGAAGATGCATTGACCCGTGCGTTTCCTCGCGTACGGACACAAATGCCCCTACGTGAAGGAAAACACACGGATAATAACAGAAGGAAGAAATTTCCGGCAAGCAGGTGGAACTGTGCATTTTACTCGCACACGGGCACTTCTGCCCGTGCGTGAGCAAATCATACGATTAACCACAGAGTACAATAAATCAAAGTAGCCACAGGAAAACAGTGCGTTAACCGTGCGTGAAGATCGTCGAGCTCAGCTCGACATTTCTCTAGATCAACAAAATGCACGATCGGGCAGAAACCGTGCACGAGTAAAATACATGACCGTGCGTTTTCCACAAATCAGAATTCCAGCCTTGGGGAAAATGCACTACGTACACGTCAAAACCAAAGCTAGAGAAAAAGCTACCAACACCAAATATACAACAAAGAATAGCCTGAAAGAGCCATGGGGAGCACCATGTGCTTACCCCCGACAACAGAATGCGAAATTGCACACCCTCGGGACAAAGCAGTGCACAGCGTGGTCATTAAACGATCGAAGCAAATATAACTAATTACCAGTTGAAATGCAGTGCACGAGTGAGAAAACAGGTCAAGATGAGTCCGAAAAACCCTATATAAATCGGACTCATCACACGATCAGACATAAACATTTGCTCGTCCCGAGCAAATCATCTCTCCGTGAACTAGAAAACAACTAGCTGGCTTAGAAATTTCCAAAATAAAGTGAAGAGAGAAATCAAATACTTCGTGGGCGTAGAAAATATAGTAGGTAAAATTTTTAATTATATTATGGATTTTATAACTTTCAACATGCGTAAATAAATATCGTAACTACTCAAAAATAGAATTCTGGAGAATCATTCAGTCATACGTAGGAAGAAAGTAGGCAGGCCACTCAGTTGAGCATTGCCAAAGACCGGGGCTCGGGATCACCTCCAAAGAAATCCATCAATGTCGAGGACCATATGCTTACCCATTCACGCTCTCTCCACGACGCTAGTTTGACTCAAGCGTGAATCCATAGGACTTTAGGAAAAAAATGGGGCTTGGGTATATACGTAGGTAAGGACGCAAAAGGATAAAAACGATGGCTACGCATAACCCAAATGAGCTCACATAAATGAAATCCTCTCGCCAACAAAACATGCAGGTGCACCACACAACCAGGCTTTAACTTGACAACACGGGTGTGCGCACCGCCTATCACCACAACAATAACACAAATAGACTCTTCATTTTCACTTTCTTATTTTATATCAATCAGCACATATTTTTTCTTTTCTTTTTTCAGATTTTTATAATGCACTTTCAGCCAAATTTTCAAGAAAACTTCACCACACAACCACATAACAACACCACAACAACCACACCATTGGAAGAATTAACATACTAATACATCGAGATTGGGGTGTGCAACTAGAAAAAGCTTTTAGGCCCTGATGATCGCGAAGTGGGGCTAAATCAATAGGAGGGGTATGCTCAAAATAGGCTAACAAGGACTATCGTTAGGACGGGTACAAGGCTCAACCGGGCCAAAAAATGGCCTATATCACGCTCATGCTAGACTAACCATGCACCAATGCTTTGAGAGTAGCTTGGGGAAAGTTTTTAGCCACCGAGAAAAATGACCCATCCTCCCGACTCGAGCAATACGAGACTAGTGATGGCTACACACATTCCTACACCACCGTTCAATTACTCCAGATTCAACAATTTTGAGTAGTACAAACAATATTTACCAATACAAAAAAGTATAAATCTATGAACATAAAGAAAAATTAAATCTATACTATTTCTACACACCATGAGTACTCGATTAGGAGCACTGCATGAGTTTCGAACTACTCTATCCGAAAATCCTAAGCCAGCACCACTATCTTGAAGTTAACACAAAAGAAATAAATTTGACTTGAGCCGAGCGTGTGCTTGAGATCGTGCTCATGTGGGTGTAGGTGCACGATGTGGGCAAGATATCAAGAAAATAGAAAAAATGTGCTTTTGGTATGAAAGCGATAGTAGTGCATGTGCACAGGTAACCCGCATAACTCTCTCCCATCAGACTTAAACTAAACAACCTATTTAAGATTTGCAATAAAAATAAAGAAATAAAAGTTGGGGGAGAGGTTACCCCATGCTCAGCAAATGAGCATACCAGAAGCGCGCAATAAAGCATGAAGCCAAACCTGCAACAAATATACTCCTCCGCCGCACAAGGGAAAATCACCCTACAAAATAGCTCCAGCAAAAAAATTATATATATAACGACAATATCAAATTAAATCTAAACTATAGAACACGCAAAACTATTTTTAAGAACAGTAAAAATTAACTAAATAGTCCTACTCCTAGATAAGTACTGGGGTTATTGTCATCCCAGCACGACTTATTCGAAAGACGAAAAGTCCTTGCTAATGGGCCTATGAAATGAAAAATGCACAGGTAACCGGCCTAATCTCCGTTGTGGTAGCAAGTACCGATACGACGATAAAGTAGTTACCCCTCTACCAAAATAATAACACCTGCCCAAGACAGGTAGATGAAATAGGAAATAAGAAGAGGAGGAGCACTGGTCCTCACTCATCTCACTACAAAATAAATCATTACCCAGCAAGGTATCATCTACGGGGAGACGGCAGGAGGAGAAAGCAATGAATTGAGATTCCTCAGCGGAGGAGGAATCAACCTCCTCGCGAAAGAGGATGTTATCATCCATGACTCGAGTTGAAAGCTCCAATTCCTCCTGAAGCACCTAGGAAGACTTAACCAGCACAGGCTCAGATATATAAAGGGGATCAAGAAATAAATGAGATGAAAAATTAAAATAATCAGAAATAGGGGGCGTGGTCCCGCTCTCACTCCCAGCACGATCGAAGAATAGATCATTGTCGGTGTCATATGAGTCATAATGGGGGGAATCCAAGAACTCAAGGTCCGCGGTAGTAAGGGGAACCGCCTCACTCAATAAGGAGGTGCAAATCTCCGCATCGAAAAGGGAACATTCCTCATCCCACCGATGTGCGTAAAAGTGTTCCGAAGATCCACCTTCTCTGTCGGGGATAGTAGAGTCATCATCCCACTTCAGCGCAACCTCATGCACCGAATCACCCACGATTATGGTATCATCAGCCGACTCACAAGAAAAAGGTAGTAGCACGGTCAGGCAAAAATTGTGGAGGGGCAAAACTACTCTCGAAATCAGGCATAGAATGAGCAGGCCCCATCGCAAAATCATTCGCAGACACCACCCCGTTGACGAAAACAATCTCTACATCCTATATAGGAGTGCCCATGAATTCCTGATCCTCTTTTTGCTGGCTAACACCAGAGTGATCGTCATCACTCAAGGGAAGGTTTTAAAAAGGGAGTGAGGGACCCATGAAGGATCTTTATGCAGCGAGAGATTCTTCGGTAATCTCAATGGGTAAAGAACAAGCCAGATGAGCGATGTCAGTGTATGGGCCAGGAAACACCCTGGTAGGCCTATCCACAATATTCTTCCGCAAACGGGAGGTTGCTGCGCACACGCCCTCAGAGGGAGAAGGCTCGCACAAGCGAGCGCAATCCATCACCATATGACATATACCTTGACATAACAAACATCGAATTCAATGCACTGCATTTAAAATAGCCATAGCGTCGATGTATCAGCGCAAAGTGTCATAGAGACGGCACTCAGCTACGAAATACATCGCGAACAAAATATTTACCGAAAGGGTGTTACACACTAGAATAAAAATAGCACGAACCCGCTTTATGCCAAAAATCAGAAAAGGGATACAAAGAAAAATAAGCAACAAATTCTAAAAAGTAAAGCAAAGAAGAAACATGCAATGTACAAATGGAAAAGGGATTCTATCTCCTATCACCCTCTCCAAAAACTCACACGACTGTGTTCCCCGGCAACGGCGCCAAAAACTTGATGCGTTGAATGGCAAGTGCACCAGTCGCACAAGTAATATAAAATGGGCGAATTCCCCCAAGTATCGATCTCTCAAGGAACACAATAAGGTGGAGTTATTTTTGAGGACTTGAGATTGAAGTCCTTAGGTCGGAGTTAACGAAGGGGATTTTGATTGTTGCAGAAAAAGAAAGTAAAACACTAATAAACTACTCCTATGTAACGTCGTTATGTGATGCTTGGCTACGCGGGATGAAAGACTATACGGGCTGCTATGCAACGAATCGCTGGGCGGATGGATGAGTAGGCTTGCGGATGAGGTGTTGAGAACGAAGGAATAAGGGTCGTGAGCACCTCTTCGCTACACACACCTCTAGCTATCGCTAGAGCGGCAGAACCGGATGTGGTGGCGGATGGAAATGCGGGCGCTACTCAAGCAACTAAAGCGGTAAAACAAAACAAGTTCACATTGACATGAAACAAATAATGTTTACAACTAAAGTGCACATCATCAACATAAATAAATTTAAACACACATATTCAACAAGCAAGTAAGAACAAGTCAAGAGATCGACCGAATCCAAAGGCTCGTCGAGGGGCCGCGAAAGGAATCACCGGGTTGTCAATTCGCATCCAAGCTCGGCCCTCAACTACGTTCGGGGTAGAGAAGGCTGTCACTACCTTCCAATGGATCTGCCTTCTTAGTGTCACGATGCAAAAGAAGGTTGCAAGCTTCTCTTTCTTGTTGGTTATGGCGTCAAACTTGAAATGGAGCATAAAAGATGAAGGAGGAGGCCAAGAGCGAGCGCTAGTAAGATGTAGGCTTCGCGAGCATGGCCGGGGCTTCGCTCCTTTGTGGAAGATGAAGGGAGGAAGTGGAAGGGTGGAGCTTTGCCCTAAAATTGCGGGGGGATTTGTGGGAAAAAATATACTATAAATGGAGGAAAATCTGCGCTTAAATAGAAGCAGGTCAGAAAAATAGTCACGCACGGTTTGGCGCATGACCGTGCGCTAACCGTTCGTTATTAACTTCCAGACTAAGCTTGAGGATGAAGATGCACTGACCCGTGCGTTTCCTCACGCATAGACGCAAATGCCGGTGCATGAAGGGAAACGCACAGGTAACAACATAAAGCAGAAATTTCCGACAAGCAGGTGGAACCATGCATTTTACTCGCGCACGGGCACTTCTTCCCGTGCGTGAGCAAATCACACGATTAATCATAGAGTATAATAAATCAAAGCAGCCACAGGAAAACCATGCGTGTCCTTCGCGCACAGTTCCGAAGAAACCGTGCGTTAACCGTGCGTGAAGATTGTCGAGCTCAGCTCGACGAAATTCATCGAGCTCCACTCGACGTTTCTCCAGCTCAACAAAACGCACAATCGGGCACAAATCGTGCGCGTGTAGAACGCACGACTGTGCATTTTTCACAAATCAGAATTCCTACCTTACGGAAAATGCACTACCTGCACATCAAAACCAAAGCTGGAGCAAAAGTGTAACACCCCCTATCCGTCGCATAGTATATAGCAGTAGGTCCGGCCAGGGCCCGACGCCATATACCACAGACAGACCGGGTGGTTACTCAATGGAAACCATCCAACCAATCATAACGTCCTACACAGAGCATTCTAGCGGAAGCAGTTTAAGTTGCAGTAAAGAACCCAGTACAAAGAGCACGAATGTCCACTAATATACCAAATAGGAATGTAGTACATACACAAGTACTGGCCTTAAGGCCTTACAAAATTGTTTACTTGATATTACATTATTTAAAAACCACGGCACGCAGGCCGGTCATACATGAATAAAGCAGTAAACACTCCAATTAGGCCTTCGAGGGCCGGCTTCACAATTTGGGCTTTAGCCCGCTATTGACCGCTTGGTCCAACAGCACCTGCAAGCAACAAAACCAACGCACGGTGGAAAACAAAGGCAACGGTCAGCAATGCTGACCAAATTATAACGATCCCGTCCCCAACTCGGGGCGGCGATGCTCCTTCCCTGTATTTTTATTAGCATAACCAAGCAGTATATAAATTCATTGCATCACAGGCATTGACACGAATGGCCACACGCCTCGTGCTCTCAGGGCACATCTCGGTGATCACAGTCTAAGCCCGTTGACTCACCACCATCTCCAGGACGACAATCTTTCGTGAGCAATATGGTCTTTTAGGCAAATGTTACGACAAAGTTAATATCATCAACAGTTTATGTCACGACAAAGTTAATGTCATCAACAGCCTATGTCACGACAAAGTTAATATCATCGACAGCAAGACCCGACCTCTATGCCCGCGGCATAAAGCAGAAACGGTTCCACTCAACCCATTGCTCACTTGCCACGACACTTTCATATCATCGGCACGAGTTAAGTTTCCCCGAAGCCCGTGTATCGAACGTACAATATTACATAACCCAATTATGTACAAGTTGGCTCCAAGGCCCACAAGTTGGCAAGAACACGCATCCTCCCAGTTTTCCGGGTGCACCTTTGGGTTAATCCCCAAGGTTCCCTGCTGCAATCTACCACGTAGAAAACCCGAAAAACAACCAATCGCACAGAGTCTTCTCCGGCATTTATACAATGCAACATCACCGATCCAGACCAACATGTCCGGGTAGGCTTCACACATCATGCCTAAGTCCGTTCTCGAATACGGACTCTAAACAATGGGGACTTTACATATCTACCCGAAGGAAAGCCTCCAACTCACTGCAAACTCGCGAGAGCGGGCTTCCTATGCAAAGAAGGAGAGCTTCACATGCTCAAGAAGAGAATCGTTACCCTAGCATTATTCCTTGGTGTCATGGAAAAGTAAGCGGATGAAAAGCACCGCACTCTCTTTGCCTCTGTAGATCTGAAGTCGGCTCGCGATTTGGAGCTTCGAAGCTCCTCCAATGGCCGGATCTAGTTTCTTCTTCCTCCTTTGGCTCTCCCCTCTCTCTATACTTTAGAAAGATAACCTCTCAAGTGAAATGAGGGTTTCTAGGGTCCAATCCCGAGTATATCTAAGTACTAATAGCCCCCAGCCGTCGGATCCTGAATTAAAGAAACGAACGGCCACGATCCAGATCTAAAATGCAGAATCTGGGCCAAACACGGCCTGGCACACGCCCATGTCCAGGGTCGTGTCCCTCATTCACCGTCAAAATCAATGCGCCTAGAACAACACACGGGCGTCCGACACGCCCGTGTTCGACCTGACACGCCCGTGTTCCAACTAACACGGCCGTGTGGTCGGCCGTGTGCCCCCATCGATTTAGCCCGAAAATAACCCGAGACTCATACGGGTTCTTGGACACGCCCGTGTCCTAACCCGTGTCCACTCGAACACGCCTGCGCTCCAGGCCGTGTTTACGGTCTCGAAACTTCGTCGAGTGAAGTTCATCGACCCCACGACACGGCCTTGGACACGCCCGTGTCCTAGGCCGTGTGCCTTATCTCGACACATCGTCGAGCGAAAATGTCGACACCCCGGGCCGGTTGTCGACACGGGCTCGACACGCCCTGAGAAACGCCCGTGTCCTAGGCCGTGTGCCCCGTCTCGACACTTCGTCGAACGCAAAATGTCGACTTCGCGGCCAAGTCGTCGACTCCAGCCTGACACGCCCTGGGACACGCCCGTGTCCCAGGCCGTGTGCCTCCTGCCAGATTCCAGATTTGGCCCAAAATGCCTCCCGTCGCTCTTTTGAGTTTCGGGGCGTTACAACTCTCCCCCTCTTAAAAGAATTTCGTCCACGAAATTAAAATAGAGGAAAGGCAAGTACCAAAATTAAATTGTTCCTGAGCGGAACAACTCCGGATACTCGTCAAGAATAGTCTGCTCTCGTTCCCAAGAGAGCTCCTCTCAACCGCAATTGTCCCATCGGACCTTGACCATCCTGATCTCTTTATTGCGTAGCCGCTTGATCTTCGAGTCCTCAATCCACACGGGCTTGACTTTTGTCGTCAACCCACAATCAATCGGCACTTGATCGACCGCGATCTCTTACGTAGGCTCTTGCACCGCCTTCCGTAGCACCGAAATATGGAATACATCTTGTAGGCCACTAAGCTCCACTGAAAGCTTCAACCGATAGGCTGCTTCACCAACTCGCTCCAGAACCTCAAACGGACCTAGGTTCCTCGGGGTTAGCTTTTTCAATCGCCGCACCCGCGAGACACACTTGAACGGCTTGATCTTTAAGTACACCCAATCGCCCACAGCGAACTCCACGTTCCTGTGCTTGGCATTATAGTACTTCTCTTGTCGGTCCTGAGCAATAAGCAACCTCTCCCGAATGGTACGCACCAACGAAGTAGCATCCTCCACTTCTAATCGCTTTTACAACTTTGACTCACCCGTTTCTAGACAAGACAATGGTGTGCGACATTTTCTATCATATAGGGCCTCGAAGGGTGCCATTTGAATACTCGCTTGGTAGCTATTGTTGTACGCAAACTCCACCAAATAAAGATGGTCTTCCCATCGCTTTCCAAAGTCCAAGGCACACATGAGAAGCACGTCTTCCATAGTATTGGATCCCTAGTTGATTTGGGCTAGGTTCACTGACTTAGGTTGATACCCATCATGTATAGCCAGGGTCAATTTGTGTACGAGAGTCTAGGTTAAGTCCTTAGGCTCAACTCCAGATGGACCAGCTTTCAACAAGACCCTCAAAGACTCCAGACTCACAAGTTTTCAAGACAAGTAAAGTGAGTTCGATGTTCGTCGAACTCAGCTCGACGAAAGGAGTTCCGCGCTCGACGATCGTGAGACAATTCTTAGTGCTGAGCTCGATGATCTATGTTCTCTGTTCGACGAAAACTCAGTTTCTACATCAAGCCAAAGTGAGGACTTCAAATTTTTCTAAGTCCAGCTTCATGCTTCGGTCGACGAATTATATTCTGAGCTCGACGAACTTTGACCTCAAGTTCATAGCTTCTCAGGTTGACGAAGTCAGCTTCTCAGGTCGACGGATGCTATACTCTACTCGACGATTTCTGGACTCAGAGAATCTGTGTCGACACTTAGGGTTTGTGTCGACACCAGACGATCTGTGTAGACACCAGGATTTCAGTCGACACCGGCTTATGTCGACACCAGGATTTCAGTCGACACCAGCTTATGTCGACACTAGGATTTCAGTCGACACCAGCTTATGTCGACACCAGGATTTCAGTCGACACCAGCTTATGTCGACACCAGAGGATTTGTGTCGACACCAGGATCAATCTGTCGACACCAATTTATATCGACACAATATTTCAGCAGATGCATAGTATTTTGTCTAAGTCTAGAACTTTTCTCAGGTCGACGAATTTGATTCTCAGCTCGATGAATGAAGACTGTCTATCAAATGAATGAAGATTGTCTGGTCGACGATCTCTATCAAGCTCAGCTCGACGAATTCTATCAAGCTCAGCTCGACGAACTCAAGCTCTGCTAGACGAACACAAGTTCAGCTCGACGAAATGTGTTCTTCGTTCGACAAATCCAGATTAGGTTTTCTTCAAGGATCCCGTCCCGTTTCTTGAAACTGATTCCTGAACATTTAATGCCAGATCTTCTCGGAATGTTACCGTTAGAACGTGCATTGACTATGGATGATTACATGTCGTTTTTACATGGGACAGTTAGGAAAGTCATTGATTGCTGATTCTTTCCAAGGCCGACTATAATTACTGCTCGACATTCAAAAGTTTGTATATTCCTCAGCCAGTAAGAGATACATAGATACACAAAAAAATAGTGACTCAGTAAGAGAACAGAATCAAGCAGTGATAGAGTTCAAGAATCACAGTACAGAAAACAATCTGACAGACACTCTGAAGCTACAGAAGAACAAAACATTCTCAAATCTAAAGTTCTTGACTGCAATCAGCCTTGACCAGAGAACTTTTGAAGAAGAAGAAGAACAACTAAATTCAATCAAGAGTCTTCTTCTTTCTATTCTCAGGACAACTTCAAAGGACAACAAAACTTTATCAGTCAAAAGAAGTTCCTGAAGCAGTTCTGGTCCAGGCATTCTAGGTCATTGAAGGTCTATCACCCTGAAGCAGTGCTCCAGCATTCCTGACCAATTCAAGATCTCAGGGGGAGCAAGATCTGCTACATCAATCCACAAGTCTTCTCTCTGACTGTTGACAGAGAAGACACTATCACCCTCTTTCTAATTCCTGTACAGGGTTTTAAATCCCTTCAAAATTATTTTGGTTGCAAGTCTCCTTCCAAAAGACTTGAGGGTTTGGTTTTTGGGGACCTGATCAAAACCCATTGGTGCCCAGGACACCTGATCAACTCATCCTGCAGTGGATTCCTACCTAGGGTGGTAGAAGAGTGGATGTACCCAGATTTATTGGGGAACCACTATAGCTCATTGTGTCTTCTGGTTGCTTATTTTCTTTTGTTTTTTGGCTGTGGTCTGTGATTGCTCTGTGTTTAGTTAGTTGGTGTGTTTACTTTATGTTATTTGCTTCCCTGTTCACTTAGGTATACAGAAACAGTTGTAAAAAGTTTTTAGTAAGCACTATACTCTATTCACCCCCCCCCCACTAGAGTATATCAGATCTAACCTGCACTTTCAATTGGTATCAGAGCCAGGTTGGTTAAAATACCACACCTTAGTGGTTGCACAGGCTAACACCTGAACCCAAATATCCCTCTAGTTAGATCTGTTTTAAGTTTGTTGTTAGATTTATTTCTTCACAGAACATGACCCAAAATAAAGATCATGCTAGCACCAGACCTCCAGTGTGCAATCTATCTAAGTTTGCACTTTGGAAGGCAAGGATTAGATTGTACATGAACTCTATTTTTGAAGACATTTTTAATTCTGTTTTGACAGTGTGTCCCAGACCCCCAGAAAATACAAGTACAAGTGTTGTTCCACCTACATCAGGAACAGATGCAGAAATCAAGAAATGGAAAGTGGCAGATGCTAAGGCAATGAATATTTTAGCTCACACTATGTCTGATGAAATATTCCAAAAAGTAACTGAATGCAACTCAGCAAAGGACATCTGGGACAAGTTATCTGAGATAGTCTTAGGATCTGCTGATGAGAGAAAAGATAGAAGATCTCACCTCATAACTCAATATGAGAACTTCAAGAAAGGAGAAGCTGAGTCAGTAGCAGATATGTATAATAGACTCAGTCTCATAGTCAATGAGCTGAAAACATTGGATAAAGAGATCTCATTGACTGAGCTCAATGATAAAATCCTAATGTGCTTCCCAAGCACTTGGGACTCAAGGATCTGGCCAATCAAGGATGCCAGAAGCCTAAATGAGATCACAAATGAAGCTCTCTTGGGCAAGCTCAAGTCTTATGAGCTGCTCATCAAGAATAGAGAAGAAGAGCAGAAGGCTGCCTCACCAGCTATAAGAAAGGAAAAATCAATAGCTTTCAAAGCCATTGAAGATCAGCCTGAAGATAAAGTCACAGGCAATGAAGAGCTGCTAAGCTTACTGGGCAAACGATTTTACAAAATGGCCAAGAAAGATTTCAGGAAAAAGTCTGCCAGAGGGCATGACAAGCCAAGGTATGACAAATCAAATAACAAAGAGATTATTTGTTTTGGATGCAGGAAAACATGACACATGGTGTCTGACTGTCCAGAAAATCAGTATAAAGACAAAAAGGATAGGAAAGAAAGAAGAAAAGACAATGACTTCAGGAAGAACAGAAATGACAAACCCTCCTCCAGCAAGAACAAACACACCAGGAAGGGGTTTGTAGCTGAAACTTGGAGTGAGACAGAAGAAGAATCTGAAGCTTCATCCAGCTCAAGTGATGATGAAGATGATGCTAAAGAAAAAGAATTTTGCATGATTGCAATCAATGCCTCACAACAAAATTCTGATGCAGAAGAATCAGAGTCAGAATCAGAGACTCAATCTGAAGAGGACCAGGTAATAAATTCTTTTGATTTTAATTCTGAGGACTTCAAGTGTGAGTTTAAAGTACTGTGTTTAGATTTACTAAAATTTGAGAAGGAAATCATTTCTCTCAGAAATTAGCTATCTGAACACAGCACTTTAAAAGCAGAAAACCTCAAACTCTCTAAGGGGTTGGAATGTTGTAGGGTGCAGATAGCCTCACTTAAAAGTGACCTATCAGAGACCAAAAAGTTTGAAGAATCCCTCAATGGGAGAAGTATCAAACTAATGGACATCACAAGCACAGTGAACTCAAGATTAAACAGTACACTGGGCTTGGGTGCCTCATCTAGCCAACCTGTAGTATTAATAACTCCAATCAAGTTTATCTCTGATAAAGGTAAGGGAGTTGTAGAGGTAGCTAGGAAGAATTCTGATCTACCTAAGAAAACCATAATTCAACAGAAGTTGTCGAACTCAGGTCGACGATCTCTAAACCCTGAACTTCGGCACAGTCGATCTTCGAACAGAGCTCGACGATCTGACCCAAGATCGTCGAACTCAGCTCAGAGATCGTCGAACAGAGCTCAGAGTTTTGTAAACTCTTTCAAAGGCAAATCAAAGTTAAATCCTAGAGGTTCTACATCTCAATGGTTTAACCCCTATAGTGAATGGATAATACCTCCTAGGAGATATCATCCTGAAGGCTATAAGAGTCAACCAAAGATGTCTTTTATTTCTGAATTCAAAGGTTATCAACCTAGGCCCAAGGTAAACTGGGTCAAAAACAAGTAAATTGCTTTATGTGCAGGTGAAGACCTATCCAACATCAAACCAGCATTGGTATCTGGATAGTGGGTGCTCAAAGCACATGACAGGAAACAAGGATAATTTCACATCCTTCAAAGCCAAGCTTGGACCCAAAGTAATATTTGGTGATTCAAACTTTGGACTAACCAAAGGATATGGTGCAGTCCAGATTGGCTCAGTACCTTTCAAGAAAGTAGCCTATGTGGAAGGACTGAAGCACAACTTAATCAGTATCAGTCAACTGTGTGATGAAGGCTATCAAGTCACTTTCAGCAAATCCTCATGCAAGATCAAATCAGAGGACAACACCATTGTGTTGACAGGTAAAAGGAAAGGTAACATCTATTTAGTAGACTTTCTTTCAACTAAAGTAGACATATGCTTGTTCAACTCTATTTGTAGACCTAATGAATTATGGCATAAGAGATTAGGACATGTAAACCTTAGAACCATTGTTAGGCTATCCAAGGATAACCTTGTTAGAGGACTACCTTCTGGCCCCTACAAGAAGGAAGGACTTTGCAGGGCTTGTCAATTAGTCAAGCAAACCAACAATAGTTTCAAGTCACTTAATAAGTGTGATTCACCTAGGATTTTGTATCTGTTACACATGGATCTCTTTGGACCCATTACAGTACAAAGCTTAGGAGGGAAATCTTATACTTTAGTAGTTGTAGATGACTTCTCTAGATTCACATGGGTGTTCTTACTGAGGAAGAAGTCTGATAACTTTAAGTGTTTGACAGAGTTTCTCAAATGCATACAGATTGAGTTCAACACTCACATTGCCCTGATCAGAAGTGATCATGGGACAAAGTTTGATTATCTTATTATGCAAGAGTTCTGTCAAAGTGAAGGGATCTGACATACTTTCTCAGCTCCTAAAACTCCTCAACAAAATGGGGTAGCTGAAAGGAAAAATAGAACCCTTATTGAATCTGCTACTACATTATTGTCAGATGCTCACCTTCCTCTATCCTTTTAGGAAGAGGCAGTGAACACCTCCAACTATGTGTTGAATAGAAGCTTGATACATAAGCTGAAGGGCAAGACTCCCTATGAATTACTCAAAGGGAAGAAACCTAAAGTAGATTACTTTAAAATCTTTGGTTATATTTGCTACATTCACAATAATGACAAGAGATACATAGCAAAATTTCAAGCTAAAGCTGATGAAGGAGTGTTTCTGGGATACTCCATGGTCAGTAAAGCTTATAGGGTATATAATAAATCTACTCTCAAAATTGAAGAATCTGTTCATGAATCTTTTGATGAGACTAACATGTCACACAAGGAGAAAGAAATTTCTACCATAAGCTCTTTGCAGGTTCCACCATTGTGTGAGTCTATGGATGGACTGAACCTTACCCAAGAGGTATCAAACCATCCCACTCCACAGGATGCTGAAGATAGTGATGAGGAAAGTTAAGAGGAAGTGGCTGAACTTCCCCCAACAGCTAGTATCATTCCCCAAGAGGAATTAAATACTGAAGCTATTGCTCAACCAACTCCACCAACTGATCTTGTCATACTTAGAGATCACCCTAGATCTCAAGTGATTGGAGACATCTCAGTAGGTGTACAGACAAGGCATCAACTCAACCAAGACTTGATGCATGCTTGTTTTCTCTCTCAAATTGAACCTCTCACCATACATGAGGCAGAGCAAGATCCCCATTGGCTCATTGTAATGCAAGAGAAACTTAATCAGTTTGAGAGATGTAGAGTTTGGGATTTAGTTCCAAGACCCCATAACTACCCAGTTATTGGAACCAAATGGGTCTACAGGAACAAGTTGGATGCTCAAGGCAACATAGTGAGAAACAAGGCTAGGCTTGTTGCTCAAGGCTACAGACAAGAGGAAGGAATAGACTATGACCAAACCTTTGCCCCTGTTGCAAGGTTTGAGGTCATCAGGATATTCCTTGCCTATGCAGCTTACAAGAGATTCAAGGTCTACCAGATGGATGTCAAAAGTGCATTTCTGAATGCAATACTTCAAGAAGATGTTTATGTAGAACAACCTCCTGGTTTTATCTCTCCAACTCAACCCTCTTTTGTTTTTAAATTGCATAAAGCTCTCTATGGTTTAAAGCAAGCTCCAAGAGCTTTGTATGAGACTCTAGCAAGCTTTCTTTTAGAGCATGAATTTACAAGAGGAACCATAGATAAAACACTTTTCACTAGACATCATAAGGACCAAATATTGTTAGTACAAATATATATGGATGACATTATTTTTGGGTCTACTGATCCCAAATTGTCCAAGAGGTTTGCTGACCTCATGCATTCAAAATTTGAGATGAGAAGAATGAGTGAGCTTTCCTACTTCCTTGGTCTCCAAGTGAAGCAGCTCCCAGATGGTATCTTCCTCTCCCAAGCTAAGTATGCTAAAGAGCTTATCAAAAAGTTTGGGATGGGTGATGCTTCAGGGATGAAAACCCCTATGGCTACAAATGCTGTTGTGGATTCTGATGCAGCAGGGAAACCAGTGGATCAGAAAAATTATAGGGCAATTGTTGGATCCCTATTATACCTAACAGCTAGCAGACCTGATATAATGTTTGACACATGCCTTTGTGCTAGGTTCCAAGTGAACCCTAAAGAATCTTACCTTATTTTCCTAAAAAGAATTTTGAGATATATAAAGAGTTGCCCTAATCTAGGACTCTGGTATCCTACAGAGTCAGAGTTTGAGTTAACTGGATACTCAGATGCTGACTATGTTGGATGTAGAGTGGACTGGAAAAGTACCTCTAGAACATGCCAGTTCCTTGGTATGAGACTTGTCTCCTAGTTTTGTAAAAAGCAGACATCTGTGTCTACATCAACTGGAGAAGCAGAATACATGGCTGCTGGTAGTTGCTGTTCACAAATGCTATGGATACAAAACCAACTCTCTTATTATGTTGTCAACTTAAATAATTCAACATTATTCTGTGATAATACTAGTGCTATTGTTATAGCACAGAATCCAGTTCACCATTCTAGGACAAAACATATTGAAATAAGACATCATTTCATTAGAGATAATGTGGAGAAAAAGAAAATTAACATGATCTGTATTCCTACTGATCTACAAAGAGCAGACATTTTCACCAAGCCATTGGATGAGAAAACCCATCTGTTCTTTATAAATTAACTAGGAATGATTAATGGAGAAGATTTAACCTAGTTTCTGTCTGCATTCGACGAATTTTCCATAGTTCGTCGAACGGAGTTTGACGAATTAGGGAAAGTTTGAGAGACTCTCGTCGAACGGAGATCGACAAATTCTCTCTGTGAGGAAACAATTTTCGTCGAACGGAGTTCGATGAACTGTTTTCGATTCTTCTGGATGAGATCGACGAATTATCTGTCTATAATTTATTTCGTCGAGCTCAGTTCGAAGAATTTTTCTTTTTCGTGGACCGGAGTTTGTCGATTCATATTCTGAAAATCTTATATCTAGGTTTTCTTTGACCTCCGTCCCGCGCTTTCAGTTCATTTGCTCTTGATCGCCGTTTCTCTCTGTGTTTTTCTTGCAGGACATCAATTGCGATTCCCTCAGGTTCTTTGGTTGCAATGAAGTTTGATAATGGATTCGACATGGACTTTGAGTCGTTTCAACATTCTGACCCCATCTTTCTATACATCTTAGAACTACTAGAAGAACTCAGTTTAAAGGATTTCGTGACCAGGCGCATTAAACTTCATGGAACGGAAATACGAGAATGGGTATATACATCTACAGTTTCTGAAGAAGATGTTTTTACCGATAATATATGGAACACTGCTGTTTCCCTCTCTTCCGCAGTTCTCACTGAAATAATTGGATTAGTGAACGGAGAAGACAATCTGGAAATGGATTCTGAGGAATTCAGTGATATGCTGAAACTGATGGGTTTCTCTGGTAACAACCCTAATAAGTTGTTGAAAAAGCAATTATCCGCTGCCTACCAATTTCTGGCAGATATTACGGGAAAGATACTGATGGCCAAGCACTCTGCTCATGACTATATTACCCGTCACCAATTTCTGATAATGTGTGCAGTAGTGAATAAGCAACAAGTTGATTGGAGTAAGATGTTCTTTGAATTGATCAAGAAGAAGAACAGCAAAAAGGAAGTCTGGTTTGGCAGAATATTGGGAATATTTCTCAAAGAGAAGACTGCTGAATGTATGGTCTCCCTGACCATCTCCATAAACGCCATCAAGTGCCTCACTTGCGCTCTGTTTGGCAGATGGGAGAGGACCATCTCCAAGCCCTCAAAGGTTTCTTCCTCCTCCCTCCAAACTTCTGAGAGTACAAGGGCTGTAAAGGCTGCTCCCCACCCTGTTGAAGAGGTTCCTCCATCTCAACCATCTCTTCCAGCACCTCTTCCTCCAAAGAAGCCTCCTCATGTACCTACCCCTCCTTCATCCCCACCACTTGACCTGACAAATATTCCATCTTCACCTACATCTTCCCCTCTGCAAGTTAATCAACAACCCACTCCTCCAGATTCCCATCATGAGATAATCCTTCCTACACCTCCACAGTCTCCTCTTCTCCCACACCTCTCCACCATTCCATCTTATCATATACCATTAGACTCAATCATGCTAGATGTCCCCACTCCATCTGTTATTCCTCCTCCCATTCCATCCCTTTCCCCTTCCCCATTTGATCCATCTACCCTCATTTCTTTTCTCACACCTCTTATCCACTCTTTGATCCAAGAGGCCATTACACCTCTTGTGACCTCCATCAATTCTTTATCTACCCAGATCTCTCTTCTATCTACTGTCCCCTCTTCATCTAGGGGCCTGGCACCCGGTATTCCTAAACCCAGGTAGGGGGAGATGCTCTGTGATGAAGTTGCAGCAGATGCAGCAGCAGCAGCAGTCACAGCAGTTCCCTCTCCAGCAGATTCAGATTCAGATGAGGATACAACAATCTTGACAGACTTTGATGTTGAGATGTTTGAGTTAATTCAATTCATGGATACTGACATTGATTTGGATGAGTAAGTTGCACAAATAACTCCTGTTGGGGATTTGTATTTAAATCCCACAGTGAATTTATCAGTTTTGCTGAGTAATTTTGATACTGTATATAAACAATCTCTTCCAGCTGATTTTACTAAGCCATATTTGGCTATGGTACCATATACCTCTCCAGCTAGTCCAGCAGTTGCCAAGCAACTCTGTGACAATTTTTCTCTCTCTGCCTCCAGCCCAGAGGTCATTCCAGAAGATACTCTAGTGCCAGTTTCAGCACCAGACTTTATTATGGATGACTCTCCAATGCCTACTCTAGATGAGCTTATTCAGGCTGACATTGAAGAAGAGAATAAGACAGTAGTTGATAGATCTGTCTCCTTTGTTTCTGAATCTTGTACAAATATTTCTTCTCTTGTTGCTGATACCCCTTTTCCTGAACCTTCTGCCTCTCCTCCAGCAAAGGTTATTGTTTCTGATAAAGCTTTAAAAGCTTTGGATGCTCTTTATGACATCCCTCAAGGTTCTGAGTTAGAAGAAGATGATGATGATGATTTTGATGAAGATGCAGCTAGTAAGAAAAAGAGACTGTTGGCAAAGAAGAGAAAGGTTGCTCCTCCTCCAGCTCCCAAGCCAAATCCCAATGCAGACACTCCCTATTATATTATGAACAATGTGACTCCATATAAGGGAATGTCAGCATGGATGTGGCTCTCCAAAAACCAGCAGAAAGATAGAAAGAGAAGCAAGAGATAATCCCCTCCTCCAGTGCACAGATACAGGAAGGATCCTCCTCCTCCTCCTCCAGCAGCTAGTGCCAGTGGCTCTAGCTCCCAGAGATCTGCCCCAATGCAAACTTATCAGAGACAATCAGGGAGATCTTCTGGAAGCATCCAGCAGAGGCCATCCTCCTCAGGTAGTCAACAGCATAAGCAGCAGCAGCAGCAACAAAGTCCTGAAGTACAAAAAGCTGAAAGCCCAAAGAAGCCAGACTCCCCTCCAATTCCTTTTGATGATCCGGAGACTGCTAATACTGCAAGAATGGCTAGGTACCAACAGCTGATTGGTCTATCTTTGATAAATAAAGCCAAAGCAGAAGGAAAAGATATCTCTGGTCTTTCAACAATGTCAAAATATAGAAAAGAAGAGCTGAAAAGGTTTGACAAAGGTAATAAATTGTTTAATGTTGATGATTATATGAAACTTCACCCAGAAGCAGTTGTCCCCAGGGCTACATCATTAAAAATTAATGGGGCAGCTGATATGACCATGACAGTGGCTCAAGCTCAAGATCCTAACAAAGAAATCATTTTCAAGAAGACAGGAGAAAAGAAAGCAGAAGACAAACCTCAGCAGAAGAAGCCAAAGAAGTAATTTTTCTCGTTGATTCATTTCTGTCTGTTATTTGTTTTTAAACTATGCTATCTGTAACAAAGCTGTGTATATATATATCTGTTCCATGTGTTATAATTCTCCGCCAGATATATCTCTTCTCTTGCTTAGTTTTTCTATTTTGAGTCTCTGTTAGTGACCTCCCCCAAATAGGGGGAGATTGTTGGATCCCTAGTTGATTTGGGCTATGTTCACTGACTTAGGTTGTGACCCATCATGTATAGCCAGGGTCAATTTGTGTCCTAGAGTCTAGGTTAAGTCCTTAGGCTCAACTCCAGATGGACCAGCTTTCAACAAGACCCTCATAGACTCCAGTCTCACAAGTTTTCAAGACTAAGTAAAGTGAGTTCGATGTTCGTCGAACTCAGCTCGACGAAAGGAGTTCTGTGCTTGACAATCGTGAGACAATTCTTAGTGCTGAGCTCGATGATCTATGTTCTCTGTTCGACGAAAACTCAGTTTCTACATCAAGCCAAAGTCAGGAGGACTTCAAATTTTTCTAAGTCCAGCTTCATGCTTCGGTCGACGAATTATATTCTGAGCTCGACAAACTTGGACCTCAAGTTCACAGCTTCTCAGATCGACGAAGTCAGCTTCTCAGGTCGACGGATGCTATACTCTACTCGACGATTTCTGGACTCAGAGAATATGTATCGACACTTAGGGTTTGTGTCGACACCAGACGATCTGTGTCAACACCAGGATTTCAGTCGACACCAGCTTATGTCGACATCAGGATTTCAGTCGACACCAGCTTATGTCGACACTAGAATTTCAGTCGACACCAGCTTATGTCGACACCAGGATTTCAGTCGACACCAGCTTATGTCGACACGAGAGGATTTGTGTCGACACCAAGATCAATCTGTCGACACCAATTTATGTCGACACAACATTTCAGCAGATGCAGAGTATTTTGTCTAAGTCCAGAACTTTTCTCAGGTCGACGAATTTGATTCTCAGCTCGACGAATGAAGACTGTCTATCAGATGAATGAAGATTGTCTGTTCGACGAACTCGATCAAGCTCAGCTCGATGAACTCTATCAAGCTCAGCTCGATGAACTCAAGCTCAGCTCGACGAACACAAGTTCAGCTCGACGAAATGTGTTCTTCGTTCGACGAATCCAGATTAGGTTTTCTTCAAGGCTCTCGTCCCGTTTCTTGGCGCTGATTCCTGAACATTTAATGCCAGATCTTCTCGGAATGTTACCGTTAGAACGTGCATTGACTATGGACGATTACATGCCGTTTTTCCATGGGACAGTTAGGAAAGTCATTGATTGCTGATTCTTTCCAAGGCCGACTGTAATTACTGCTCGATATTCAATAGTTTGTATATTCCTCAGTCAGTAAGAGATACATAGATACACAAAAAATAGTGACACAGTAAGAGAACAGAATCAAGCAGTGATAGAGTTCAAGAATCACCTAGGAACAAAACATTCTCGAATCTAAAGTTCTTGACCGCAATCATATCAAATATATATTATAATAAGATAATAAGGGAGGAGCAAAGTAGGGTAGTTAATGGCGTTCTCTGAGAAATGCGACTTTGATGGAAATGTGTCATATTCCCGTATGATGCGTAACGCATCAAGTTTATAAATTTAAAACTTGAATTTTCTAAAAACTCTTATACGATAACGTTGGGCGCACTTGGCTAAAGTATGCAAATTTATCGATTGACTAGGCACGATCAGAGCGTATTAGTACTTGCGTCAAAATCAGATTTCGAGAAGAATAATAGGCGTTTGAGTTCAAACGCAAAATAGTATTCACATCTCTAGAGGTATCCGCACGAATGCCAGAAATACCTCGCAGTCTGTTCAACGAATTTGGGGTTGGAAGATGATCGCCTTTTCTCTTCTCCGAAATGCTAGTTTCGATTTGGTAGAGATGTGTTCTTGGTGGTTTTACAACATGGAGAACTCCGAAAGAAACATTAGTTCTTCAGGATAAGTTAACCTATTTATATGCACGAACCAGCACGAAAAATTTGGGGTGCACACACCCTTGACACACTGGCGTGTGTCCCAAAGTCGTGTCGGTTCATGCAAATCCTTGTGACCTGGAACAAAAAATCGCATACCTGCTCTTTGCTCACGGGCGCGTGCCTTCAAAAATTGTGCCTTTTAGTCCAAAACCTCTGCCAACCATTATCTCTTCATTTTAAGGCACATGCTCTTGGGACATGGGTGTGTGCCTCGGGTCGTGTGCCTCAAATACCGTACAACGTATATCATATATACGTATTCTGAACTTGGTTTCATTAACCAACGCGATCAAACACTCTTTTGTACGTTCTTATGTGCGACACTTTAGGCTCGTATTACGTTGGCAGTAAGATTAGTTCCTTGACTACTTATAGATCACAAGATTCCAACAAATACCCCAAGTAAAATATCTGTTGATGGTTTCTGTTTGTTAAATTTTCTCAACGTGGTCAGCAAGATAGCCCAAACACCAAATTAATATCTTCGGAACTACCCAGTTCGCACGCTGAACCTGCGGAAAACCCAAGGACTAGAGGTTGCACCCAACAAAACAATGGAAGCACAAGAAGATCTTATTATGCATTCACTTCTTTACAATCCGAGGCATACATAGCGAGACATGATTTCGCTAGTATTACAGCTGTAAACAGAAGAAACCAAAAAACAAGCCGGGCGGACAGCACTCCAGTCCGCCGAGACCGCGAGGTCGCCGAGACCGCCGAGACCGCTGAGCTCGCCCAAGCTATGCTGCAATCCGCCGAATACCACGGAGTCCGCCGAGACCGCGAGGCCGCGCGGACAGACCGTTATTCGCCTCCTGCTGAACCCGAACTGAGGAGCTCCCCTACCCGCCTGAAGTCGGCGGACAGGTTATTGAAGCTGGGAAAGTTGAAACAGAACTGACAAGCCGCAGAGCGACCTCCTGCTGAGTCCGCAGAGACCGCACACTTCCAAGCACTGACCGAAGTCACAGCCAAACTCCTGGCTCCTTGAAGTTATCCGCGCGACCTGCACACAGCAAACCGTCAGCCTGAAACAATCCGCACGGACTGGAAAACACAGACCGCAGCACTCGCCCAACTCAATTTACTGTTCACTCACGTTACTTAGGTTACTGTAGATGTGCCAGGGGGGTCCTATTTATAGGCCAGGTGAGGAGTGTGGTCACCGCCCATGAGATAGCGACACCGCCCCAGCCCGCGCGAATACAAACCACCGTCCGCTGAGTCCGCGTGGACTTAGCCGGTCACCAAGGAAAACCGCCAGGAGCAAGGCACCATTGACGAACCCTCTCCAGTCCGCCCAAGCTAAGCGGACAAGGCACCAGCCCGCAAAGCTCCAACTGCTTTAGGACAGCACCCTCTTCAATGGCAGTCCGCACCAACCCGAGGCAGTCCGCAAGACTCACACCTCAATCCGCCACAAGTCCACGACCAAAGGCAAACAGCAACAGTCTGCCCGGTCACAGCGGACTTCGCGGATACGGCGGACACCATGAACTTGACACCAAGTGTGACCAAGTCCAAAACCATCAAGGGTCAGTGCGAGCATGGCGGACACAAAGTCCTGTCCGCCAAACACCCTAGCACAGACCGCAACCAGTCCGCGAGCTCCTCGCACTTGTCCAACACAGCAGCTACTTCCCGGACTCCAAACATCAGTCCGCCAACCGGTCTCCACAGCAAGACCTGCTGTAACACCTGAGCTCGACAAGGCCTCAGCCAAGCTCAAGGCCCAGTCCGCAACAGCCCAAACCGCGGACACACCAGTCCGCAAGGCTTCCCGCGAACTCGAACCAACCCGCCAACAGCGCAAGCATGCACCCGCGGCCACTGAGCAATGCATCAGTCCGCAAGCCTCTCTATCCGCAGATACCAGGCCGCACCAAACCGCGGACTCCACGCTACAACCCGCTCAGAACACAGCCGGCTTCCACCAGACTTCACCAGGCCGCAACCCACAGTCCGCCCAGTCCGCCCAGTCCGCCAAAGCTGTCCGCACAGGCCGCGCGGCCTGTCCCGTCACCCACTTCCACTTCACAAATTTCAACACTCCCCCTTGAAGTGAGAAGTGGTGACCAAGCCCAGCAAGCTGCGCAAGCGTTCAAAGGGCCCCTTCGACAGCGGCTTCGTGAAGATGTCAGCAAGATTATCTTCACTCCGAACATGCCCGACCAGCAGAGACCCCTCCAACACCTTCTCCCTGATGAAGTGGTGATCAATCTCTATATGCTTGGTCCTAGCGTGACACACTGGATTGTTTACCAGTTTGAGAGCACTCTCATTGTCACCCCGGAGTAAAGTAGGCCCTTGCACTTCTTCATGAACATCCTCTATGAGTCTCCTCAACCAAACGGCTTCCCGAGCAGCCAAGGCCGAAGCCTTATACTCCGCCTCCGTGGTTGAAACCGACACCGAGTCCTGCTTCTTGCTACACCACGAGATGCTAGCTGAACCGCAAGTGAACACATAACCCGAAGTAGACCTTCGATCATCCGAATCACCGCCATAGTCAGCATCCGTGTACCCGAGCAACGCAAACTCCGCATCCCTTCCATAGAGGAGACCCATGTCAGAAGTCACCTTGACATACTTCAGAATTCCTTTCGCCGCCACTAGATGAGAACTCCTTGGTTCAGCCATATATCGACTTACTCGGCCAACAGCATAAGCTATATCCGGCCTTGTAATCGTCAGATAAATCAAACTCCCAACAAGAGCCCTGAACACCAAGGGATCATTAAGCACCCTTCCCTCATCTCGTCGAAGCTTTAGCCCAGGTTCCAGTGGAGTAGAGCACTTCTTCCCTTCGCCCATGCCAAACCGCTTCATAATACGATCAGCATACCCTTTCTGGCTAATGAGAATCCCGCACTCCTTCCTCTCCACTTCCAGACCAAGAAAGTGATGCAACTCTCCCAAGTCTTTCATCTCGAAGCGTATAGCAAGCTCTCCCCTGAGCCTTGCTACTTCCTCCTCCGAGTTCCCTGTGATGATCATATCATCCACATACAGTAGGACCAAGACTCTTAGCTCTCCCTTCTTCTTGACGAACAAGCTTGAATCCGAGTTAGAAGCCAGGTATCCACAGAATTGCAAGTACTCTGCAATCTTCCCATACCACGCTCGAGGAGCTTGCTTCAACCCATAGAGAGCCTTCCTGAGTTTGCAGACATAGCCCGGATGCTTTTCAGAGACAAAACCAAGCGGCTGATCCATGAAGATGTCCTTGTCAATCTCTCCGTAAAGAAAAGCATTCTTCACATCAAGTTGCCACAACCTCCATCCCTTGCTAGCAGCCAAGGCGATCACCACTCTTACAGATGTCATCTTCGCAACAGGACTGAATGTCTCCTCATATTCTTCTCCATACTGCTGTGAGAATCCTCTTGCGACCAGGCGAGCCTTGAACCGATCAATGCTCCCATCAGCCTTCTTCTTCAACTTATACACCCACTTGCAAGTAACCAGAGTAACGCCATCAACCTTGGGCACAAGGTCCCAGGTTTCATTCTTCTTCAGAGCATCAATCTCTTCCTTCATGGCACCATCCCACTCCTTCACTCCAGTGGCCTCGTTGAAGTTTGCAGGCTCTCGCTCATCCAGAGGACCTGCAAAGAAGCAGGAGACAAAGCTCACTGCATTCCCATCACAGTATCGAGCCGGTGGCTTAACCACCCTCTTCGATCTCCGAAGACATGGCTCCTTGCTCACGGCTTCCGTTGCTTCTTCAGGCTCCACTCCTACTTGGGGCAAGCATTGAGCAGTGCTCCCCCTGCTTCCTGAGCCAGAAGGCTCAGCCTCGGAGTTCGAAGCAACAGGAGCTGCTGGTGAAACAGCAAGCTCCTCTTCCAAGCCTTCAGCAGCCTCCACCAGTGCTTCCTCAACCTTGCTACTTCCGGTAGGCTCCACCGAGCCACCTCCATATGACGTCAGCTCGTCAAAGACAACATCTCTTGACACCACGAACTTCTTCGTCACAGGGTCCATGCACTTCCATACCTTCTTCCGCTCATCATAGCCAACAAAGACAAGTTTCCTTGCCTTCGCATCCAGCTTTGTCCGTGAAGCATCCGGGACATGCACGTAGCAAGTTGAACCGAACACCCGAAGGTGTCCAACACTCGGCTTCTCCTTCAGCAACAGCTCAATAGGAGTCTTCATGTTGATAGGGCTGAGTGGCATCCGGTTGATAACATATGCAGCACAAGACATTCCCTCCGCCCAAAAGGACCTCGGGATATCTTTCGCATGCAGCCAGCATTTGCAGGTTTCCGTCAAATGACTGATCTTCCGCTCCACTACCCCATTTTGTTGTGGAGTGTTAGCACATGTAAGCTCCCGTTGGATCCCGTGCTTCCTGCAGAAGTTAGAAAACTCGGAGGAGACAAACTCCCCCCCGTTATCAGTTCTAAACTTCTTAATCCGCAAGCCAAGCCGGCCTTCTACCAACTCCTTGAACTCCACGAACAAAAGAAAGGCTTCTGACTTCTCCTTTAAGAAGTACACCCAAGTATACCTTGAGTAGTCATCAACCAAGACAAGCATGTATTTGCTTCCACCAAGGCTGGCAGTAACAGTCGGTCCCATCAGGTCGCCATGAATACACTCCAATGGTTTCTTGCTCCTAGTTTGAGATTTATCAAACGGAAGGCGATGTGCCTTACCGTATTGACAGCCCGCACAAACATGCCCATCACCAAAGGAGGACAACATCGGCAACCCCCTCACCAGACTTCTACTCGCCATTGCCTTTAGCTTGTCCATGCCAACATGCCCCAGCCTCTCATGCCAGATAGCCGCACTATCATTGGCCCTCATCCTATCAACATAGGCACTGGTGGAAAGAACAAACAAGTTCTTCACCCTCCTCCCAACATGAGCAACATCAGCCTTCACCGCTGATACGTTGCGAAGGAACCTCACGTCTGTTGGCCCAAACAGAATGTGATACCCAGCGTCCACCGCGTTGGTCACCGAGAAGAGGTTCTTCTTCATGCCCGGCACGTGATACACACTCCTTAACGTGAGTGGCCCCTGATCACTACCCAAAGACACGACCCCCTCCTTCTCTACTGCATAAACAGTATTATCAGCAGTGATAATAGCTTCATTACCTGAGTAAGCCTGCATGGAGGTGAACTTCGACTTGTCTCCGGTGAGGTGATGACCACACCCGGAGTCGACGATCCACTCGCTGTTGAAGTCCTCAGCAGATAAGGCCCGGACACAAGTGCCCGTCATGAAAGCTCCTCCCCATTCTGCTTCTTCACTTCGCGAGCAAGCTTCCTCCTTACCCGCAGCATGCCCAGGCTGCAGTTTGACCTTGCAGTCCTGCTTGAAGTGCCCACGCTGATGACACCGGTAGCACTTCAGATTCTTCTTCCAGTCCTTAGGAGCATTGCTCCTTTCCGGCGGATACGAAGTTGAAGTCTCCTTTTCACCAGCGGCCTGCACCTTCTTCTTCTTCTTCCCTTCCCATCCCTTCTTCTTGCCTGAGAAGAGAGCCTCGCTGCCTTCCTGATTTAGATTCACTCCAGCCATCTGCCTTGCTAAGCTCTCCTGCGAGGCAAGCAGATTCTCCAGCTCCAGCAACGACGGCTGAGTAGCCCACCCTTGAACAGATGTAACAAAGGCCACATACTCCTTCCGCAAGCCGCGGAAAATGTGCCTTTTCATCTTTGCCTCAGAGATAGGCTCATCAGGATCCAGTGCCGACAGCTCAGCACACAAGCTCTTCATCTTTAAGAAGTACCTGGAGATGGAAAGGTCTCCCTGAGTTGCCCTGGCCAACTCATTCTCTAGGAACTGAAGCCGCGCCACATTCTTCCTATTGAACAACTCATCAATGGTTGTCCAAATATCAGCAGCCGACTCACATCCAATGATGTGATCAAACAGTTCCGGAGAGACAGCTCTCTTCAGAACGAACTCTGCCTTAGCATTAGTTCTTCTTCAGAGCCTCACCTGGTCAGCAGTACCGAAAGCAGCAGTAACTTCCTGTCTGTCATCTCCACCGACGACTTCCCACAGCTCCTCGCCTAGAAGATAGCTCTTCATGCACGACTTCCACTTTTTATAGTTAGTCGGCGTTAAGAGTTCAATGCCCAGACCTCTTGCTAAGCTTCCTTCTATTGCAATCACCTGTTGGTACCCTTCAGCAGCTCCGAGCAACAACACAGGTTGATCACCACTCAATCACTGAGTAACAACACTGGCTGACCTCCGCTCACGCAACTGAACCTCCGCAACCTCAGAAACCTCGCTCTGATACCATGTTAAATTTTCTCAACGTGGTCAGCAAGATAGCCCAAACACCAAATTAATATCTTCGGAACTACCCAGTTCGCACACTGAACCTGCGGAAAACCCAAGGACTAGAGGTTGCACCCAACAAAACAATGGAAGCACAAGAAGATCTTATTATGCATTCACTTCTTTACAATCCGAGGCATACATAGCGAGACATGATTTCGCTAGTATTACAGCTGTAAACAGAAGAAACCAAAAAACAAGCCGGGCGGACAGCACTCCAGTCCGCCGAGACCGCGAGGTCGCCGAGACCGCCGAGACCGCTGAGCTCGCCCAAGCTATGCTGCAATCCGCCGAATACCATGGAGTCCGCCGAGACCGCGAGGCCGCGCGGACAGACCGTTATTCGCCTCCTGCTGAACCCGAACTGAGGAGCTCCCCTACCCGCCTGAAGCCGGCGGACAGGTTATTGAAGCTGGGAAAGTTGAAACAGAACTGACAAGCCGCAGAGCGACCTCCTGCTGAGTCCGCAGAGACCGCACACTTCCAAGCACTGACCGAAGTCACATCCAAACTCCTGGCTCCTTGAAGTTATCCGCGCGACCTGCACACAGCAAACCGTCAGCCTGAAACAATCCGCACGGACTGGAAAACACAGACCGCAGCACTCGCCCAACCCAATTTACTGTTCACTCACGTTACTTAGGTTACTGTAGATGTGCCAGGGGGGTCCTATTTATAGGCCAGGTGAGGAGTGTGGTCACCGCCCATGAGATAGCGACACCGCCCCAGCCCGCGCGAATACAAACCACCGTCCGCTGAGTCCGCGTGGACTTAGCCGGTCACCAAGGAAAACCGCCAGGAGCAAGGCACCATTGACGAACCCTCTCCAGTCCGCCCAAGCTAAGCGGACAAGGCACCAGCCCGCAAAGCTCCAACTGCTTTAGGACAGCACCCTCTTCAATGGCAGTCCGCACCAACCCGAGGCAGTCCGCAAGACTCACACCTCAATCCGCCACAAGTCCACGACCAAAGGCAAACAGCAACAGTCCGCCCGGTCACAGCGGACTTCGCGGATACGGCGGACAACATGAACTTGACACCAAGTGTGACCAAGTCCAAAACCATCAAGGGCCATTGCGAGCATGGCGGACACAAAGTCCCGTCCGCCAAACACCCTAGCACAGACCGCAACCAGTCCGCGAGCTCCTCGCACTTGTCCAACACAGCAGCTACTTCCCGGACTCCAAACATCAGTCCGCCAACCGGTCTCCACAGCAAGACCTGCTGTAACACCTGAGCTCGACAAGGCCTCAGCCAAGCTCAAGGCCCAGTCCGCAACAGCCCAAACCGCGGACACACCAGTCCGCAAGGCTTCCCGCGAACTCGAACCAACCCGCCAACAGCGCAAGCATGCACCCGCGGCCACTGAGCAATGCATCAGTCCGCAAGCCTCTCTATCCGCAGATACCAGGCCGCACCAAACCGCGGACTCCACGCTACAACCCGCTCAGAACACAGCCGGCTTCCACCAGACTTCACCAGGCCGCAACCCACAGTCCGCCCAGTCCGCCCAGTCCGCCAAAGCTGTCCGCACAGGCCGCGCGGCCTGTCCCGTCACCCACTTCCACTTCACAAATTTCAACACTGTTGTGTGCCGAAAACACTCACATGCCGCTCCAACAGATTCAACCCGCGACATTATGCACAATGTGATTGCTAAGCAGCTCTCTAGTTGAGTCCTTCTAGATCTGTTAACCCATAAATTTTCTGCAATGATTGCAGGAAATAAAAAAATATTTGCTGCGACATCCTAAATGCATTATGAAATCAGTCAGGATGACCAAACAGTATTTCTCCCACCCATTTATCACTAGTTTATTTCGAAGTCATGCATAGTGTTTGGGAGTTAGAAATAGAATTAATCAAGTCCATGCATTACAAATGTCGTTGATGTTAAATTTGTGATAACTAATAGAACAACTCCTAACAGGTTCATACTCATCATTAGAATAATGTGTCATCACTTGACATTGTGGCAATGCTAATACAAATATAATAACGACATGATGAATACACTCAAATAATAAGAGAAAAAAATAAATAATAGTGTTGTACCGCATGCCCATTGCTTGAAAGATAACAAAAATCTAGAAATGTTCCATGCAATATTCTTGAATAACAAAATACATGTCATAATTAAAGCTCAAATTTGTTCCCTATGGTCGTCCTCTGGTGAAACGAGTTCTAAGCTACTTGAACTTTTATGTCCTCAGGTAGACACATAGATGAATCTCTGTGGTTCTTCTCCATCATAAAAAATAATTGCAAAAATCATAAAATTTACAATTGTCGCATATTTATGGGTGTCTTCCGAGGTCTTCCCGTGTTTTTGAGAATTGTGATAGCGCAGGAAAATTTTGGTGGCTCCATTGTACACCGGCCAATGGCCTTGAATGACTACAATTCTTCCAATGCCGAATGCAATGCTTTCTTTTTCCTCTTATTCTGTATCTTGTTTTTTTTTGAGATGTGTGGAGAAAACTCAAACTTGTAAATACTTTCTCTATATTCAAATACAAAGTATGATTACATATTCATAGGAGGGAGAAAGAGAGAAGAGAGTCCTATACATGATGTGGGACTAAAGAAGAGAGAAAAATAAATAAATACATGAGCTATATAGTTCTAACACTCCCCCGCAAGCTGGAGCTTACAAGTCGTATGCACCAAGCTTGGACAAAAACTGATACAATAGGGAATTTGGTAGAGCCTTTGTGAGGATATCAGCAACTTGTTCAGTGCCCGGAACATGCTTTAATTCTATCTTCTCCATTTGAACTTTTTCCCGGATAAAATGACAATCTACTTCAATATGCTTCGTTCTCTCATGGAAGACTGGATTCTTTGCAATGTGTATAGCTGCTTGGCTGTCACATAGCAGGAGGGCAGGTGAGGAAAGTTTTACCCCGAGGTCGACAAGAAGATTTTCAAGCCAAGTTAGCTCAGAGACAATAGACGCCATGGATCGGTATTTTGCTTTTGCTGAGGATCGAGCCACAACTGCTTGCTTCTTACTTCGCCAGGTAATGATATGACCTCCAAAGTAGGTACAAAAATCACTGGTTGATCGACGATCATCCAAGGAACCAGCATAATCAGCATCAGAATATGCAACTAATCTTGGAGTAGAAGATGAGGTCTTGTAGACCAATCCTTGACCCAGAGCTGTTTTAAGGTATTTGAGGATTCGCTCAACGGCTTGAAGGTGAGAAGTTCGCGGGGCATGCATAAACCTGTTGACCACTCCAACAACGAAGGATATATCCGGTCTTGTAACTGTTAGGTAGATCAATTTCCTAACAAGTCGTCGATAGTATTCCAGATTTTGAAGAGGAAGATCTGCGTCGGAAGCGTGTGCACACAGTTTATGATTTGCATCCATTGGAGTAGTAGTAGGCTTACATCCAGAGTAACCAGCATCTTGAAGGAGATCCAGACAGTACTTTCTCTGGGACAGGACAAGACCATCTGTTCGCCTTGCGATCTCAAGGCCAAGGAAGTACCGAAGGTGACCCAAATGTTTCGTTTGGAAGACCGAGCTAAGGTGCTGTTTAACCGCATGGATTCCCTTTGAATCGTCTCCAGTGATCAGGATGTCATCAACATATACCAGTAGAAGAACCGTTCCCATTGCTCGGTGACGTGTGAATAGGGAAAAATCTGCTGAACTTTGAGTAAAACCGACTTCCTGAACAGCCTTACAGAACTTGTCAAACCATGCCTGAGGAGATTGTTTGAGACTATAGATGGACTTCTTCAGATGACAAACTCGGGACTCCCCCGTGGTCTCAAACCCAGGAGGTTGCTGCTGTTGAAATTTGTGAAGTGGAAGTGCTTGACGGGACAAGCTGGGCGGCCTGGGCGGACAACATTGGCGGACTAGGCGGACTGGGCGGACTGTTGTGTGCGACCTGGTTGAACGTCTAGTGAAAGCCGGCTGTTCTTCTGAGCGGGTTATATGCAAGTAGTCCGCGGACTATGCGGCCTGGCATCTGCGGATAAGGCTTTGGCTGATCGGTTTAGCCAAGGAGAGGCCTGAGCGGATAGAGGCATGCGGACTGGTGCATGGCTCAGTGGCCGTGGTGCGAGCTTGTGCTGATTGGCGGTTTGGCTCATGTTCGCGGAAAGCTTGCGGACTGGCGTGTTCGCGGTATAGGCTGTTGCGGACTGGGCTTAGAGCTTGGCTGAGGCCTTGTCGAGCTCTGGTGTTACAGCAGGTGCTTTGCTGTGGAGGTCGTTGGCGGACTGGTGTGTGGAGTCCGGGAGATGGCTGCTGTGTTGGGCAGGTGTGCGAGTAACTCGCGGACTGCTGGCGGTCTGCGCTAGGGTATTTTGCGGACGAGAGTTTATGTCCGCCATGCTCGCATTGGCCTTTGATGGTTTTGGACTTGGTCACACTCTGTGCCAAGACCATGGTGTCTGCCGTATCCGCCAAGTCCGCTGTTGACCGGGCGGACTTGCTATCTGCCTTTGGTCATGGACTTGTGGTAGATTCAGGCTTGAGTCTTGCAAACTGCCTCGGGTTTGTGCGGACAGCCATTGAAGGGGGTTGCTATCCTGCAGTGGTTGGAGGCTTTGCGGGCTGATGCCTTGTCTGCATAGCTTAGGCTGACTGAAGTGGGTTCGCCAACATTGTCTTGCTCCTGGCGGTTTTCCTTGGTATCCGTCTAAGTCCTTGCGGACTCGGCGGACGGTGTTTTGCTATCGCGCGCGCTGGGGCGGTGTCGCTATCTCTTGGGCGGTGACCACACTCCTCACCTCGCCTATAAATAGGACCCCCCTGACATATCTACAGTAACTTGAGTGAACAGTAAGTTGGGTTGGGCAAGGAGCTGCGGTCTCAGTTTGTCTATCCACGCGGATTGATTCAAAGCTGACGGTTTGTTGTGTGCAGGTCGCGCGGGTAGCTTCAAGGAGCCAGGAGTTTGGCTTTGACTTCGGTCAAGTACTTAGAAGTTGTGCGGTCTCTGCGGATTCAGCAGGAGGTCGCTCTGCGGCTTGTCAACTCTGTTTCAACTTTGCCATCTTCAATAACCTGTCCGCCGGCTTCAGGCGGGTAGGGGTTGTTCCTCAGTTCAGCTTCAGCAGGAGACGAATAACGGTGTGTCCGCGCGGCCTCGCGGCTTCGGCGGACTCCGTGGCTATTCGACGGATTGCATCTTAAGTTTGGGCGATCTCAGCGGACTCAGCGACCTCGGCGACCTCGGTGGTCTCGGCGGACTCTGGTGTTGTCCGCCCGGCTTAGTTTTGGGTGCTTTCTGTTTACAGCTGTTTATACTAGCAAAATCATGTCTCGCTATGTATGCCTTGTGTTATAAAGAAGTGAATGCATAAAAGATCTGCTTGTGCTTCGATTGTTTGTTGGGATTATCCTTGTTCCTTGGTTTTCCGCTGGTTCAACGTGAGAAGTGGGTAGTGTCGAAGATATTAATTTGGCGTTTGGGCTACCTTGCTGACCACGCTGAGAAAATTTTAACATGGTATCAGAGGGAGGTTCAGTTGCGTGAGCGGTAGTCAACCAGTGTTGTTACTCAGTGATTGAGTGGTGTTCAACCTGTGTTGTTGCTCGGAGCTTCTGAAAGATTGCCAACATGTGTTGCAATGGAAGGGAGCTTTGCAAGGGGTCTTGGCATTGAACTCTTAACGCCGACTAACTTCAAGAAGTGAAAGTCGTGCATGAAGAGTTATCTTCTTGGCAAGGAGCTGTGGGAAGTCGTCGGTGGTGACGACAGGCAGTAAGTCACGGCTGCGTTCGGTACTGCTGAGCAGGTTAGGCTCTGGAGAAGAACAAATGCTAAGGCGGAGTTTATTCTGAAGAGGGCCGTGTCTCCGGAACTGTTTGATCACATCGTTGGATGTGAGTCGGCTGCTGATATTTGGACAACCATTGATGAGTTGTTCAATAGGAAGAATGTGGCGCGGCTTCATTTCCTGGAGAATGAGTTGGCCAGGGCAACTCAGGGAGACCTTTCCATCTCGAAGTACTTCTTAAAGGTGAAGAGCTTGTGTGCTGAGCTATTGGCACTGGATCCTGATGAGCCTATCTCTGAGGCTAAGATGAAAAGGCACATAATCCGCGGCTTGCGGAAGGAGTATGTGGCCTTTGTGACATCTGTTCAAGGGTGGGCTACTCAGCCGTCTTTGCTGGAGCTGGAGAATCTTCTTGCATCGCAGGAGAGCTTGGCAAGGTAGATGGCTAGAGTGAACCTGAATCAGGAAGGCTGCGAAGCTCTCTTCTCAGGAAAGAAGAAAGGATGGGAAGGGAAGAAGAAAAAGAAGGTGCAGGTCACTGGTGAGAAGGAGACTTCAACTTCATATCAGCCGGAGAGGAGCAATGCTCCTAAGGACTGGAAGAATAACTTGAAGTGCTACCGGTGTCATTAGCGAGAGCACTTCAAGCGGGACTGCAAGGTCAAACTGCAGACTGGGCATGCTGCGGGAAAGGAGGAAGCTTGCTCAAGAATTGAAGAAGCAGAATGGGGCGGAGCTTTTATGACGGGCACTTGTGTCCGGGCCTTGTCTGCTGAGGACTTCAACGGCGAGTGGATCGTGGACTCCGGGTGTGGTCATCACCTCACCGGAGACAAGTCGAAGTTCACCTCCATGCAGGCATACTCAGGTAATGAAGCTATTATCACTGCTGATAATACTGTTTATGCAGTAGAGAAAGAGGGGGTCGTGTCTTTGGGTAGTGATCAGGGGCCACTCACGTTAAGGAGTGTGTATCACGTGCCGGGCATGAAGAAAAACCTCTTCTTGGTGTCCAATACGGTGGACGCTAGTTATCACGTTCTGTTTGGGCCAACAGATGTGAGGTTCCTTCGCAATGTATCAGCGGTGAAGGCTGATGTTGCTCATGTGGGGAGGAGAGTGAAGAACTTGTTTGTTCTTGCCACTAATTTTTATGTTGATCGTATGAGGGCCAACGATAGCGCTGCTATCTGGCATGAGAGGCTGGAGCATGTTGGCATGGATAAGCTGAAGGCAACGGCTAGTAGTAGTTTGGTGAAGGGGTTGCCTAAGTTGTCTTCCTTTGGTGACGGGCATGTTTGCGCGGGCTGTCAATACGGTAAGGCACATCGCCTTCCGTTTGATAAATCACAAACAAGGAGCAAGAAACCATTGGAGTGCATTCATGGCGCCCTGATGGGACCGACGGTTACTGCCAGCCTTGGTGGAAGCAGATACATGCTTGTCTTGGTTGATGACTACTCAAGGTATACTTGGGTGTACTTCGTAAAGGAGAAGTCGGAAGCCTTCCATTTGTTTGTGGAGTTTAAGGAGTTGGTAGAAGGCCGGCTTGGCTTGCGGATTAAGAAGCTTAGAACTGATAACGGGGGTGAATTTGTTTCCTCCGAGTTTTCTAACTTCTGCAGGAAGCACGGGATCCAACGAGAGCTTACTTGTGCTCACACTCCACAACAAAATGGGGTAGCGGAGCGGAAGATCCGTCATCTGACGGAGACCTGCAAATGCTGGCTTCATGCGAAAGATATCCCAAGGTCCTTTTGGGCGGAGGGGATGTCTTGTGCTGCTTATGTCATCAACCGGATGCCACTCAGCCCTATCAACATAAATACTCCTATTGAGTTGTTGCTGAAGGAGAAGCCGAGTGTGGGACACCTTAGGTTGTTCGGTTCAACTTGCTACGTGCATATCCCGGTTGCTTCACAGACTAAGCTGGATGCGAAGGAAAGGAAGCTTGTCTTTGTTGGCTACGATGAGCGGAAGAAGGGATGGAAATGCATGGACCCTGTGACGAAGAAGTTTGTGGTATCAAGAGACGTTGTCTTTGACGAGCTGACGTCATATGGAGGTGGCTCGGTTGAGCTAACTGGAAGTAGTAAGGTTGATGAAGCACCGATGGTGGCTACTGAAGGCTTGGAAGAGGAGCTTGTTGTTTCACCAGCAGCTCCTGTTACTTCTAACTCCGAGGCTGAGCCTTCTGGCTCAGGAAGTAGGGGGAGCACTGCTCAATGCTTGCCCCAAGTAGGAGTTGAGCCCGAAGAAGCAACGGAAGCAGTGAGCAAGGAGCCGACCCTTCGGAGATCGAAGAGGGTTGTTAAGCCACCAGCTCGGTACTGTGATGGGAATGCAGTGAGCTTTGTCTCCTGCTTCTTTGCAGGTCCTCTGGATGAGCGAGAGCCTGCAACCTTCAACGAGGCCACTGGAGTGAAGGAGTGGGAAGGTGCCATGAAAGAAGAGATTGATGCTCTGAAGAAGAATGAAACCTGGGACCTTGTGCCCAATGTTGATGGCATTACTAGGGTTACTTACAAGTGGGTGTATAAGTTGAAGAAGAAGGCTGATGGGAGCATTGATAGGTTCAAAGCTCGCCTGGTCTCTAGAGGATTCTCACAGCAGTATGGAGAAGACTATGAGGAGACATCCAGTCCAGTTGCGAAGATGACTTCAGTAAGAGTGGTGATCGCCTTGGCTGCTAGCAAGGGATGGAGGTTGTGGCAACTCGATGTGAAGAATGTCTTTCTTTACGGAGAGATTGACAAGGACATCTTCATGGATCAACTGCTTGGTTTTGTCTTTGAAAAGCATCCGGACTATGTCTGCAAACTCAGGAAGGCTCTTTATGGGTTGAAGCAAGCTCCTAGAGCTTGGTATGGGAAGATTGCAGAGTACTTGCAATTCTATGGATACCTTGCTTCTAACTCGGATTCAAGCTTATTCGTCAAGAAGAAGGGGGAGCTACAGGTCTTGGTCCTGCTGTATGTGGATGACATGATCATCACAGGAAATTTGGAGGGGGAAGTAGCAAGGCTCAGGGCAGAGCTTGCTATACGCTTCGAGATGAAAGACTTGGGAGAGTTGCATCACTTTCTCGGTTTTGAAGTGGAGAGGAAGGAGTGCGGGATTCTCATTAGCCAAAAAGGGTATGCAGATCGCATTGTGAAGCGGTTCGGCATGGGCGAAGGGAAGAAGTGCTCTACTCCACTGGAACCTGGGCCGAAGCTTCGACGAGATGAGGGAAGGGTTCTTCATGATCCCTTGGTGTTCAGGGCTCTTATTGGGAGCTTGATTTACCTGACGATTACAAGGCCGGACATTGCTTATGTTGTTGGCTGAGTAAGTCGGTATATGGCTGAACCAAGGCAATCTCATCTAGTGGCGGCGAAGGGTATTCTGAAGTATGTCAAGGCGACTTCTGACATGGGACTCCTCTATGGAAGGGACTTGGAGTTTGCGTTGCTTGGGTGCACGGATGCTGACTATGGCGGTGATTCGGATGATCGGAGGTCTACTTCAGGTTATGTGTTCACTTGCGGTTCAGCTAGCATCTCGTGGTGTAGCAAGAAGCAGGACTCGGTGTCAGTCTCAACTACAGAGGCAGAGTATAAGGCTTCGGCCTTGGCTGCTCGGGAAGCCATCTAGTTGAGAAGGCTTATAGAGGACGTTCATGAAGAAGTGCAAGGGCCGACTTTACTCCGGGGTGACAATGAGAGTGCTCTCAAGCTGGTTAATAATCCAGTGTGTCACGCCAGGACCAAGCATATAGAGATTGATCACCACTTCATCAGGGAGAATGTGTTGGAGGGGTCTCTGCAGGTCGGGCATGTTTGGAGTGAAGATAATCTTGCTGACATCTTCACGAATCCACTGTCGAAGGGGCCCTTTGAGCGCTTGCGCAGCTTGCTGGGCTTGGTCACCACTTCCCACTTCAAGGGGAGTGTTGAAATTTGTGAAGTGGAAGTGCTTGACGGGACAAGCTGGGCGGCCTGGGCGGACAACATTGGCGGACTAGGCGGACTGGGCGGACTATTGTGTGCGACCTGGTGGAACGTCTAGTGAAAGCCGGCTGTTCTTCTGAGCGGGTTATATGCAAGTAGTCCGCGGACTATGCGGCCTGGCATCTGCGGATAAGGCTTTGGCTGATCGGTTTAGCCAAGGAGAGGCCTGAGCGGATAGAGGCTTGCGGACTGGTGCATGGCTCAGTGGTCGTGGTGCGAGCTTGTGCTGATTGGCGGTTTGGCTCATGTTCGCGTAAAGCTTACGGACAGGCATGTTCGCGGTATAGGCTGTTGCGGACTAGGCTTAGAGCTTGGCTGAGGCCTTGTCGAGCTCTGGTGTTACAGCAGGTGCTTTGCTATGGAGGTCATTGGCGAACTGGTGTGTGGAGTCCGGGAGATTGCTGCTGTGTTGGGCAGGTGTGAGAGTAACTCGCGGACTGCTGGCGGTCTGTGCTAGGGTGTTTGGCGGACGAGAGTTTATGTCCGCCATGCTCGCATTGGCCTTTGATGGTTTTGGACTTGGTCACACTCTGTGCCAAGACAATGGTGTCCACCGTATCCGCCAAGTCCGCTGTTGACCGGGCGGACTTGCTATTTGCCTTTTGTCGTGGACTTGTGGTGGATTTAGGCTTGAGTCTTGCGGACTGCCTCGGGTTTATGCGGACAGCCATTGAAGGGGGTTGTTGTCCTGCAGTGGTTGGAGGCTTTGCGGGCTGGTGCCTTGTCTGCATAGCTTAGGAGGACTGAAGTGGGTTCGCCAACGTTGTCTTGCTCCTGGCGGTTTTCCTTGGTATCCGGCTAAGTCCTTGCGGACTCGGCGGATGGTGTTTTGCTATCGCGCGGGCTGGGGCGGTGTCGCTATCTCTTGGGCGGTGACCACACTCCTCACCTCGCCTATAAATAGGACCCCCCTGGCACATCTACAGTAACTTGAGTGAACAGTAAGTTGGGTTGGGCAAGGAGCTGCGGTCTCAGTTTGTCTGTCCGCGCGGATTGATTCAGAGCTGATGGTTTGTTGTGTGCAGGTCGCACGAGTAGCTTCAAGGAGCCAGGAGTTTGGCTTTGACTTTGGTCAAGTACTTGGAAGTTGTGCGGTCTCTGCGGATTCAGCAGGAGGTTGCTCTGCGGCTTGTCAACTCTGTTTCAACTTTGCCAGCTTCAATAACCTGTCCGCCGGCTTCAGGCGGGTAGGGGTTGTTCCTCAGTTCAGCTTCAGCAGGAGACGAATAACGGTGTGTCTGTGATGCGTGTAATTCGGCAAGCGCACCGGTCGCACAAGTAATAAAGTTTTGGGAATAAATCCCTAAGTGTCGGTCTCTTGAGGAATGCAATTAGCGTAGAACGGCAACAGTACCGAGAATATCATTATGAGAGTTAAAAATAGAACAAAAAGGGAATAGCGGACTAGGGAGATTGTGGATGTTTGATCTACTGAACTAGTAAAAGCTATGCGGGTCGAAGGCACCGCTTCGCAAGGTGAAGTGGGTTTGTCGGCCGATATGCCGAACTTCAGTTGAGCGAGTGGAAGGGAAGCTAATGGATTGCAGCGTTCTTGTGTGGATTGCAATCGGATAAGGCACAGGAATGAAGTGGATGTGGGGTGAGCGAGGCGCATTCACAGACAGAACTCACAAGCATAAGAAGAGACTAACATTTCATTATCTATAATGTAAACTTGATGTTCAGGGATGTAAATGTTTATTACACTGCTCAAAACATTCATAACACAGAGGAAGGGGAAGAGGAGTAAACCAAAAGAGAATGAAGATCCACCGCGGGTCGTGGCCGGAGTAGCGAGTTGTCAATCCGCTTCCGGGCTCAGTCCAAGGAGGCTTCCGGTACCAACGATCTGTCACCTCGAAGGCCTTTAAGTCCGTTCTCTAGGTTATCTACTTCACCAACTCTGCAGGAAAGCTTGGAGTTGAAGTCATCAATGGCCGAGGGCTTCGCCGGAGTGTTGAAAAGCTTCGGAGTAGTTGGAAATGGCTTCCCGATGAAGGTGGAAGTGATGGTGCAGCTGGAGAAGTGAAAAGGCGATTCTTGCGCACTCTCCGATCGCAGCAAATGACAGGCGTTGACCTAAAACGCGGAGCAGGGCCTTATATACGGAGGAAGCCGAAGCAGTGCGCACGATCAGTGGCGCACGACCAGTGGTCATGCGTACTGTAGGTCGATGATCGTGCGGCTTTTCCAAATAAACCTGCAACCTAGACAAGAAGCATCAACATAAACGCGCACGAGTAGTGGCGCACGACCAGTGGTCGTGCGCACTATGGCCAGTGCTCGTGCGATTACCGGGACAGGGTTATGTAAAAGAGGGTGTAATGCGCACGAATAGTGGCGCACGACCAGTGGTCGTGCGCAGTAAGTCCAGTGGTCGTGCGTAGTATTCCTGCATCGTCGGAGTCTCCCGAGCAGTTCCGGAGCATGCACGCGACCACTGTACCAGCAGAAGGGGCAGAAAGGCCACCAGAACGTGCACACCACATCCCCGAGATAGGGCTAAGGAATAACAACAAAATGGAAACATAGAAAGCACACAGAAGCGGGCCTACAGTACACTTAATCGTGAAATAGGTACATAAGCACAAATAAGCAATAAAGGCTCTCAAGTGTAGTGCTAAGACGATAAAACTAGCCCAGATGAGTCCAAAAATCAGTGTAAAATGTGGACTCATCACACCCCCAGACTTAACCATTTGCACGTCCCGAGCAAATCATTACTCCATGGACTCGAAGATAGCTAACTGGCTCAGAAATTTCAAAAAGAAGTAAGACGAGAAATCAAATATATCATGAGTATAGAAGATATAATAGAAAAACTTTTTAATTATACAATGTAGTTTAAACTATTCGACAGACGTAAATAAATATTGTAATTGCTCAAAATTAGAATTCTGGAGAATCGTGCGATCATGTGCAGGAAGAAAGTAGGCAGGCCACTAAGGTGAGCATTGCCAAAGTTCGGGACTCAGGATCACCTCCAAAGGAATCCACCAATGTCGGGGACCATACTCTTGCACGTTCACACTCTCTCCACGGCGCGGGATAGACTCAAGCGTGAATCAGTAGGACTTGTAGGAGGAAATGGGGCTTAGGCGACGGCTTGGTGGTCAAAGATAAACATGAAGGCTCTATACAAGCAAAGCGAGCGAAAACAACCCAAACCAAAACAGCCATTTAGAAAAGAATGGGGCATAAGCCCCCAGACTTAGCTTGAAATCCGGGTGTGAACACGGCTGAACCCGACCAAATTCAATAAAGAGGATGGGGATCGAAATCTCAAAGCAATTCTTTCATATATATATATATTTTTTCTATTGCGCGAATCAGCTTTTTATTTTCGTAAACTGTTGTTTTCTTTTCTGCGCTAGCAATCCCCAAACGAAGCAATCCAAACGGGAATAAAATCAGCACCCCCAAAAACAATGTCCACTAATCACAAGCTCGGAAAAGCAGTAAATACAAATCAGCTCAAGCATTTTATTGCGAAGGTGGGTTTAGCTTCAGGCCTTGGTGAAAGTGAGTGGAGCTTTATCAAAGGAAGGGTAGGCACAAATTTGGCATGCAATGGTTAACAGGTAGGAATGGCTAAACAAGGCTCAAACTAGCCAAAAAGAAGGCCTACGTCATGCTCACGCTTAACTAACCGTGCACCAATGCTTCGAGAGTAGCTTAGGGCAAGTTCTTAGCCACCGAGAAAGATGATCCTTCCCCCCGACTCGAGCAATACGAGTCTAGTGGTGGCTACACACATTCCTACACTATCATTTGATTATCCCAGATTCAGATTTTGAGCAGTACAAACAATATTTACGTGTGCAGAAAAGAATAAATCTACGAGCATAAAGAAAAATTAGTTCTATCCTAACTCTACACAAACCATGAGTATTCGATTAGGAGCACTGCATGAGTTTCGAACGACTCAATCCTGAAATCCTAAGCCAGTACCACTATTTTAAAGTTTACACAAAAGCAATAAATTTAACTCGGGTTGTGCGCGTGGGTAAGAGCGCACTCGTGTGGGTGATTCAGTGTGTACAACAAAAACAAGAAATAAGTAAATAAGAAACTGGAATGCAACAGAAAGTGCGGTGTAGTGACCACAGGCAGACTCCCCCCAGACTAAAGTTGACAACGAGTAAAAATCAGCATTCCAAATAGGATAAATAACTAGGGTAGGAAGTACCTATGCTCAAAATTGAGCATACCAGTCGTGCAATGAGATGTCCAAGTGCGGCCAAGTTGCCGCGCCTCAAATATTCCTGCACCTGCGATTAAAGGATGCAAGCCAAACAAAATCTGGACACATATATATATATGAAGAAATAAACCGAACTCAAAACACAGCATAGGACCAAACGGTCCAACTTGGGTTGTCTCCCGAAAGCACTTTTGTTTACCGTCCTTAAGGTGGACCAAATACCTGTATTAGCAGTTCAAATAGAAAGTTCAACACACAGTTGGGCTACCACACCCAAATAATGAGATACAAACAAAAATTTAACAAAAGAAACACTATCCTAGATAACTGTTGGGTTTATTGTCTCCCAACAGGACTTATTCAAAATCTGAGCATTTCCTAACTGATGGGCGAATGAAACTGTAAATGCTAAGGCAGAGGTTCATGGTCGCGATGCGGTAGCGGGTACCGGAACGGAGATAGAACATAAGCCCCGATACCTGTATACGTATAACTATCGGAAGTGTCGGGCATGGGCAGAAAGTAACTTGGGAAGCTCATCGGCTCCAACTCCATCTGCATCTGGTTACAATAAGTCCGAGGCCGCATTACAGGCCCTTGTACTGATTGGACCAATTCCACAATGTGGTCCTGCATGGGAGTAGACACGAGAGCAGGGTCAAGAAATAAACTAGAAGAATAACATAAACGGACCTCGATCTTGGGGATGATCCCGGAGTCATCCCCCGTCGGCGGAATTGTGGGTGCTTCCAAACAGCTGTCTAAGCTATTGCAGGAATGTTCTGAAGCTGCATCTGCCTCGTCCATGCCTCGGGCATCCTCACATGGGATGGAGGTCACAACCTCTGCCACGGAGTCGTCCTCCTCGACTGGATCTAACAGAATGCGGGAAATGCTAATGTCCACATGTGATTCAATCTCAACGGCACTGTCAGAACAAGAAAGATTGATATGCAAAGAAGAAGGTGAAGATACGAAGCTTGGTAAGACGTTGAGCGCTGGCTCTTCACAACTAAAAGATTCTATGCTAGGTGAAGTATGCACTTCAGGAGTATAAATAGCAGTGTCGGAATGGGGATAAGCACATGTATCGGTGCACATACCTGGGATGTCTTCTCCATAACATAGAGATGGCAATGGTACATACCCCGATACGGAAGGGGTGCTGCCCAAGGTTGAAGTGGAGACAATCCGAAAATTCGTCTCGTCATCAACCTCTAGCTCAGCTAGGTACGCGGCGCAATCCTTCAATGCATGATCCCAGCTTCGACAAAAAAGGCACTTCTTAGCCGGCTTCGGTGGTGCAACTGGTGCTGAAGCTAAATAAAAGTAGTGCGGCAATGGCTCCGCAGGTCGGTAGCTAACCTGCTTATGTCGACGATATGTCAATTCATAGATTTCCTGGCTACTATATTTCTGAGGGCATCTGTCGCTAGCATGAGAGATGTCTCCACAATGACGACAATTGATATTGAAATTGGCCCACATTGCAGCGATTTCAAATATAAGGGATACAACTACTTGGCATAGATTCTGCGAATAAAACTAACAATTCCATCTGACGGAATAACAACGCAAGAGAAAAGGGATCAAAAACCACAAAACAACTCATATAACGAAATTCGCAGTCATCTGGAGTCGCTCTACAGTTGCATTCCCCGGCAACGGCGCCAAAAACTTGATGCGTGTAATTCGGCAAGCGCACCGGTCGCACAAGTAATAAAGTTTTGGGAATAAATCCCCAAGTGTCGGTCTCTTGAGGAATGCAATTAGCGTAGAACGGCAACAGTACCGAGAATATCGTTATGAGAGTTAAAAATAGAACAAAAAGGGAATAGCGGACTAGGGAGATTGTGGATGTTTGATCTACTGAACTAGTAAAAGCTATGCGGGTCGAAGGCACCACTTCGTAAGGTGAAGTGGGTTTGTCGGCCGCTATGCCGAACTTCAGTTGGGCGAGTGGAAGGGAAGCTAATGGATTGCAGCGTTCTTGTGTGGATTGCAATCGGACAAGGCACAGGAATGAAGTGGATGTGGGGTGAGCGAGGCGCATTCACAGACAGAACTCACAAGCATAAGAAGAGACTAACATTCCATTATCTATAAAGTAAACTTGATGTTCAGGGATGGAAATGTTCATTACACTGCTCAAAACATTCATAACACAGAGGAAGGGGAAGAAGAGTAAACCAAAAGAGAATGAAGATCCACCGCGGGTCGTGGCCGGAGTAGCGAGTTGTCAATCCGCTTCCGGGCTCAGTCCAAGGAGGCTTCCGGTACCAACGATCTGTCACCTCGAAGTCCTTTAAGTCCGTTCTCTAGGTTATCTACTTCACCAACTCTGCAGGAAAGCTTGGAGTTGAAGTCATCAATGGCCGAGGGCTTCGCCGGAGTGTTGAAAAGCTTCGGAGTAGTTGGAAATGGCTTCCCGACGAAGGTGGAAGTGATGGAGCAGCTGGAGAAGTGAAAAGGCGATTCTCGCGCACTCTCCGATCGCAGCAAATGACAGGCGTTGACCTAAAATGCGGAGCAGGGCCTTATATACGGAGGCAGCAGAAGTAGTGCGCACGATCAGTGGCGCACGACCAGTGGTCGTGCGCACTGTAGGTCGATGATCGTGCGGCTTTTCCAAATAAACCTGCAACATGGACAAGAAGCATCAGCAAAAACACGCACGAGCAGTGGCGCACGACCAGTGGTCGTGCGCACTATGGCCAGTGCTCGTGCGATTACCGGGACAGGGTTATGAAAAAGAGGGTGTAATGCGCACGAACAGTGGCGCACGACCAGTGGTCGTGCGCAGTAAGTCCAGTGGTCGTGCGCAGTATTCCAGCATCGTCGGAGTCTCCCGAGTAGTTCCGGAGCACGCACGCGACCACTGTACCAGCAGAAGGGGCAGAAAGGCCACCAGAACGTGCACACCACATCCCCGAGATAGGGCTAAGGAATAACAACAAAATGGAAACACAGAAAGCACACAGAAGCGGGCCTACAGTGCACTTAATCGTGAAATAGGTACATAAGCACAAATAAGCAATAAAGGATCTCAAGTGTAGTGCTAAGACGATAAAACTAGCCCAGATGAGTCCAAAAATTAGTGTAAAATGTGGACTCATCAGTCCGCGCGGCTTCGGCGGACTCCGTGGCTTTTCGGCGAATTGCAGCTTAAGTTCGGGAGATCTCAGCGGACTCGGCGACCTCGGCGATCTCGGCGGTCTCGGCGGACTCCGGTGCTGTCCGCCCGGCTTGGTTTTGGGTGCTTTCTGTTTACAGCTGTTTATACTAGCGAAATCATGTCTCGCTATGTATGCCTCGTGTTGTAAAGAAGTGAATGTATAAAAGATCTGCTTGTGCTTCCATTGTTTGTTGGGATTAGCCTTGTTCCTTGGTTTTTTGCTGGTTCAACATGAGAACTGGGTAGTGTCGTAGATATTAATTTGGCGTTTGGGCTACCTTGCTGACCACGCTGAGAAAATTTTAACAGTTGCATGTACACTATTTCCTGGAGGTCGCCGTTCAAAAAAACATTTTTGATGTACAGTTGGTGTAACGTCCATTGGAGATGAACCGCCACTGAGAGAAAGACACGAACAGTGTTAAGCTTTGCTACTCGAGAGAAGGTTTCCTCATAATCAAGACCGTACTATTGGGTGAAGTCACGAGCCACCAGACGGGCCTTTAAACGGTCAATCGTCCCATCCTGAGCATGTTTGATTACAAAGACCCACTTACACCCAACGGGTCTCTTACCGGGGGTGAGAGGTACCAGGTGCCAGGTCTGGTTCGCCAAGAGAGCCGTCATTTTTTCTCCCATTGCCGCCCGCCAGGAAGGATATTGGAAAGCCTCCTGCACAGTGTTAGGTACAGAAATAGAGGATAATGAAGTGACAAAAGTGTGGAGTGGTGGAGATAGGCGATGTAAGGATACATAGTTCGCCATGGGATGAGCGGTAGAGTCTGATGCCGGATCAGCAGAACGCGGAGCATCAGAGGTCGAAGCCGACTGTAGTGGGGCAACGGAGGCAGGATGGCGACGATTGTAAACACATATGACAGGTGCCTTGGAAACAGGCGGAGCCTTGTCAGGAATTTATGTTGGTGGAGTGGTAACGGGAATGACAGGATGTACGACCGTTGGTGGTAGAGGTGTAGCATCTGAGGCAGAGAAGAAAGGGAGATCCTACCGAAAGGTCATATCAGCAGATACAGTCACTTTTCAGTTAGTCGGAGAGTAACATACGTAGCCTTTTTGCATCCGAGAATAGCCAACAAAGATATATTTGGCCGACCGGGGATTCAACTTGTCCATGGATGGGCCAAGAGTGTGGACATAGCAGACACATCCAAAGATGCGGGGGGGGGGGGGGGGGGGGGGGTGGTGTAAGGGAGAATGGCGGAGTAGAAGGGAACATGAGGCTGAAATGAGTGGCATTGTGGATTACAGGGAAGGAAGACGGTTGATCAAGTAACAAGCTGTGGAGAGGTTGAAGTTCCAATAAGATTTGGGAACTTGCATCTGAAGCATGATAGAGCGAGCCATATCGAGGAGATGTCGATTCTTACATTCAGCAGTTCTGTTGTGTTGCGGGGTATAAGCACATGAAGTTTGGCGGATAACCCCAAATTCAGAGTAGAGGTTTGCAAATTCGTGGTTAGTATATTCGCGGGCATTGTCCGTGCGAATATTTTTGATAATTGTGAAGAATTGTGTGCGGGTATCAAGGAGGAAAGCCCGAAAGACCCGAGGAAGCTCGAAGAGATCACGAAGTAAGTAGAGGCATGCCATTCGGGAGTAATCATCAATAAAGGTTAGGAAATAATGATAACCAGAAATGCTAGTAACTCTGTACGGTCCCCAAATATTAGTGTACTAAAATAAAAGGAGCAGTGCTCCGGGTGCAATGAGACGGAAATAATGTACGCGGCTTCTTGCCGTAAATACATGCTTCACACTTAAAATAAGTTAAAGATACATCGGGAAAAGTCTTCTGGAGGACAGGTAAAGGGGCATGCCCAAGACGGCGATGCCAATCGACGGAGGAGACAAAAGACAAGATGCTGGAGGGTCATCAAGAAGGTAGAGCCCGTACTGCAATCACCTTTTACCAATGATAGTCCATGTCCGTTGATCCTGTATCAGCAAAGAAGAAGAAAGGTTATCCAGCAGTTTAAATCAGTAGTAAGGCGACCAACCAAAAACGTGAAGAGCCGAGCGAAGAGAGAGAGAGAGATGAAGTGAGAGGGATATCAACCGAGCCAGAGACAGGAACAATGTCCCCATTATCCACTGTAATACACTTGGGATGAGGAGAAGTCAGGTATTGTTGTGGTCGCAGAGAGGTGATGTGATGAGTAGCACTAGAATCCACTATTCAGCATGGACTAGTGGAGAGATAAGCGATACCTTCATGTGAGATGAAGGAAGAAAAAGCAACCGAGGCAGGTGGGTGAGTGAGCGGACCATGGAGTTGTTGCAGCTGAAGGCGGACCTCTTCAAGTTCAGTACGAGCGGAGGAGTCTGTGGCAGCAACAGTGGCCTCTGGGCAAGGAGGAAACTCGTGCTTCCGAAAGCAAACAGCCTCAAGGTGTCTGTCTTTCCCGCAAAAGGGGCACTTTGGTCGAGGTCGAGCTCCCCGACCTCGGCCCCGGGAGCCAGAACGTCCCCCACGAGCAGGAGGGGGAAGAGGTAGTAAGGGCGCCGAAGCCTGTTGTAGGAGAGCCGGTGACGGAGGAGCAGAACAATCAGGAGGAGGTGAAATCTTGAGCAACATGACACACACATCAGATAGGGATGGGGTAGCCGCAGAGGAGAGAATCTGTGCCTGAATGCTCTGAAGATGATGCGGTACACGAGCCATCATCATGGCCACACCGACAGCTTCTTTCTGAGCACGGTGTGCAGCGAGATCCAGCGTGGGAGGTTAAGGCTGAATCCATGCTTCGACCAGAGTCTTAGCGCGAGCAATAAAGGACGTGAGATCGGAGGCCCCGCCAACATCGAGATTCTAAAGATCAGTGATGATGTCGTAGAGGTGTTGGAGACTATCTTTGCGAGAATAGAGGGCCTGAAGCTCATCCCACATGGCCTTGGCGGTTTCATGATACATGGCCATGAAGTATGGTTCATTATCCAGAGAGTTGAGGAGCCACGTCTGGACCCGACCGTCATTGCGTATCCAATCATCAGTGGAAGGAACAGGAGCGGTCTGGGTCAGATGATGAAGAAAGTCTTTCGATTGAAGCACACGGTGAACCGAGTGCACCCACTCCGTAAAGTTCTTCCCGGTCAAAGAGATAGTAGTAATCCGCAATTCATCACGGATTTCGGGGGCAAGAATTGGGCTGTCAGCAGATGAAGCTGCCGGTTCGGCAGAGTTAATGGAGGACCCCATGACCAGGTGGGCAGAGGACTAGGCCGCAGAGAGGTCAAGCAGTGGATAGATGGGGAGACCGCACGGGAAGACCAAAATCCGACAGCAGGCGGGCCGTTCGAGAAGACATACAGTACCAAGACAGCGGCTAGAGCAGAAGAGGCAGCGACCAGAAGAGGTCGAGCGGACAGAATGCGAACTAGGGAGGCCGCACGGTCCGGGTGATAAGCCACCAGCGGCAAGAAGCCGTGAGCACGATGCTAAGCCCGGAGCGGTTAGGGAGACCGCTGCGACTAACCGACCCAAAGGATGCATGAGAAAGAAGTCGGACACAAGAAGTCCGCACGGTCAAAGTGAGTACACCAGCGGCAGGGAAAGATGCCACGACCAAGTGCAAAAATCGTCGCGGATAAAGAAGTCGCGGGAAGAGAGGAAGCCGCGCGGTTAGCGAGGAAGCCGCCCTGGATAAGAAAAAGGCAGGGAGAGGCCGCGAGCTAAGAGGGGAGCTCGCTGCGGGACGAGATAAACAAACCACACGGGTAGAGAGGAAACCACGCGGGTAGAGGAGTGGGAGAGGGCCTCACTAGAGAGAGAACTCCTATAAAAGGATAGAGAGTAGAGAGAAAGAAGGTGGAGACCACGGGATAGGAGGAGGGGAAGAGAGAGGCGGGTAGAAAAATCCTAGCCGCACGCCTTGCGTGAGAAGGGAAGGCCGCTCGGCTAGAAAAACAGAGACCGCGCCTACCACAAACAGAGGAAGGTCGGGCAGTTAGCAGAAAACTAGCCGCAAGGAGTGACCGAGTCCCTCTTATACCATGGGGAGAAAACTCAAACTTGCAAATACTTTCTCTATATTGAAATACAAAGTATGAATACATATTTATATGAGGGATAAAGAGAGAAGAGAGTCTTATACATGATGTGGGACTAAAGAAGAGAAAGAGAAAAATAAACAAATACATGAGCTATATGGGCCCCTTTACATGGGCTTTTCTAACAAGATGAAATTATCGGATCACTGGCCCTACATTCCGGCTAATCTTAACTACCTATATCAGCCTCAGACATAACTAAACATTATGGTCATTCTCTCTAACTTTGGTGATATGCCTATGGAATGGAACTTCTTGGCATTCGGTACGACCTATTTAATCAAGCACATTATAGAATTTAAATGAAGAGCCAAAATTATAAATGCAATACCTTCACCTTCAATCTCTCATCCCACCACTAGTTTGATGTGTCATTAGTTTTGTGTGGGATTCCAACCTAGTCCAGTCTTCTGCTCTTTAACTCATGCCATAATTTTCAATCATTTTTCAAATTATTCCACTTGTTTTCAGTTGGAGTTTACAGTATACCTTTCCCGTTCGATCTTGAAAGTTCTCTACCAAATTGTTCCATCCATTCTTATTAAAATGGGTGGTTGGCCTATTACCCAACTCAAATTTTTTGATGCATAAGACAAAATCAATACATTGTTTGATTCCCATATCGCTGATACTCCTCTTTCCTTTGGTTTTCATATAATCATATCTATTGACAAATTATAATTGCAAGCTAAACAATGAGTAGAGATTATAAATACATTGTAACTGCAAGCTAAACAGTGAGCAGATAGCTATTCTAAAGACAACCCTAAACAACAGAACATTTTGCATGGTCGCATATGAGACATAACAAAGTACATAAACCTCAAAACAGAAAAAAAAACACAATGATGGAACTTATTTCATCGTCTAAATACCAATTCTAATATAGATCCCAATCCATATCAGAATTTTGGGGAAAAAAAAGCATAATAAGAAATCCCTGCCCAAATCCTTCTTTCTAGTTATAACTCGTCTTTAATTTCATATGGTTGTTTAGTAGATTTATATCATTCATAATGCAAAAAAGAAAGCTCAACTGCGTTATGGAAATATTTGAAACAAGCTATAAATGAATTAGAGCTAAACTAGCGATAACCGAAACAAACCATAGTAATGAAAATTGTGCAAATGGTGAGCTATGTATCGTCACCACCAGAGGACGACCGTAGCGATCGGTCATCGTTGTAACCTCGGCTACTCCGCGCACAACTTGTGATTTACATCCATTGGGGTGTCAATCGACTTACAACCTGAATAGTCTGCATCATGAAGGAGGTCGAGGCAGTACTTTCGCTGAAAGAGTACAAGACCATCTGGTCGTTTGGCAACCTCAAGACCCAAGAAGTACCGAAGGGACCCCAGATATTTTGTTTGAAATACGGAGCTCAGATGTAGTTTGACCTCCTGTATTTCTTTCGAGTCATCTTCTGTAATTATGATATCGTCAACGTACACTAACAGAAGAACCGTTCCCGTTGTTCAATGAAGAGTGAACAACAAGAAATCTGCCGAGCTCCGAGTAAAACCAGCCTGTCGAAGGGCCTTACTGAACTTGTCAAACCACTCCCGTAGGGATTGTTTGAGACCATACAGTGCCTTCATAAGACGGCAGACCTGAGACTCCCCCGCGGTCTCAGACCCGGGAGGTTGCTGCATATAAACCGTTTCCTGGAGATCGTCATTCAGAAAGACATTCTTAATATCTAGTTGGAATAAGGGCCACCGACGATGGACAACCACAGAGATGAGGACTCGAATGGTGTTGAGTTTGGCCACCGGAGAAAAAGTTTATTCATAGTCGAGCCCCTGTTGTTGGGTGAAGCCACGAGCCACCAGACGAGCTTTCAGCTGGTCAATCGTCTCATCCGCAGCATGTTTGACGACAAAGACCCAATTATACCCAACCGGTTTCTGATTCGGAGGAAGGGGTACGAGAGTCCATGTCTGGTTGGCCCAGAGAGCAGCCATTTCCTCCTCCATGGCGACCCGCTAGCCAGGATGTTGGAGTGCCTCCGACACAGAGTTAGGAACCAAAATCGAGGAAAGAGAAGTAACAATGTGTGAAGGTGGGGAGAAAGGTTATGTAAGGAGATACAATTTGCCAGAGGATGAGCAGTGGAAGCCGGTACCTAATCAGCAGGGCGCGGAGTAGCCGAGGTCGAGGCCGACTGTAGAGGGGCAACAGAACTGGAAGGGCAACGAGTGTAGACACGGATAACAGGCGGCCTGAAGGGAGCAGGAGCTATAGCAGGTGGGACCGGAGGCAGAGGTCTAATAACGGGGATAACAGGTCGTGAGATGAATGGCAGGAGAGGGGTCGGTGTGAGTGGAGTGGGTAAAGGAGCAGAGAAGAACAACTGATCCTCCCGGAAGGTAACATCAGCAGAGATGGAGACCTTGTGGGTAGCGGGATAATAACACACATAGCCTTTCTGCGTACGCGAATAGCCGACAAAGATATGTTTAGCCGCCCGGGGATCCAACTTGTCTAAGGACAAACCCAGTTGGTGGACGTAGCAGGTGCAGCCAAAATGTGAGGAAAAGGAGGGAAGGCCGGAGTAGAGGGAAACAGTAGGCTGAACGGAGTAACATAGTGGAGAACGGAGGAAGGGAGACAGTTGATAAGAAAGCACGCAATGGAGATCTCAAAGTTTCAGTAAATTTTGGGAACATGCATTTGAAGCATGAGGGAGCGGGCAACATCAAGCAAGTGTCGGTTCTTCCGTTCGGCAACGCCGTTTTGCTGGGGGTATGTAAGTACATGATGTTTGATGAATAATCTCAAATTCTGAGCACAAAGCCGCAAAGTCATGGCTAGTGTATTCGCGAGCATTATCGGTGCGCAATGTTTTGAGGGTGGTGTGAAATTGCGTATTTGTTTCAAGGAAAAAGGCTCGAAAAACACGAGGAAGCTCGGTGCGATCACGAAATAAGTAAAGTCACGTCGTGCGAGAGTAATCATCAATAAACGTGATAAAGTAGCGATAACCAGAAATACTTGTAATTTTAAAAGGACCCCAAACATCTGAATGCACTAAGTCAAAAGGAGCATTGTGTACAACCCCGTGTCCGGCGAGCAAGGACACAGGGGAGCTCGGCAGCAGCAGGCGAGCTCGGCATCAACAGGGGCGAGCCGGAGCTCGGCATTCGCCAGCCAGAGATCGTCGATTGGCGACCCCGAACTCGGCATTCGCCGAGCGAGCTGCAACCCGCACCCTCGCAGTGGAGTTCGGCAGCGTGGTACAATGTGCAAGAAAAGAAGAGCGTGGCTGATTGCCGAAGATACAAGACTCACACTGAATAGGATGAAGAGGGATATCAGGAAGAGCCCGCTGGGGAACCGGGAGAGGGGCATGCCTAAGACGTCGATGCCACTCACTGGAGGAGACAGAGGATAGGACGGTGGGATAGTCATCGAGAAGGTAGAGCCCGTTCCGCAGTGTGACTTTACCAATGGTACTCCGCATCCGCCGAACCTGGATGAAAAATGAAGAGGATGTGAATATGACAGAGCAATCTAGATCATTAGTAAGACGACGAACAAAAAGTAGATTGAACGAGGAGCTCGGAACATGAAGAGCCGAACAGAGAGAGATTGATGGGTTGAGGGAAAGGTCATCCGAGCTGGAGACTGGAACCGTCTCCCCATTTGCCACGGTGATACACTTCGGATGAGGAGAATCCGAGTACTGGGGTGGCCGTAGCGAGGTAATGTGATAAGTGACACCAGAGTCCATGATCCAGCACGGACTGGTGGATAAACAAGCAGTACCTGTGTTGGAGACTGAGGTGATGGAGGCAGAGGGCGGGTTGAGCAGCCCTTGGAGTTGTTGGAGCCTGGAGACGAACGACCTTAAGGTCAGGAGGGGCGGCAGAGGAGGTGTCAGTAGCAACAGTGGCCGTCAGACTAGGAGGATAACCATTCTTCCTGTAGCAGGTCGCCTCAAGATGGTCGTCCTTTCCGCAGTAGGAACACTTCGGCCGACCCCGACCACCGCGCCCTCGGCCCCTATATCCCGAACGTCCACTACGAGTGGAGGTGGGTGGGGAAAGTAAGGGGGGAGGGGTATGCTGAATAAGGGCCGAGGGGGAAGGCACAGAAGTATCCGGAAGAGGTGAAACACGGAGGAGCATGAAGCACACATCAGATAAGGATGGTATGGTGGAGGAAGTCAGAACCTGAGTTCGAATACTTTGAAGGTGAGGCGGAACACGAGCCATCATTATGGCAATGTAGACAACCTCCTTCTGAGCTCGCTGAGTAACATGATCATTGGTAGCTAGCTGATGCTGGATCCAAGCCTCAGCAAGAGTCTTGGCGTGAGCGACAAAAGAAGTCATGTCCTTAGCCCCCCCAGTGTCGAAAGCCAGAAGATCAGTGAGGATGACATAGAGATGCTTAAGACTATCTTTGCCCGAGTACAAGAAATGCGACTCATCCCACATAGCCTTGGCCGTTTCGTGATACACAGCCATTTGATAAGGTACTCCATTCAGGGAATTGAGGAGCTGTTGAGTACATTGGTTTAAATGTACCTGATTTGAAGAAGCCTCACCCTACTCAATGATATACATCAAAATGTATTTGATGTGTTTTGAGTTGTGTTGTGCAGGTTAAGTATTTGCAGGAAAAAGCTGAAAAGTTTCTAAGTCCATGTGTCGACACCCAGAAGGAAAGTGTCGACACTTAAGAAGACTTGTGTCGACACCTAGGCAAGCAGTGTCGACACTTGGAGTACTTGTGTCGACACTAGTGATGCAGAGTCGACACCAGACAGAAAGTGTCGACACATACAGTTTATGTCGACACTCAATGAAGAGAAGTCCAGTGAAGATGTGTCGACACTTAGAAGCAGTGTCGACACCCAGAGGAACTGTGTCTACATCAGAAAGTGTCGACACTTGGAGGCTGTGTCGACACTCAGTAAATTTCAACAGAGTCTAAGTATAAGTGTCGACATAATGAGAAATGTGTCGACACACAGCAGAAGACTCAGCACTTGAAGAAAGTGTCGACACAAGAAAGAATGTGTCGACACTCAGCAGAAGACTCAATACATGAAGAAAGTGTCGACACAAGGAGCTGTGTCGACACTTAGCAAAGTTCAACAAAATTCTAAGTACAAGTGTCGACACAAACGAGATGTGTCGACACTCAGCAAAAGTCTCAACATAAGAAGATGTGTCGACACTAAGAATATGTGTCGACACTCAGCAAGTATCAACACAGAAGACAAGTGTCGACACCAAGAAGAAGTGTCGACACTGAACAAGTTCAACACAAGAAGATGTGTCGACACAAAGGAGTTATGTCGACACTTACAAGAATTCAACAAAGTACTGAAGAACAAGGAGTTGTGTCGACACACAATATCAGTGTCGACACATGATGAAGAAGCTGTGTCGAGAAGTGAATTCTACAACACAAGGAGTTGTGTCGACACCTTGAAGGCTAGTGTCGACACTTAGTCAACTTGTGTCGACACTTAGTCTATAAGTGTCGACACTTAAAGACAGACTGTCTCGACACTTTCAGACAGTTACAGATATTTCAAGAACTGACTGGATGACTTGACAGCTGCCATTCCAGCCGGTCTACATCACCTGTCAGAGTTGTCAGAAAGCTGTTAGGAACCGAATAAGCCAGTCACTATGAAGAAGGCCTATATATAGGCTTATACTGTCTATAGAAACAGATGATTAAAAAGATTGAAACACAGAAGAAGATCTAGCTATTCATTGAAGAATCAAGTGAAGATCTAAGTAGTTGGAGAGAGAGAGAGCTCCTTCCAAGAAGACAGCCGTTGGAACCAGGCTGTGAAGAAGGGTTCAGACCTAGTTCCGAATCTTAAGTTGCAGTGATTGAAGATCAGCTGCAGAGAATCAATCTTATTGTGTTCTACATTCAAGAAGCTTTGAAGAAAGCCAAGTGAGGTTGATCTCAGCAGAGTTCATTCAAGAACTCATCAAGAACCTATCAACTCTTCTCTCTTTTCTCTGATTTGTAGGTATATTCTTTGTATTCTAATTTTCTTATAGGATCCTTAGGGATCTAAGTTATAAGCCTGTAATTATAAAGGCTGAGTGGTAGGGCATGTGTGCCTGAGTGTAGGAGATCTATTTCTCTGAGTGTAGGCCTGTTGTGGCTGAGTGTAGGCCTTGTGGCTGAGTGTAGGCTTTGTGAAGAAGCTGAGTGTAGGTCTTTGGATAAGACTGAGTTGTAGGGCCTTGGGCCTGAGCTGTAGGAACCTGTTTGGGGTTCTGAGTGTAAGATCTGAGGATCTGAGATAGTGGAGGAGTTTGGCCGAATCTAGTACACTACTAGATAGGCGAAGGGGGAAAGTGGATGTACCCAAACCTTGGGGAACCACTATAAATCTGTGTGTTCATTGTGTGCATGTTTATTCTGTGATTGATGATTGATTGCTGTGAAGAATTAGTTATAACTCTGTGATATAATATGAAATCTGCCTAAAAAGTTTAAAAAGATTTAGTCACCTATTCACCCCCCCCCCCCCTTCTAGGTGATTAGGTACAATTTCTTTCAAGTGGTATTAGAGGGAGGTTACTCAAAAAGGACTTAACTGTCTGAGTAGATCCTGTTGGCAGATTCAGTATAAGTAAAGTGCAGAATCAAGAAAATCAAGAAACATGGGTTCAACGGAGAATCATAAGGTACTTGGATCCATGAAGTTGCCCATTTGCAGAAAAGAGATTTTTGGCATCTGGAAAGAAAGGGTGAGACTATTTATGGAAGCCTCAGACCCTAGAATTTATATCATAGTTAAAGAAGGGTTATATGTGCCTATGAAGGTTTCAGTCCTGGATGCAAATCAGAGAACACCTAAGGACTTTTCTGAAATGATAAAAGATGAGATAATTCTAGCCACCATGGACAAGAGGGCTCAGAATATCATTGTGAGTGACATAGATGATGCTACATTTCAGAACTTGATACTCTGTAAGACTTCTAAGGAGATGTGGGATACTCTTATAGTGTACATGGAGGGTTCTGAAGAAGTAAGGCAGGACAGAAAGTCTTTGTTAAACCAGGAATATGAAAGTTTCAGGCAAGGAAGGTCTGATGGCATAACAGAATGCTATAAGAAATTCTATAGGATAGTTAATGAGTTAATGTCCTATGGAAGAGATTTCAGTAATTATGAGCTAAATGATAAGTTCTTGAGGTCCCTAACAAAGGATTGGGACACCAAGATATGTGCCATAAGGGAAATGGACAAGTTAGCAGATATTCCTCCTCCAACATTGTTTGGAAAACTACTATCTTATGAGATGCAGTTGATGGTAAGGAAGGAGGAGGAGAAGACTACAATAAGTGAGCACAAAGAAAGAGCAGTGGCATTCAAAACAGAAGCCACCAAGAAATATAAAAGTAAGTCTCCATCTCCACCTCCAAAGGTTGCTGAGACTGAGTCAGATGAATCAGAAAGCAGGAATTCTGAGAGCTGTGAGAGTGATGAGGACTTTGCAGCTTTCATAAGACACTTTCAGAAGTTCCTAAAGAAGAAACAGTGGAGGACTAAGCCATCCACAGCACAGAGGTCATCAAAGAATGACAGAAGAAAGTCTAATTCAAATAAAACTTCATCTTCAAGGATAGTTTGTTATTGTTGTAACAAACAAGGACATGTGGTTGCAGACTGTCCAGAGAAAAGGAAAGAGTCAACAGATAAGAAAAAGACTCAATTCAAGGGCAAGAAGGAAAGGTCCTTTGTTGCCAAGAAGGACAAAGGCCTGTCAGACATGTCTTCTTCAGAAACTGAGTCAGAAGCTGAAGCTTACATAGGACTGTTTGCTGAAGAAGAAGAAGAAGAAGAGGAGTTCATCCAGATAATGAACTCTATATATGAGCAAGAGGACATTCAGTGCAAAGGACTGATGGCCTTAACAGATGGTGACAAAATCCAGGATCAGCCTAGACCTAGTCAGGTACAAAATTGTTCTTTAAGTTCAATTTCTAGTGCTAGTTCAGAATCAGATTCATCATCATCAAGTGATGAGAGTGCATCTGAGTCTGAAGGTGATATTCATCAATTGATTGATGAATATAGAGTACTGTTGCATGCATTTAAGAAAAGCAAATCCTTGGCCAAGAGTCAGGCTAAGGAGATTGCAAGTCTCAAAGTGGCTGCAACTGAGTTTGATAAGCTGATTGATCAAAAGTTAAATGAAATAGCCAGACTGAAGAACATAACTGTTATTCAGATGGGAACTATAACATTCAAGAATGACCAAATCAGAAATCTGGAGATTAGTCTTTAGAAGGAGAGAGACATTGTTGCAAGGTTTTCTAAACCAAAATCTGTTCTACCTTTGATAGATGAATTTGTTCATCAAAAAGGTAAAACTGGATTAGGGTTTACTAAACCTGCTAGGACTGTTCAGTGCAAGTCTAAGGGCAAAGCCCCAGCTCTCAACAAGCCAGCTGTAGATAAAATAGCTAAGAATGTACCTAAGCAATGGTACAATAGGTTTGAGTGCTGGTGCTGTGGCAAGGTAGGCCACTTTTCCATAGACTGTTGGCATAATACTAATGCCAAAGTGAGTAGCAAATGAATAACCCTTCCCTCATCTCGTTGAAGTTTCAGCCCAGGTTCCAGTGGAGTACAGCACTTCTTCCCTTCGTCCATGCTGAACCGCTTCACAATGCGATCTGCATACCCTTTCTAGTAAATGAGAATCCAGCACTCCTTCCTCTCCACCTCAAGACCGAGAAAGTGATGAAGCTCTCCCAAGTCTTTCATCTCGAAGCGTATAGCAAGCTTAGCCCCGAGCCTTGCTACTTCCCCCTGTGAATTCCCTGTGATGATCATATCATCCACATACAGTAGGACCAAAACTTGAAGCTCCCCTTTCTTCTTGACAAACAAGCTTGAATCCGAGTTGGAAGCAAAGTATCCATAGAATTGCAAGTACTCTGCAATCTTTCCATACCAAGCTCTCGGATCTTGCTTCAACCCGTAGAGAGCCTTCCTGAGCTTGCAGACATAGTCTGGATGATCTTCAAAAACAAATCCGAGTGGCTGATCCAAGAAGATTTTGTTGTCAATCTCTCCGTAAAGAAAGGCATTCTTCACATCGAGTTGCCACATTCTCCATCCCTTGCTAGCAGCCAACGCCATCACCACTCTAACTGAAGTCATCTTTGGAACCGGACTAAATGTCTCCTCATAGTCTTCTCCATACTGCTGTGAGAATCCTCGAGTAACTAGGCGAGCTTTGAACCTATCAATGCTCCAATCAGCCTTCTTCTTCAACTTATACACCCACTTGCAAGTAACCAGAGTAATGTCATCAACCTTGTGCACAAGGTCCCAGGTTTCATTCTTCTTCAGAGCATCAATCTCTTCCTCCATGGCATCTTCCCACTCCTTAACTCCAGTAGCCTCGTTGAAGTTTGCAGGCTCTCGCTCATGCAGAGGACCTGCAAAGAAGCAGGAGACAAAGCTCACTGCATTCCCATCACAGTACCGAGCCGGAGGCTTAATAACCCTCTTCGATCTCTGAAAAGCCAGCTCCTTGCTCGCTTCTTCTGTTGCTTCTTCAGGCTCAACTCCTACTTGGGGCAAGCATTGGGCAGTGCTCCCCTTGCTTCCTGAGCCAGAAGGCTCAGCCTCGGAATTAGAAGCAACAGGAGCTGCTGGTGAAACAGCAAGCTCCTCTTCCAGGCCTTCAGCAGCTACCACCGGTGCTTCATCAACCTTGCTACTTCCGGTTAGCTCAACCGAGCCACCTCCATACGACGTCAGCTCGTCAAAGACAACGTCTCTTGACACCACGAACTTCTTCGTCGCTGGGTCCATGCATTTCCATCCCTTCTTCCGCTCATCGTAGCCAACAAAGACAAGTTTCGTTGCCTTTGCATCCAGCTTAGTACGTGAAGAATTTGGGACATGCACGTAGCAAGTTGAACCGAACACCCGAAGGTGTCCCACACTTGGCTTCTCCTTCAGCAACAACTCAATAGGAGTCTTCATATTGATCGGGTTGAGTGACATCCTGTTGATGACATAAGAAGCACAAGACATTCCGTCCACCCAAAAGGACCTTGGGATGTCTTTCGCATTAAGCCAACATTTGCAAGTCTCTGTCAAATGACGGATCTTTCGCTCCGCTACTCCATTTTGTTGTGGAGTGTGAGCACAAGTAAGCTCCCGTTGGATCCCGTGCTTCCTGCAGAAGTTAGAAAACTCGGAGGAAACAAACTCACCCCCGTTATCAGTTCTAAGCTTCTTAATCCGTATGCCAAGCCGGCCTTCTACCAACTCCTTGAACTCCACAAACAAACGGAAGGCTTCTGACTTCTCCTTCAAGAAATAAACCCAAGTATACCTTGAGTAGTCATCAATCAAGACAAGCATGTATCTGCTTCCACTAAGGCTGGTCATGACCGTTGGTCCCATCAGGTCGCCATGAATGCACTCCAATGGTAGCTTGCTCCTTGTTTGTGACTTATCAAACGGAAGGCGATGTGCCTTACCGTATTGACATCCCGCGCAAACATGCCTGTCACCAAAGGAAGACAACTTAGGCAACCCTTTCACCAAACTTCTACTAGCCATTGCCTTCAACTTGTCCATGCCAACATGCCCCAGCCTCTTATGCCAGATAGCAGCACTATCATTGGCTCTCATACGATCAACATAAGCATTAGTAGCAAGAACAAGTAAGTTCTTGACCCTCCTCCCTATATGAGCAACATCAGCCTTAACCGTTGATACGTTGCAAAGGAACCTCACGTCTGTTGGCCCAAACAGAACATGATACCCAACGTCCACTGCATTGGTCACCGAGAAGAGGTTCTTCTTCATGCCCGGTACGTGATACACACTCCTTAACGTGAGTGGCCCCTGATCACTACCCAAAGACACAACCCCCTCTTTCTCTACTGCATAAACAGTATTTTCAGCAGAGATAATAGCTTCGTTACCTAAGTATGCTTGCATGGAGGTGAACTTCGACTTGTCTCCGGTCAGGTGATGACCACACCCAGAGTCCACGATCCACTCGTTGTTGAAGTCCTCAGCAGACAAGGCACGGACACAAGTGCCCGTCATGAAAGCTCCGCCCCATTCTGCTTCTTCACTTCTCGAGCAAGCTTCCTCCTTTCCTGCAGCATGCCCAGGCTGCATTTTTACCTTGCAGTCCCGCTTGAAGTGCCCTCGCTGATGACACCAGTAGCACTTCAAGTTCTTCTTCCAGTCCTTAGGAACAGCGCTCCTCTCCGGCTGATATGAAGTTGAAGGCTCCTTCTCACCAACGACCTGCTTCTTCTTCTTCCCTTCCCATCCTTTCGTCTTCTTGCCTGAGAAGAGAGCTTCACTGCCTTCCTGATTGATATTAACTCCAGCCATCTGCCTTGCCAAGCTCTCCTGTGAGGCAAGCAGGTTCTCAAGCTCCAGCAGAGACGGCTGAGTAGCCCAACCTTGAACAGATGTCACAAAGGCCACATACTCCTTCCACAAGCCGCGGATTATGTGCCTTTTCATCTTAGCCTCAGAGATAGGCTCATCAAGATCAAGTGCCGACAGCTCAGCACACAAGCTCTTCATCTTTAAGAAGTACTTCGAGCTGGTAAGGTCTCCTTGAGTTGTTCTAGCCAACGCATTCTCCAGGAACTGAAGTCGCGTCACATTCTTCCTATTGAACAACTCATCAATGGTTGTCCAAATATCAGCAGCTGACTCACATCCAATGATGTGATCAAACAGTTCTGGTGACATGACCCTCTTGAGAATAAACTCAGCCTTAGCATTTATCTTTCAACATAGCCTAACCTGCTCAGCAGTACCAAATGCAGCAGTGACTTCCTATCTGTCGTCACCACCGACGACTTCCCACAGCTCCTCGCCAAGAAGATAACTCTTCATGCACGACTTCCACTTCTTGAAGTTAGTCAGCGTTAAGAGTTCAATGCCAAGATCCCTTGCAAAGCTCCCTTCCATTGCAACACCTGCTTGGATAAGCCTTCAGAAGCATAGAGCACCAACACAAGTTGATCACCACTTGAAAGATATAGTACCTAAACACCTAGAGGGGGGGGGGTGAATAGGTGACATAATTCTTTTTAAGACTTTAATGGCAACAATCAGTTATATCACAGAATCTATACTACTTTTGCACAGCAATCACACAAGCATTCACAATCACAACACAATCACATCAGACACAAAGTTTTATAGTGGTTCCCCAAGCTTTGGGTACATCCACTTTCCCCCTTCGCCTATCTAGCAGTGTACTAGATTCGGCCAAACTTCACCACTTTCTCAGAACCCAAACTGGTTCCTACACCTCAGGCCCAAGGCCCTACAACTCAGCTTTTCCACAAAGCCTACACTCAGCTACAAAGGCCTACACTCAGCCACCAAGGCCTACACTCAGCCAACAAGGCCTACACTCAGAGATTTCAATCTCCTACACTCAGGCTCTCAAGCCATACCCTCAGCCTTTATAATTATAGGCTTACAATTCACTCAGATCCAAAGGATCCTACAAGATAAAAAATGTTTATAGAAATAATAACTCAACAACTCAGAAACAAGAGAGGGGAGTTGAGAGTTTCTTGATGAGTTCTTGGAAGAACTCAGCTGGATTCAATCTGACTTAGCTTTCTTCAAAGCTACTTGAAAGTAGAACTGAATAAGATTGTCTCCTTCTGCAGTTGATCCTTGACCTCTGCCACTTAGAATTCAGAATAAATCTGAACCCTTCTTCTCAGCCTAGTTCCAGAGGCTGATTTCTTGGATGGAGCCCTCTCTCTCCAACTTCTTAGATCTGCACTTGGACGGCTAGATCTTCTTCTTGATACTTGATCAATAAAGTGAACAACTCTGTGAATCACTCTTTAATTACTTCAACAACTTGAACAACAATCTGAACAACAGTTTCTGTAAACTGTATGAGCCTATTTATAGGGCTTCTTCAAGGTAACCGGCTGGTCCGGTCCATAACTGAATTCTAACATCTCTGACAGGTGTTGTAGACCGGCTGGAACGGCAGCTGTCAAGTCATCCAGTCAATTCTTGAAAATCTCTAACTGTCTGAAAGTGTCGAGACTTTCTGTCTTTAAGTGTCGACACTTATAGACCAAATGTCGACACAAGTTGTGTAAGTGTCGACACAAGTCTACAAGGTGTCGACACAACTCCTTGTGTTGTAGATACTATGTCTCGACACAGATCCTTCTTCAGGTGTCGACACTGAAATTGATTGTCAACACAAGTACTTGATCTTCTATCTTTTGCTGAATTCTTCTAAGTGTCGACACATCTCCTTTGTGTCGACACATCTTCATATGTTGAATCTGTTAAGTGTCGACACTGCTTCTTGGTGTCGACACATAGTCTTCAGTGTTGATACTTGCTGAGTGTCGACACAGCTCCTTGGGTCGATACTTGATTCTTCTGTTGAGACTTCAGCTGAGTGTCGACACATTCCCTTAGTGTCGACACTTGTACTTAGAATAATTTGTTGATCTTTCTGTTCTTTGCTAAGTGTCGACACAGCTCCATGTGTCGACACTTTCTTCAAGTGTAGAGTCTCTAGCTGAGTGTCGACACATTGTTCTAGGTGTCGACACTTACTTCATGTGCTGACTTTTCTGTTGAGTGTCGACACATTGTTCTGGGTGTCGACACTTATACTTAGTCTCTGCTGACTTTTGCTGAGTGTCGACACAGCTCCAAGTGTCGACACTTTTTGGTGTAGACACAGCTTCACTAGGTGTCGACACAGCTCCTTGTGTCGACACTTTCTGTCTGGTGTCGACTCTGCATCCCAGGTGTCGACACAATGACTCCAAGTGTCGACACTACTTGTTTGGGTGTCGACACAAGCTTTCTTAAGTGTCGACACTTTCCCTCTAGGTGTCGACACATGGACTTAGAAATTTTTTGCTTCAGTCCAGTAATTACTTAACCTGCACAAGTAAACTCAACATACATCAAATACATTATGATGTATATCATTGAGTTGGGTGAGGCTTCTTCAAATCAGGTACATTTAACCAATGTACCCAACAATCTCCCCCTATTTGGAGAAGTCATAACCCTTAGTCAATGATATACACCATTCATAATTAAAATTACAAAATGATGTAAAGCAGGATTATGTACAGCAGGGTAAACATAACATGTATCAATTTTACATGAATACAAATTCATCATCTCAGAACAAATAAGAAATAGACATAGACATATTCACAGAACACACATGAAATATATTAATCATATATTGTTCTAATATCTGTCTTATACATTTTCAGAAGTTCACTAAATGTTTTACATCCAAAATATTACAAGATAAACTTCAAGAAAATTTTAAATCTATTTTTGTTCAGGCTCCTTAATAACTATGCCTTTGCCAGCTTGAACTTTAGCTTGGACAGGAGCATCAGCAGTTTCAGCATCAGCAGGCTTCTTGCCTTTTAGATCTTTCTTTTTAAGCTCTTCAGCTTTGATCTTCTGCCTCTCAAAGTAATAGTATGGCTTTGGAAAGTACTTGCTAGGCTCCTGAGCTGTAGGAGGTAGCTTTCCCATCTTTGCCTTCCTTCTGTATTGAACAATGGCCTCCTGTCTAGATTAATGCTTTCTCCATTCAGCTTCAGAGAACCACTTGTTCCTATCATGAATGTTATCCTTGGCAGCTTTCCAGGCAGTTAGTATAATGTTCCTAGAGGTAGGGCTCCACTGTTCAAAGTCTGGCCTTTGTTCTGCTCGTTCCCTAAACCTCTTCTTAGACAACCTTGTCTCTTCTTCTTTCTGTAGTGCCTCTTGCATGGCTTCAGAAATAGGCTGAACCACTTTCTCCAGAATAACATTAGACTTCCCTTCAGTTGGGCTATACATGTGATGAATATCAGCTTGCACCATTTCAAAATCTGGTGGAGGATAGATCACTTGAGCTACCTCTGGTTGCTCACCTCCAAGATATGCAGGTTGAATTCCAGATTCAGCAACATTGTCATCATCACAAAGTGGAGGATAGCCCAGTGTAGCTCTGATGGAATTAGATATCCATTTGGCATGATCAGAGCTAGCTTTGACTAAAACTCTCTCTCCCCTTTATGACTTCTCTAGCCATATGATCTCTGACATCATCCTTCTGGAATCTGATTTGATTATCCAAGAATTTGACTCCATCTTTAAAGAAAGGTTTGAGCTTTTTAAGTTGTTCAGATATGGCCTTCTGGGAGTCTTGAATAGCAGTCTTAACAGCATTGATTTCTTCTTGAAATACCTTGTCAAATTCAGCTTTAACAGCAGCAGTAGAGGTAGAGGGTTCAGCAGCCTTGTTCTTTAACTCAGTGACAATAACATTATGGGAAGCAGTCAAATTGTCATTCATCCTTAGCTGATTTTCAAGAACATACCCTTGCTTCAATGCTATGTCATCCACTTGGGCCTTTATCTTTTCCTGGTGTGTTGCCAAGTACACCACTGCATTTCCACCTTTGTGGAAGCATTTCAGTCATCTCCTTCTTGTTAAGGTTCATTTCAAACCTTATAGACTTGATATCTTGGGCAAGATCAAACTGGAGTGACTTTTGCCCTTCATCTACATATTTCTCTATGGCTGCCTTTGCTCATCCAACTTGATTTGCATTGCCACCATCAGTGCACTATAGTCTATTAATGGTGCTGCCTGAACTATAGGTTGAGGAGCAACAGTTTGCAAAGCCTTCTTGTAATTCTGGCTCCTCCTCCTGAAAACCTGAAACTTCTTTTGCTTGCCCTTATAGCCTCCTCATTTTCAGATTCTGAGGAGCTAGCAATTTCAACCCTCTCCTTAGGGCTAGAGGGACTCTCTTTCTGCACTTCTTGTGCCTTCTCAGTTTCTGTCCTCACAGGCTCTTCATGAACTTGCACTTGCTCCCCCTCAACAGCAGCATTCTCTCTATCAACAGCAGTTTCTTTATCAAAATCCTCTTGATCCAGATTTAGAAACAAATCTTCCATTGTAAACTCTTGTGGAGAATGAGCTGGAGAAACTTTGGCTCTTCAACCACTGGATCAGATACATACTGAGCTGCAGCAGATGTGTCTTCTAAGATAGCATCTGGGACTTGGCTATCCAGCTGGATTTGCTGATGATCATCAGACAAATCAGTATCTTCCATAGTAAAATTCAAAGTGTTTAGTTCAGTGATTACCTCTAGTATGATGGTGGTGGCTTGTTCACTTTCCAGTGTAGTGGGTTCAGTTACAACTGGAAGCTCCCCTGGCTTTGATCCTTGTGGATGGGGCTTGCCTGTGGTAGCTCCCCCTGGATCTCAGCACCAGCTTGAGGAGCAGGTGACTTCACTGCAGGCTCTTCTATATTCTCATCAGATGAGAAGACAACAGGCTCTTCACTTCCAGAACTGCTAGTGGACTCTTGTGCCACTGGAGCAGTCTTCTTTTCTTCTTAGGTGGAATTTCTTTCTCAGGAACTAGTTTCTCAGGGGTTGGCATCTCCTTAGTCAACACCCTGTCCCATCTAGAAAAGATCCTCAGATCCATCCTTCTCATATGATTTATCTTGCTTCCTGCAGCTTGTTGCATTACCTCTTGTATGGCACCAGCTAGGTATAGACTAATGATTCTGCCCAGATTGGGCTTCTTCAAGCTTTCCTTAATCTTCTCATAGACTATCATAGACCAGTCAGTGTTTAGAGAGAAGATAATCCTTGTCATTATGCTAAACATAGAGGCAGACACTCTGTCATGCCCTCCTGGCTTACTGAGTAGTACCTTTCCAACAATCTCAGAGAGGAATTTTCCTTGACTGTTCATGCCTTTCCTGTTGAAAACAGAACCAATCTTCATTTAGGATCAAGGCCACACAGGTTAGAGCTTCCTGGTCTTTGTAACAGTAACTTCATCTTCTTCTTGAGTTCTTGTTAGCTTGAGAATCTTCCTCAGACTTTTAGGGATACCTTAACCCTTGTTACATGAACTCTGGATTTGATCTTGTATCCAGATTCATCCACCTTTCCTCCATTGAGGAATTCAAGTACCTCTTTCTTCCATATTTTAGTAGTTCTGAAACTAAATATTCTAACCCAGAATCGGCGACTAGGGTTACGACCGCCTGGATTTCTTGATCAGCATCATTGAAAGCAACCGCGCACCAGCTCGTATCCTTCGTTGACATTCTCCTCAAGCTTAGGCGTCATTAGGGTTTGTAGAATTTGTCTTGAGAGAAGAGAGGTGTCGACACAGAAGTTTTAGTCTCGAAACTTTGAAAGCGTGTCGACAAACAAAGACAAAACCCTATTTATACCTTTCTAATTTGAAGATGAACAGGCGGGACAGCTAACTTAAAATGTGTCGACACTGGCAATAAGTGTCGACACAGACATATAATGTCTCGACACATATGTGTCGACACAAGTTTAGTCAACAGATTTTATGTGTCGACACTTGGTTATGTGTCGACACTATATAACTCGACACATAGTCGAGACTTTACTTAGAAAATTCTGAGTAAAACTTAATTGTCGACACCACATTAGGATGTTTCGACACCTACATGACATGTGTCGACACTAATATTCTGAAGTGTCGACACCAACTTCCTAGATGTGTCGACACCTTTTTCCTGAAGTGTCGACACCACTATTCTGTGTCGACATAGACTTGTCTATGTGTCGACACCTTTTTACTTAGCCATTTTCAATACTGTAAACTTACTCTAAGTTTATCATTCCTAGTTCAATTTTAAATCTATTGAACTTAGCTTCTTATAGGGGCTTAGTAAACATATCAGCTGCTTGATTATCAGTTTTAACATATTCTAATAAAATATCTTCTCTTTCTACATGCTCCCTAAGAAAATGATATTTAATTTCAATATATTTTGTTCTACTATGGGATACATGATTATTAGCTATTGAAATAGCACTTGTAGAATCACAGAAGAGTGGAGTTCTACTTACCTGAAAATCCATAGTCCTCTAGCTGATGTTGTATCCACAGAAGTTGAGCACAGCAACTTCCTACAGCCACATACTCTGACTCTGCAGTGGAGATAGCCACACTGGTTTGCTTTTTGCTACTCCATGAAATTAGTCTCCCACCTAAGATTGACAGGTTCCAGTAGTGCTTTTTCTATCTTCTTTGCACCCTGCAAAGTCTGCATCTGAATAACCTGTTAGATCAAAATCCCCATTCCTAGGGTACCAGAGGCCTAGATAGGGAGTGCCCTTTAGATATCTCAATATTCTTTTGACTGCTGTCAATGAGACTCTTTAGGGCAGGCTTGATACCTTGCACAGACACATGTAGCATGCATGATATCTGGTCTACTAGCAGTCAAGTATAATAGGGAGCCAACTATCCCTCTATATAAGGTTTCATCTACAGGTTTCCCTGCATCATCCTTGCTGAGAGACATACTTGACCACATAGGAGTCTTCATGGTACTAGATGAATCCATACCATACTTCCTTATGAGTTCTAGGGTGAACTTGGACTGACATATGGATAAACCACTTTCAGTCTGTTTAACTTGGAGACCCAAGAAAAACTTCAGCTCTCCCATACTACTCATCTCAAATTGACCTTGCATAAGTTTTGCAAACATTTTGCAAAGGCTGCTTTCAGTAGACCCAAATATAATGTCATCTACATAAATTTGGACTAGTATAACTTTGCCTCTAGATTCTCTAAGGAATAGAGTCTTATCTATTTTCCCCCTTGAGAACTTGTTCTCAATGAGGAAACTAGATAGGGTTTCATACCAAGCCCTAGGAGCTTGCTTTAACCCATATAAAGCTTTCCTAAGTCTATAGACATGATGAGGTAGAGTTGGATCAACAAAACCTGAAGGTTGTTCCACATAGACTTCTTCCTTAAGATTACCATTCAGGAATGCTGACTTGACATCCATTTGGTACACCTTGAATCCTTGATAGCTGTTGCATAGGCCAAGAACATCCTTATGTCTTCCTTCTGCTACTGGAGCAAATGTTTGATCAAAATTCAATGCCTTCTTCTGGCCTATATCCTTTAACAACAACCTTGCCTTATTCATAATGATGACCCACTTCATCCATCTTATTCCTGTAGAACCACTTAGTTCCTATTATATTGTGGTCTTTAGGTTTAGGAACAAGTTCCCAGACCTTGCACCTCTTGAACTGATTAAGCTCTTCTTGCATTGCTTCAGTCTATTGTGGATCTTGTATTGCTTCTTCAAACTTCTTAGGTTCAACTTGAGATAGAAAACTGGAGTAGATTGCTGCATCATGTTTCTGCTTCAGATCCCAAAGATCTCTTTCCTGCATATGGGAATTCAGGAATCCAATTCCTTGTGATTTCAGAGGAACCCATGGTTCTTGATTTTCTTGAATCTGTATTTTGACCTAGACTGAATCTGCCAATCAGGATCTCCTCAGACTGTTAGTCCTTGTTGAGCAACCTCCCTCTGATACTATAACACTGAAAGATATAGTACCTAAACACATAGAGGGGGGGTGAATAGGTGACCTAATTCTTTTTTAAGACTTTAATGGCAGCAATCAGTTATATCACAGAATCTATACTACTTTTGCACAGCAATCACACAAGCATTCACAATCACAGCACAATCACAGCAGACACAAAGTTTATAGTGGTCCCCAGCTTGGGTACATCCACTTTCCCCCTTTGCCTATCTAGCAGTTACTAGATTCGGCCAAACTTCACCACTGTCTCAGAACCCAAACTGGTTCCTACCACCTCAGGCCAAGGCCCTACAACTCAGCTTTTCCACAAAGCCTACACTCAGCCACAAAGGCCTACACTAGCCACCAAGGCTACACTCAGCCAACAAGGCTACACTCAGAGATTTCAATCTCCTACACTCAGGCTCTCAAGCCTACCTCAGCCTTTATAATTATAGGCTTACAATTCACTCAGATCCAAAGGATCCTACAAGATAAAAAAATGTTTATAGAAATAATAAACTCAACAACTCAGAAACAAGAGAGGGGAGTTGAGAGTTTCTGATGATCTCTATAAGAGGCTGATGGCTGGAGGCATCCTAACTTCTGGTTGAACCTCTTCAGCATCTCCATCATGCTGTATACTGAACTTCATCAGCAATTGGCACACGTAGTTCTCACCTGGACAACAGCTACTGTCTTCTACTTGCTGTCTTGCAGCAGTACTTTCTTCTATAGTAAGCTTGTCCATTTTCTTTGTTAAACCTGTGGGGCTGCATACACTACTAGACAACTCATTATTAATAAGTTTAGTCTCATCAAAAATATATGCACAGATTCTTCTACAACTTGTGTAGTCAAGTTGTAGACTCTATAAGCCTTACTGTTATTGTTGTACCCAACAAAAATTCCCTCTGGGACTTGGCAGCAAACTTAGTCAAGTAAGACTTCCCATTGTTAAGTATGAAGCATTTGCAACCAAAAATCCTGAAGTAGGGATAGGTTTGGTTTCCTGCCTTTCACAACTTCCATAGGGGGTTTTGTTGAGGCCTTTAGTGATGGTAGCTATTTATAACATGGCATGCAGTGTTAAATGCTTCAGCCCGAATACTCTGTAGGATGTATCACAATAGGGTCCTACCAGCCTCTATCAAGGTCCTATTCTTCTCTCAGCATGTCATTTTGCTGAGGTGTTCTAAGGTGAAGAGAATTCTTGAAATATCCCAAATTCTCACATAGTTTGTCATGCTATCAGACTGAAATTCAGTACCATGGTCAATCTAATCTTGACCACTGTACTGTCTAGTTCATTTGAATTTGCTTGACAAAGTTATGGAAGACACTAGGTGTTTCAGATTTCTGTCTTAAGAAGAACACCCAGGAAAACCTTGAGTAGTCTCTACAACTAGGTGTTGTACTCCTTGTCTTGGATCTCCAATAATCTGCTCTACTGGATGATCTGAAGATGCCTGATGGCTGGAGGCATCCTAACTTCTGGTGAACCCTTCAGCATCTCCATCATGCTGTATACCTTGAACTTCATCAACAATTGGCACACGTAGTTCTCCCCTGGACAACAGCTACTGTCTCGACTTGCTGTCTTGAAGATGTACTTCTTCTATAGTAAGCTTGTCCATTTTCTTGTTAAACCTGTGGGCTGCATACAATAATAGACAATCTATTATTAATAAGTTTGTCTCATCAAAAACTACATGCACAGTTCTTCTAAAACTTGTGTAGTCAATTTGTAGACTCTATAAGCCTACTGTTATTGTTATACCCAATAAAATTCCCTCGTGGGACTTGGCCCAAACTTAGTCAAGTAAGACTTCCCATTGTTAAGTATGAAGCATTTGCAACCAAAAATCCTGAAGTAGGATAGGTTTGGTTTCCTGCCTTTCACAACTTATAGGGGGTTTTGTTGAGGCCTTTAGTGAGGTAGCCCTATTTATAACATGACATGCAGTGTTAACTGCTTCAGCCCAGAAATACTATGGTGTGATGTGATAGATTAATAGGGGTCCTACAGCCTCTATCAAGGTCCTATTCTTCCTTAAGCA